>SJXQ01007020.1:498795-912030 GCA_006408695.1 Aepyceros melampus | reverse complement strand
CCCATCTTTGCATGAAGTTTCCCTTGGTATCTCTAATTTTCTTGAAGAGATCTCTAGTCTTCCCCATTCTGTTCTTTTCCTCTATTTCTTTGCGTTGATTGCTGAGGAAGGCTTTCTTGTCTCTTCTTGCTATTCTTTGGAACTCTGTATTCAGATACTTATATCTTTCCTTTTCTCCTTTTCTTTTCGCTTCTCTTCTTTTCACAGCTATTTGTAAGGCCTCCCCAGACAGCCATTTTGCTTTTTTGCATTTCTTTTCCATGGGGATGGTCTTGATCCCTGTCCCCTGTACAATGTCATGAACCTCCGTCCATAGTTCATCAGGCACTCTATCTATCAGATCTAGTCCCTTAAATCTATTTCTCAGTTCTACTGTATAATCATAAGGGATTTGATTTAGGTCATACCTGAATGGTCTAGTGGTTTTCCCTACTTTCTTCAATTTAAGTCTGAATTTGGCAATAAGGAGCTCATAATCTGAGCCACAGTCAGCTCCTGGTCTTGTTTTTGCTGACTGTATAGAGCTTCTCCATCTTTGGCTGCAAAGAATATAATCAATCTGATTTCGGTGTTGACCATCTGGTGATTTACTTACAGATTAATGGCTGCAGTTTTATCTTGTTTCCCTAGCATCTGATTTTAGAATCCTGAACAAATTACTTTTTTAAAAAATCATGACTGTCTCTGCCAACAGTAGGCAGAAAATTGAACAATATAATAACTGAGATTATCAACAGAAAGTCACAGTTTATTTGGGGACAAACTGCTAACTTACAAAATAACCGTAAACAAGTATTCTGTGATATAAATTAAACATGGTGAGGAAACACAGTGTTGGGGGTGTTGCAAAGTCTGGGAATCAATGGCAGCAGACTTCACAAGACTCCAACCTGACCAGTGACAACTTGCTTGTTGTTGCAACTTTCTTGTTGAAACTTGCTAAAATTTTCTCCTTCTGTTTTCTCATTTATTAGTTAGGATAAGGGCTTCCCTGGTGGCTTAGACAGTAAAGAACCTGCCTGCAATGCAGGAGACCCAGGTTCAGTCCCTGGGTTGGAAAGATCCCCTGGAGAAGGGCATGGCAACCCACTCCAGTATTCTTGCTTAGAGAATCCCATGGACAAAGGAGCCTGGCGGGCTACAATCCATGGGGTCACAAGAGTTGGACATGCCTGAATGACTAATATACACACAGTTAGGATAAAGTTCCTCCTCTGTAAATCTGACATGACAACTGCTAAGATATACCACGATAATATATACAATATATGTAGGTATAAATATAGGTGATGTGTGAGATATATATATATATTTAACATATATAGATGTATTTTTCATAATGGAAAACCTGAACTAACTTTTTGGCCAACCCAGTTGTCTGTGTGTGAATATACCTACACATACATATATTTGTAATGTATATTACAATGCTTTGAAATCTGGAAAGGTAGGAATCCCTATCCAAAATCATCCTCATCATCATTATGATTATATTAGTCAGAGTTCTCCAGAGAAATAGAACCAATAGGATATCTCTCTAAGTATCTATCTAAATATAGGTATATGAGAAGAAATTTATTATGGCATTTGTGGTTATGGAGGCTGACATAAGCCACGATGTGCTGTCTGCAAGCTGTAGAACGAAGAAAGCCAGGAGCATAATTCAGTCAAAGTCTGAAAGCCGGAAAACTAGGAACCCCAAGGTCGGAAGGCAGGGCTCAAAAAGAGACAATTCAAGATAGAGAAATACTGTATGGTAATAGCTTACATGTGGAATCTAAAAAATACACCAAACTAGTGAATAAAACCAAAAAGAAGCACACTCACAGATACAGAGCGCAAAGTAGAGCATGGCAGTGGGGTGAGGTGACGTAGCGGAGGGAGTAGGGGGCGGAAAGTCCTGGGTGTGAGATAGGCTCAAGGATGTCAGTACAACATGGGGGACAGAGCCACTGTTTTGTAATAACTGTAACTGGAAAGTGACCTCAAAATTGTATAACATTTTAAAAATTAAAAAATGTTAAAATCTGTACAAAGAGAGGGAGACGATTCACCCACCCTTTGACTTTTTGTCCTCCTGGGGCTCTCAGAGGATTGGATGATGCCTGTTCAGAGTCATGCAGCAGATCTTTCTTCAGTCATGGGATTCAAATGCTAATCTCCTCCAAAAATACCCTGGCGGACACACCCAGATATAGTGTTTCCCAGTTACCTGGACATTCCTTAGCCCAGATTAGCTGGCACAGGAAACTAACTGTCACAGTCGTCCTCATCATTTCATCCCTTAGCAGGCCTGGTGAGTAGGGAAGGGACCGCGACAGGAGAGGAGCAGGACACGCAAGAGGCGTCTGGAAGGACTTAGAGCTGGTCATGCGTGTTCCGCCCAAACTTCTGGCAAAGGTCTCAGGACTCGGACGCTTTCTCCCTGTGTGCTCTGAGGTCTCTGCCAGGGGAGCCCCCACACGCCTTTTCCTACTCACCCCTAAACCTTTGCACCCAGGGCTGCTGTTTCTGGCTCCTCTCAAGTCAGAGGACTGGAAACAAGGACCCTCAAATATTTTGTGTAGCCTAATGTTTGTCTCCTCTGGTTGGACATTTTTATAAAATGTCTTAAGTTTATCGTAAAAATGTGAATTTTGCAGTTTTACTCTATGATAGGTTTGTATTTGTTTTAAAGTAAAAATATTGTTTTCCATGAATGAGTTTTTAACCTAGTCTCTATGGTGGCTAGTTAAAATGTAATGAATTGAAAAGATCATTTGGAGAAACTGAGTTGAATTGAAGAAGCTCAGCCTGTCATGCTAGGTTCAACATCTATATAACACTTATCTCAGCATTTAGGTTTATTCCAGCTTTTTTAAAAAACTAAAAAAAATTTATTGAAGTATAGTTGCTTTACAATGTTGTGTTACTTTCTGCTGTATAGCAAAGTGAATTATATATGTGTATATATGTGTGTGTGTGTGTGTGTGTGTGTGTGTGTGTGTTTATATATATATATATATAGGTCCATTTAGGTCATCACAGAGCATTGAGTAGCGTTCACTGTTCTATACAGTATGTTCTTATTTATTTTATAGAAAGTAGTGTATATATGGGGCTTCCCAGATGGTGCTAGTGATAAAGAGCCTATCTGCCAATGTAGGGGGCGTAAGAGACACGAGAGTTTCGGGTTCGAAACCCAGGTAGGGAATATGTCCTGGAGGAGGGCATGGCAACCTACTCCAGTACTTTTGCCTGGAGAGTCCCATGGGCAGAGGAGCCTGGTGGGCTACAGTCCATAGCATCGCAAAGAGTTGGACGTGACTGAAGTGACTTAGCATGCACACACACAGTGTATATATGTCAATTCTAATCTTCCAATCCATTCCACCCCTCCTTCCCTGCTTGGTGTCCATATTCCATGTGTTTTTATTTTTGTCAACGCTCAACCTTCTCTAAGGAAACCTGCTCCACTTGTTATTGTTTACTTTCTAAGTCGTGTCTGACTCTTTGCGACCCCATGGACTGCAGCACACCAGGCCTCCTTGTCTTTCACCATCTCCTGAAGCTTGCTCAAACTCTTGTCCATTGATTCGATGATGCCATCCATCCTGTGTCTTCCCCTTCTCCTCCTTCCTTTAATCTTTCCCAGCATCAGGGTCTTTTCCAGTGAGTCAGTTCTTTACATTAGGTGGCCAGAGTATTGGAGCTTCAGCTTCTGCATCAGTCCTTCCTATGAATGTTCAGTGTTGATTTCCTTTAGGATTGACTGGTTTGATCTCTTTGCAGTCCAAGGGATCTGAAGAGTCTTCTCCAGCACCACAGTTTGAAAGCATGAATTCTTTGACGCTCAACCTTTATGGTCAAACTCTTACATCCATACACGTTCAGTTCAGTCGCTCAGTCATGTCTGACTCTTTGTGACCCCGTGAATCGCAGCACGCCAGGCCTCCTTGTCCTTCACCAACTCCCGGAGTTCACTCAGACTCATGTCCATCAAGTCAGTGATGCCATCCAGCCATCTCATCATCGGTCGTCCCCTTCTCCTCCTGCCCCCAATCCCTCCCAGCATCAAAGTCTTTCCAATGAGTCAACTCTGCATGAGGTGGCCAAAGTACTGGAGGTTCAGCTTTAGCACCATTCCTTCCAAAGAAATCCCAGGGCTGATCTCCTTCAGAATGGACTGGTTGGATCTCCTTGCAGTCCAAGGGACTCCCAAGAGTCTTCTCCAACACTGCAGTTCAAAAGCATTAATTCTTTGGCGCTCAGCCTTCTTCACAGTCCAATTCTCACATCCATACGTGACCACAGGGAAAACCATAGCCTTGACTAGATGGACCTTAGTCGGCAAAGTAATGTCTCTGCTTTTGAATATGCTATCTAGGTTGCTCATAACTTTTCTTCGACTACTGGAAAAACCATAGCTTTGACTAAATAGATCTTTGTCATAAAAGTGATGTCTCTGCTTTTTAATACTCTGTCTAGGTTTGTCATAGCTTTCCTTTCAAGGAGCAAGCATCTTTTAATTTCATGGCTGCAGCCATGTCTACAGTAATTTAGGAGCCAAGAAAATAAAGTCTGTTGTCTATCACTGTTTCTGTTGCTTCCCTGTCTATTAGCCATGAAGTGCTGGAACCTGATTTCATGACCTTTATTTTTCGAATGTTGAATTTTAAGCCAGTTTTTTTACTCTCTTCTTTCATCTTCATCAAGAGGCTCTTCAGTTCTTCTTAGTTTTCTACCATTGTGTTGTTGTGTTAGTCACTTAGTTGTGTCTGACTCTTTGTGACCCCATGGATTGTAGCCTGCCAGGCTCCTCTGTTCATGGGATTCTCCAGGCAAGAATACTGGAGTGGTTTGCCATTTCCTTGTCCATTTCTACCATTAGACACCGTTAGGGTGGTGTCATCTGCATATCTTAGGTTATTGATATTTCTCCCGGCAATCTTGATTCCAGCTTGTGCTTCATCCAGCCCAGCGTTTCTCATGATGAACTCTGCATAGAAGTTAAATAAGCAAGGTGACAATATACAGCCTTGATGTACTCCTTTTCCAATTTTGGACAAGTCTGTTGTTCCATGTCCCGTTCTAACTGTTGCTTCTTAACCTGCACACAGATTTCTCAGGAGGCAGGCAAGATGGTCTGTATTCCCATTCTTTAAGAATTTTCCACAGTTTGTTATGATCCACACAGTCAAAGGCTTTAGTGTAGTCAATGAAGCAGAAGTACATGTTTTTCACTTTTTCTATGGTACAGTGGATGTTGGCACTTTGATCTCTGGTTCCTCTGCCTTTTCCAAATCCATCTTGAACATCTGGAAGTTCATGCTTCACATACTGTTGGAGGCTAGCTTTGAGGGTTTTGAGCATTACCTTTCTAGCATGGGAAATGAGTGCAATTGTGAGGAAGTTCAAACATTCTTTGGCATTGCCCTTCTTTGGGACTGGGATGAAAACCTTTTTCAGTTCTGTGGCCACTGCTGAGTTTTCCAAGTTTGCTGGCATACAGCCCTATAATTTTTTTTTTTTTGTACAAAGTATATTCTCCACTCACTTCTGTATAAAGCTAACTGAACTGGGAGATCCAGCCACCAGAGCTAGGACAGAGAAAGATATCTAGTACAGAGATGGACTGGACTCTTTTAGGCTTAGGGAGTAGGATGCCTGCTAATGATTAGTTACTAGGTAGAAAGAAAAGGGATAGTTACATTGGAGAGAAAGATTGAGCAAATAGGTCAAGTCCAGTCTCAGCTTAGGCCACAGAGTTTCCATGGTACCAAAAACTCAAATGAACTTTTTGCCAATCCAATAGTTCAGGTGACTCAAATGCTAAAGATGACAGGCATTATAGGGAGTTTAGCATGACAATGAGTGTGGAATGGATGAGAACAAAGACAAGCAGGGAAAGAGACAAGCCTCACTTAACCCAAAAACGTGAGATGACGTGGCCAGGAGTGCTATGTTGGCCATGGAACCAAAGAGATACAGATGTACGTGAAGTGGTGTGTTTTGCTACTTTATGTTAAATTTTTACCTAAAGTTACAAAAGTTACCAAGGAGATGACTTTGGTGCCTCTTTCTTCCTTTGCAGGCAAAGTGTGAAAGTGAAAGTGTTAGTCGCTCAGTCATGTCTGACCCTGGAACACCACGGGGACTGTGTCCTGCCAGGCTCCTCTGTCCATGAAATTCTCCAGGCAAGAATACTGGAGTGGGTTGCCATTCCCTTCTCCAGGGGCTCTTCTTGACCCAGGGATTGAATTCAGGTCTCCTGCATTGCAGGCAGATTCTTTACTGTCTGAGCTCAGGGAATCAGGCAGAGTGGAAGCCAAATTTCTTGGACTTTTAAAAAAGAACATTGGCATTATAACTCTGTCATTAATGCAGATTCAGGGATTCACAGCAAACATGGTCAATGGTACTTGTTCAAGAAAGAGAAGCCACAATCTGTTGTAGAAGCTGCCACGATTCTGTAGGAGGGAGTGGGAATGGAAGACCAGGCAGCCACCCTCCATCTCACTGTGAGCTGTCATCTGCAAGTGTGACCAGGGCTCCCAGGGGCACGCGGAACTGCTGTCTGTCCCACGAGTTGCTCTGGCCCAAACAGGACACTCTTGTCCCAGGATCTCTCACTAATGTTTATTTATTTATTTATTTTTAATATAAATTTATTTATTTTAATTGGAGGTTAATTACTTTACAATACTGTATTGGTTTTGCCATACATCAACATGAATCCGCCACAAATATACACGTGTTCCCCATCCTGAATGCCCCTCCCTCCTCCCTCCCTGTACCATCCCTCTGGGTCATCCCAGTGCCCCAGCCCCAAGCATCCAGTATCATGCATCGAATCTGGACTGGCAATTCGTTTCATATATGATATTATACATGTTTCAGTGCCATTCTCCCAAATCATCCCACCCTCTCCCTCTCCCACAGAGTCCAAAAGGCTGTTCTATACATCTGTGTTTCTTTAGCTGTCTCGCATACAGGGTTATCGTTACCATCTTTCTAAATTCCATATATATGTGTTAGTATACTGTACTGGTGTTTTTCTTTCTGGCTTACTTCACTCTGTAAAATCGGCTCCAGTTTCATCCACCTCATTAGAACTGATTCAAATGTATTCTTTTTAATGGCTGAGTAATACTCCATTGTGTGTATGTACCACAGCTTTCTTATCCATTCATCTGCTGATGGACATCTAGGTTGCTTCCATGTCCTGGCTATTATAAACAGTGCCGCAATGAACATTGGGGTACACGTGTCTCTTTCAATTCTGGTTTCCTTGGTGTGTATGCCCAGCAGTGGGATCGCTGGATCATAAGGCAGTTCTATTTGCAATTTTTTAAGGAATCTCCACACTGTTCTCCATAGTGGCTGTACTAGTTTGCATTCCCACCAACAGTGTAAGAGGGTTCCCTTTTCTCCACACCCTCTCCAGCATTTATTGCTTGTAGACTTTTGGATCGCAGCCATTCTGACTGGCGTGAAATGGTACCTCACTGTGGTTTTGATTTGCATTTCTCTGATAATGAGTGATGTTGAGCATCTTTTCATGTGTTTGTTAGCCATCTGTATGTCTTCTTTGGAGAAACTTCTGTTTAGTTCTTTGGCCCATTTTTTGATGGGGTCGTTTATTTTTCTGGGATTGAGTTGCAGGAGTTGCTTGTATATTTTTGAGATTAGTTGTTTGTCAGTTGCTTCATTTGCTATTATTTTCTCCCATTCTGAAGGCTGTCTTTTCACCTTGCTTATAGTTTCCTTTGTTGTGCAGAAGCTTTTAAGTTTAATTAGGTCCCATTTATTTTTGCTTTTATTTCCAATATTCTGGGAGATGGGTCATAGAGGATCCTGCTGTGATGTACGTCAGAGAGTGTTTTGCCTATGTTCTTCTCCAGTTTTATAGTTTCTGGTCTTACGTATAGATCTTTAATCCCTTTTGAGTTTATTTTTGTGTATGGTGTTAGAAAGTGTTCTAGTTTCATTCTTTTACAAGTGGTTGGCCAGTTTTCCCAGCACCATTTGTTAAAGAGATTGTCTTTAATCCATTGTATATTTTTGCCTCCTTTGTCAAAGATAAGGTGTCCATAGGTGTGTGGGTTTATCTCTGGGCTTTCTATTTTGTTCCATTGATCTATATTTCTGTCTTTGTGCCAGTACCATACTGTCCTGATGACTGTGGCTTTGTAGTAGAGCCTGGAGTCAGGCAGGTTGATTCCTCCAGTTCCATTTTTCTTTCTTAAGATTGCTTTGGCTATTTGAGGTTTTTTGTATTGTGAAATTGTGAGATTATTTGTTTTAGATCTGTGAAAAATACCATTGGTAGCTTGATAGGGATTGCATTAAAATACACACCTTGGGTTCTTTTTTCTTTTGAAAAATGTCAGTGTTTAGAAAGCTTTTCGAGCCAATAGGCACATGCTCGTTATTATTCAACTACATGGGTCAATTGATTGTTTTTGCCAAGTTTGGGGTGTTTGGAAGCAATCTTTTTTATTGGTGGTAAGCTTCCTCCCCACCCCAATATAACATGATTCCAAAAGAAGACCTTAAAGGGACTTTGCTGGCATCCTGGTGGTTAGGACTGCCGATTTTCACTGCCAAGGGCCAGGATTCAATTCCTGGTTGAGATGCAAGCTGTGTGAGCAGAAAGAGCAGACAGAACAGAATAGAACAGAACAAACAAAAACCATAAGAAGATCTTAAAATTCTCTCTAAAGTCATGAATTAATCTGTCTGTTTTTGATATTTTATTTATTTGTCTTTGTAATTTTTTCACATTGAAATGTGGTCAACTCACGATGTTTCTGGAGTACAGTAAAGTGACTGTTATACTGCTCACTGCTATATATGTATGTTTTTTCAGATTCTTTTCCATTATACATGATTATTAGATGATGAATATAGTTTGCTGTGCCGTACATAGATCTTTTTGCTTACTTTGTACATGGTGGTGTGTATCTCTTAATCTTCAATGCCCAACTTTTCCCTCTCCTCCTCTCCCCTTTGGTAACCATGAGAAAACCACTACTTTATTTGGACTTCCACTGTGCAGACTTTAGTGGGGTGTTACATCAGTGAGATCAATGCTACGAATAGTAGGAAGAAACAGCCAGAGGTGACCAGTGAAAGGATTCAGGGAACCAAGTATTCCTATTTGAAAAATTTCTTTGGAAAAAGCTCTTCCTGGGAATCCCCTGGCAGCCCAGTGGTTAGGACTTTGCATTTTCACTGCCGAGGGCTTGGATTCAATTCCTGGTCAGGGAGCTAAGATCTTACAAGTTGCTCTGCCAAAAGAGAATTACAAAACAAAATTATTATTGAAAAAGTTCTTCTCCAGCCCAGTTTAGGTGTATGAACTTTCTTCCCACCTGCAGTAGGAAAAGGAGAAAGAAAGTTTCATACAGAGCTTATGTAACAAGAAATAGTTCATGAGATTATATACCATGTTTGACATGTAGGAATCCTAGATTTTTATTTCAAATGTTATATTTATCTTAAATATAGCCATCTTAAACTTGGCTTCAAATTGTGGAATTATCTTTCCCTTATTGAAATTTGTGAGCTGTGCTGGACTGGTGTGCACGGCTAAGTTTGGAGAGCCTTAAAACCAAGGATCATGCTCGTGGCAAAAATTTAAATTTGATTTCTCTGTGGATCATCATGACTTATTTTATTATGCAGGTGAGTTACCGTGGATGTTGAGGGAGTAATAGCACACTTGGCAGAGACCTCTAATTTTGCATTTCATAACCTAAGACTACCTAGGTGAGGCTCTCTCTAGGTAAGTGGGAAAACTGTATTTTTATCTTCCTCTCTCTTTGACTAATGCAATCACTAGTGGTTATAGTTTCTTTCCTCCTAGTATCTTCAGAAATTCATATCTCCCGTTTTCTAAGAATCCATCAATATATACTTTCCACAACTGTTGAGTAACCTAATTTATATTAACACTAAATGTTATCAATAAAAGGCTATTTTTAAGACATGGGTATTGGGCTTCCCCGGTGGCTCAGTGGCAAAGAATGTCTGTCAGTGCAAGAGATGCAAGAGCCATGGGTTCGATCCCTGGGTCGGGAAGATCCCCTAGAGAAGGAAATGGCAACCCACTCCAATATTCTTGCCTGGAGAATCCCATGGACAGAGGAGCTGACTGGCTACAGTTCATGGGGTTGCAAAAGAGTCAGATACGACTTAGCAACTAAATAACAACAACAAGGCAGAGTATTATTTTTTTTTACTATTATTTCTGATGGTAACTAAACTCTTTTTTCCCCTTTCCTATAATTTGAGACATTTTCATTGTAGAAAACATGGAAAGTAGTTGAACAAAGAGAAAAAAATTCCATGATCCCATCTGTCCAATACAACTTTTGTTAATTTGGGGATACATTCTTCATATAACAAAATGAAATCATCCTGTATGCAAATTTTAAACTGTATCATTCCTCTTAATTTATGGTGATATATTTTATATCTTTAAACATACAGATAGTCATGGCTGTGTTATATGGCTGTACCCTAAATAATTTAAATAACCCATTATTTATTTGACATTAAAACTGTGTCCATTATTTTGTTCTTATGAGTTGTTGAAATTAACATTCTTTGGCTTATTTCTTCAAATATAGTTATGATCATGGGAGAACAACTTTGGAAACTATCCTTTGTTGCCAGTGAGCCAGGGACGGAGAAATTTCCTGCCCCTCGAAATCATATCTGGTCATTCAGTCATTTTATTTCTTGCTGCTGAGTGTAGCCTTGTTTGTTAGCACTAAAAAATGAACAAAAATGTAGGAGATCTGGCCCTTGCTGAGGGAGAAAAGTAGTAACAAATCATTTTTGGAAGTATTTTGTGTTAGATTGAAAACACAAAAATTATGTGACCTACAGTCGACTCAATGACTATGATGTTTGGAGACACTGCAATGAAACTGACTTTGCAGCATTTGGAATTCAGTACAGAGCCTTTCAGGTGACAGTTACTCATGGCTGAGATAGCATGATTCCAGAGCGTTTTCTCTTAAACTGTATATCTCAGGCCAAAGTTACAGGACACGTGGGTGGGAGAGTGCTTGACACAGGTGCTGGGGAGCTGACCAAGAGAAAGGGCCAGTCCACCGAAAGGAAAAAATCTCTGGGATTGGACAGATCATTAGCTCCAAGGAAGGAGGAGATGGAAAATGGATAATAGGAGCCTGGAGGCAAGAAGATGGTCCTGCTGTTTGCTGCGGAGAAACAGGGTGTGTGGATATAGACAAATTCCACTGCAGGCATTGAGGCTGAGCCTCTGCCAGCTGAACTAGATAGATATCACAGCAAGGGGTTGGAAATGCAAAATTAGAGCTAGAATAGTAAGTGCACACCATTCATAGTTTGTTTTTTTTTTTTAATTTATTTTATATTGGAGTATAGCAAAAGGATCAAGATAGGTCATGAAATCAGAAGATGACTACTTCTTGGCAGGAAAGTTATGACAAACTTAGACAGTGTGTTAAAAAGCAGAGACATGACTCTGCCAGCAGAGGTCCATATGTATAATCAAGGCTATGGTCTTCCCAGTGGTCTTGAATAGCATGAGAGCTGGATCATAAAGAAGGTAGAACACTGAAGGATTGATGCCTTCAAACTGTGGTGCTGGAGAAGACTCCTGAGAGTCCCTTGGGCAGCAAAAAGATAAAAACCAGTCACTCTTAAGGGAGATAAACCCTGAATATTCACTGGAAGGACTGATGATGAAGCTGAAGCTCCAGTATTTTGGTCACCTGATGTGAACAGATGATGCATGGAAAAAGTCCCTGATGCTGGGAAAGATTTAGGGAAGAGGAGAAGAGGGTGTTAGAGGATGAGATGGCTGGATGGCATCACTGATGCCATGAACATGAACTTGGTTAAACTCCGGGAGATGAAGAGGGACAGGGAGGCCTGGCATGCTGCCATCCACGGGGTCACAAAGAGTCGGACTGGGCAACTGAACACCACCAACAACAAATAGCAAAAGGATAAAAGGAGAAGAGGGCAGCAGAAGATGAGATAGTTAGATAGCATCGCTGACCCAATGGACATGAGCTTGAGCAAACCCCGGGAGACAGTGAATGACAGGAAGCCTGGTGTGCTGCAGTCCATGGAGTTGGACATGACTTAGCGGCTGAGCAGCAACAAGTAGTTGATTCATAATGTTGTGTTGGTTTCAGTGTACAGCAAAGGGATTTGGTTACACATGGACATGTTACAATTCATAGTTTGAACCAAGAGAAAGAGTCAGTGTCTATAGAGAAAGGATCCCTATATTTGAAGGTTGAAGTGAAAACTCTGACGGTGGGGAGTTAGCAGGTGGAGGGGAGCGTCAGGAGGAGTCTGGGAAGGATGCAGCCTTGGAGACAGAAGGGGACTGAAACTGTTGAACTTCAGCTAAGGTGTTCCAAATGAATGTGAGTGTGGATGCCAGAGAACAATGAAAAAAATTAACAACGACAAGAAGAAAAAGTAGCAAGTGTTAAGAGATTACTCTGTCACAGCTGCTGGGCTGAGCACATCATTTAACTTTCTCAGCAAGAGCTGGGATATTTCCATTGCCCACCTTTTACAGAGGGAAACGAAAGTCGACAGAGATTAAATATTTTTTCCTTAAGATCCCACAAATAAGCCGAACGTAGGACAGAAACCTGAAGCTCTGCCCTCAATTTCTCTATGACTGTTTTAGTCAGCTGTGTGGCCTCCGAGGGATTGTATAGTGAGGGGCTGGAGGGAAAGTGGGGGCCGCTGACTAGACTTCTTTGGAAGAAGTTCAGCTAGTTATTGAAGAAGGAGAGCAGTGGCAAAGTGGAAGAGATTACGTCCAGATTTGGGCATTGCAAGAGGAACCATCTCCAGGGCTGAAGAGGAAAAATGTGTTTTGTTCCAGCTGGTACCCATAGACAATGGCGAGCAATCTGAATGTTCCAATGCATTTCACAGGCATCTGTGTATTTATCCCCCAAACTTGAGATTTTGAGGATTCTGAAAGCCTATTGAAGACAAGAAGTTCTCCTGGTGTTCTTTCCCTAGTATGGCTTTGATACACTTACCTTTCACGCGAACGCTCATGGATCCAGAGTCACTTTGTTTACAAACATGGCAAATTTTCAAGTTTCTGTACTCATGTTGCTGACCACCTGTGGAAGCTGTTTATCGACCACATTCCCAACTCAGGCATTTGAAATCCAACCCTTCAGCAAGCCAGCTGAAAGCCAACTTTTTTCCGGAAGGTTTCCCCAAGTCCTTCAGGAGGAATTGCCCTCCCTCCCTTCTGTGCTCATCTCTCCACTCCTTTCTCTCTGACAGCCTCACTCAGGCTCCTCCTGAGACCAGTGTTCTCTCATTACTATAGTGTGTACATTCAGTCACCAAGTTGTGCCAACTCTTTGTGACCCCATGGACTGTGGCACACTAGGCCTCCCTGTCCCTCACCATCTCCCGGAGTTTGCCCAAGTTCATGTCCATTGAATCGGTGATACCATCCAACCATCTCATCCTCTTTTACCCCCTTCTCCTCCTGCCCTCAATCTTTCCCAGCATCAGGGTCTTTTCCAGTGAGTTGGTTCTTTGCATCAGGTAGCCAAAGTATTGGAGGTTCAGCTTCAGCATCAGTCCTTGCAATGAGTATTCAGGGTTGATTTCCTTTAGGATTGACTGGTTTCATCTTCTTGCAAGCCAAGGGACTCTCAAGAGTCTTCTTCAAAAAACAATTATCATGTACTACTGCATATATATGGAATCTAGAAAGATGGTACTGATGAACCTATCTTCAGAGCAGCAATGGAGAAACAGACATTGAGAACAGACTTATGGACACAGCTAATGGGGGCAGAAGAGGATGGGAGGTATGGAGAGAGTAATATCAAAATATACATTACCATATGCAAAATAAATAGCCAATGGGAATTTGCTGTATGACTCGGGGAACTCAAATTGAGGCTTGATAACAACCTGGAGGGTTGAGATGGGGAGGGAGGTGGGTGGGGTGTTCAAGTGGGAGGGGACGTGGGTAAACCTGTGGCTGATTCATAGTGATATTTGGTAGAAGCCAATGCAATACCATAGAGCAATTATCCTTCAATTAAAAATAAATTAATAAAAAAGAAAAAAACATCTTTTCTGGCACCATAGTTGCAAACCATCAATTCTTTGGCACTCTGCCTTCTTTATGGTCCAACTCTCATATAATGACTACTGGAAAGACAATAGCCATATTAACATTGTAGTTATACGTACTTAATATTTGAATTTAAGAATCAATACATAGCATTAACACTTGAAGAGCAATACCCTGAAGGATGATTTAGTCATCTGTGTTTTGTTTGTGATACATTGTGTAGTGCTTTTTGTATGCTTGAGATCAGTGTGTGGTCTTTATATTAAATTGTATATTTATATAATTTAATGAGCATTTACTATGGCTAGGCATTATGCCACCCATTTTACAAGTGTATATATTTTTTAATTGAAGCATAGTTGATTGACAATGTTGTGTTATTTTAGGAGTTCTATCTATTGTCTATCTACATTTTCAGATTCTTTTCCATTATAGGTTATTACAAGATATTGAATATAGTTCCTTGTGCTATACAGCATATCCTTGTCATTTATCTTACATATGTTTTTGGTTGCTGATCACAGAAATCCAAATCAACTTGCTTTTAATAAAAAAGGCCTCTATTAGTTGATGTAACTAAGAAGACCACAGGCATATGGCCTTCAGGCACAGCTGAATCCAGGAGTCAAAAGATGCATTCAGTGTTCTGACTTCCTGCATCTCTGACTGTTCTGCTTTTCTCTCTCTCCATGTCACAGCTTCTCTGTGTTGGCTTCACTCTTAGGCTAATGGCGTACGATGCAAGGGACGGATGGTGATAGTCACAAGCTGGAAAATTATGAGTAAGAACGCTAACTTGTCAGGTGTAATCATGGGTGTAACTCTTTGCCTGTCACTTGGTCCTGGGGAAGAAATATGTGATCATCCTAGGTGGTCACGAATGACAAACTGGGCGGCTGTGGACAATGATGATAAATAGCCTTACAGGGTCCAGGAAGTGGGGTGAAAGGTCCAGGAACTATGGAGTCAGGGAATTGTGAGTCTTAGGGCAGAAAAAAATTTAAAGTTCATCCAGTTATTGTTCAACCGTCCACTGAAAATATCTATATTCTTCTGCAACTCTGGCAAAAAAAAGTTTAGGCAATGTTTAGTAACATTGATTTTTAGAGAATTAATTAGCATTTTTTTTTTAAAAGACACAAATATTTACTTTTATTTTACACAAAGTAATTGAAACAGTAAATGATTACATAATATGGATAAACATAGTCATGTTTACACAATGAGCTAAAAATCAGGGAGTTATAATGACAAGTCTAACCACACATTCAAGAATGTCCTCCTTTTCCTGTTTCTTTAGAGAGAAGTTATAAGCAAAAATTTGTTTATTTTTTTCTTATTTTAAAATTAATTAATTAATTAAAAATATAAATTTATTTAATTGGAGGTTAGTTACTTTACAGTATTGTATTGGTTTTGCCATACATCAACATGAATCTGCCACAGGTATACACGTGTTGCCCCTTCCTGAACCCCTCTCCCTCCTCCCTCCCTGTGCCAGTATCATGCATTGAACCTAGACTGGCGACTCATTTCATATATGATATTATACATGTTTCAGTGCCATTCTCCCAAATCATCCCACCCTCTCCCTCTCCCACAGAGTCAAAAAGACTGTTGTATACATCTGTGTCTCTTTTGCTGTCTTGCATACAGGGTTATCATTACCATCTTTCTAAATTCCATATATATGTGTTAGTATACTGTACTGGTGTTTTTCTTTCTGGCTTACTTCACTCTGTATAATCAACTCCAGTTTCATCCACCTGATTAGAACTGATTCAAATGTATTCTTTTTAACGGCTGAGTAATACTCCATTGTGTGTATGTACCACAGCTTTCTTATCCATTCATCTGCTGATGGCCATCTAGGTTGCTTCCATGTCCTGGCTATTATAAACAGTGCTGCGATGAACATTGGGATACACGTGTCTCTTTCAATAGGGAAAGTGATGGCACAAGAAAGAAAAATGAGAACATGGGGTGACAAATTTTGACTATATAATTCTAGAGTGAGAGAGTAAATTAGGGTGCCAGATATTCACTGGGTTCTGAGGTGATTCTGGTGATCATTCCACAGGAAAAGGAATAGAGTTGCACACATGGGCTCGTATGCATGTGCTGGTCTACTTAGGTTGAAGAGATGTTTAAGGGGAAGATATGTGGACTCGGGGCTTGCTGGCATCGTTGAAAAGTACCTGAGCCACTCAGACACTTTGAATCAATTGTTTACCTGATTATCACAGATGTTTGCAGTGCGTCTGGAATTAGATTGGTTTTGGTGGGTAATTCAGGCTCAGCATCTCCTCTGAGGTTATCGTTAGAAACTGGCTGGGGCTGAAGTCATCTAACAAGTTTCTTTGCTCATACACGTGACATATAGGTTGGAAAGTCTTGAAGTAAGGGCTTAAATAGCAGGTACGCTTTGAAATCGTTAAGGGCACAGCCCTAATGCAATACAGCTGATGTTCTTAAAAAAATGGAAAGTATCCCAGAGCTTGCTGTCTTCTGTCTCTTAGAGGAAAGGCTCTTTGAGGACTTATGTGATGGTCATCTTAGCGCATCCTTCACCGCTGAGACCTGGATGGTTGCTCCTGTGAGTGCTTTGTACGAATTATATCCTTACAAAGGTGGGAACTTTCATTAGCCCCATTTCACGACATGAGGACCTTTGACTGAGAGTGATAATAATGTGCCAAAATCAGAGACCGAGAACGTGTGAAGAGCAGGTTTTGAAGGTCTGCTTGGTCCTGAGCCCACATCCTGGAGCATCACTGTGCTATCTGAGGGTTGAACTGTGCAGAATTGCCATCTTTGTGGTTCAGAACAGTCAGGTGTCAGCTATTTCATTAGAGAAAAGGATGTGCATGGCAGTAGGATTTTTGAATATTTTGAATCATTTTTATTTTGATCTTTGCATCTTTCTACCTTTAAAATCTCATGTGAGAATGGTGAGCATTAATGATGTCTCTTCTTCCATGCTTTAGAGAAAAAAAAAAATCCATCTTTTCTCCTAATTTGCATTCTGGGTGAATACAATATAAGGTTGGAATTAGTAGTCTTACCATAGACAGATGCTTGTGTGAAATCTCATTACAAAGTTCAATATTAATTTCTTGATTTACCACAGCAGGTGGTCTTGAAATGAAAATGGAAGAAAGAATGCCAAATGCAGGATGTTCTCATGATGACTAGTTCTGTGACTGTGGGCAAGTAACTGAGCTTAATTCAGGCATGACAGTCTAATATACTTTACAGAGTGATTGTAACCATTTAATTAGAAAATGTACGTAAAGAGCTTAGCACAGTGCCAAGCTGAATAAATATTCACTGCTAGTATTATTTTCATTTTGTTTACAGATTTTTAAGTGAGTATTTGAGAATGGGATCCATCTGAGGAAATCTGAGATGGTTATCTGAGGAAATCTGATGCATATTACACATAGTGGCTAATATAATAAATAATATAGAAATCACTTGAAATGAAGACTGTGGAAGCACTCCCAACCTGTTTAAGCCTTGGTTGTGCTATCTTAGCTTATGATGTTGTTTATGACTGAAGCTTATTTCAGAGTTTAAATTTTACTTTAAAGGAAAGCATCCAAATTCGTTATCTGAGCTAGGTGAGAGAAATTTAGCCTCGTGCCGTTTAGTGGTATTCTGGAGTCTTGCCTATCTCCAAGTTTGCTCTTTGTCACTAAAAGACCAAAAGGGGGACGGAAGTTCTTGGCAGCCAGGGCAACTCGTTAAGAGGCACCCTCTCCTTCCTTCGCTGAAAGGCTCCTCTGTATCAGCTCTTGCACAAGAATTTGCATCCCATAATGAGTCACGCTGTCAGCTCTGGGCTTCCCGGCAGGCCGCTTAGAATCAAATGCAGCAGCTATTCTTAGCTGCTCCCCACCCTGTAATGGAAGATACTGGATGGACTTGCAAATAACACATTGTACTGATGATAAACAGGGCGGTTGGGTCAGATTGAGTTTCCAAGTCTCTGCTTTCCTTGGTGTCTTAGGGACAGTGAAACAAACCAAGGAGAAGAATCCTCTTGCGATTTCAGGACCATCTGACGCAGCACCGCAGGCTGTGGTGAGCGGTGAACAGAAGTGTACTTCTTCACAATTCTCTGATTCCCACGCTCTTCTGATCTAGAATTAGGGCTAAAGACATCAAAGCAGTTGCAAGCTGTAGGTCCTTGCAAGTTCTCACTGTGCTTGTGAATGGGTTAGAAGTAGTGGCTTTGCTTTTGAATGGTAAGTAAAACACTGTGCCATTATGTGTCCCAATAAAATAACATTTTCCCTGGCAGCTTGGCCATTAACGTGACATAGATGTATAAAGTGCCTTTTCTCTAATGAAATAACTGTTCCCACTTTTCCCTGGGCATTTTCTCAAGGAGCCAGACCTTTTCTAAAGCAGAAGAAATGCAGGTATATTCATTATAGTTTTTATCTAGTTGTGTCATCATTATCTCTTTATATGTCAGTTTCCTGCGTACACTTTTTCATCCAGATAGCCCAGGCACACAACATCATGCCAGACACAACAGCAATATGATCTGTGCATGTATTGAAAATAGGATCGTATTATGCATATTCTCTCATAATCTGACTTTCAAAATCTAACAAACTCTAAGGTTTAATGTTAACTTGTTTTTTGCCAAGTTGTGAGATTCAGGATGATTTACATGCCATGAAATATCAAAATACAAAATTTTGACATATTTTGTTTTGTAGAAGAATCGTGGTTTATTTACCAAGTCCTCTCTTATTGCACTGGTTTATAATGATTAAATGAGCTAAAATTAAATTAATTAAACTAGTTCATAATTATTAGGAAAAAGGTGCATTGCAGTATGTTTGATTTAATCTCTCTTTCCCCAATAATTTGGTAATATTTGCTGATTGCCTGCTCCATGCCAGGCACTGTTTAAAGTTGGGAATCAGAGCAAACTGCCATTTTAGGGAGAATAAAGATATAATAAGCAAAATAAATAGGAAAAATATATAAGATGGAATTAAACTGATCACTTATGATGTGCTACATTTCTTAATGAACATGACATGAAGAAAAATGATCAGTAATATAAATGTGACATTTATGTCACATATATTTATAAACGTATTTATATAATATATAACAATATATTGTAATACATATATATAATGTTCAAATGTGATCAGTGCTATGGAGAAAACTTACTCAGGGAGAACTGGAGAATAAGATAGAGTGACAGAGACTACCTGAGCAAGTGACATCTCAAGGAGAGGAGCCCCGCTGAGATCTTCCAAGCTGGGATCTTGCCTCCTAGCTCATGCTTATGTGAGATCCCTGACCCTGTGGAGCTTAGACTGTTAGGCCTAATGTTGTCTCGGTTATATCCAAGTTGTGAGATTCAGGATGATTTTTATGTTGTATATATTTTTATACATACTATTCCATATCTATAATAAACTAGATATATTTAAATATTTTCAACGCTTTCTACAATAGCAAGAGAAATGACCTCTTCACCCGAAAGGCTTGCTTCCCTGCTGTGCTGAGCATGTGCCCTGGTGGGACGCACCTGTCCCCTCAGCCTGATGAGCTTGACCGGCCTTGCACTAAGCCGATCAAGCACAAAGGCAGTCCTTTCTTGGCTTTCTAAATGCAAGGCTTTAAATTTCAGCCTGGAGTTGAGCAAGTTTGGGCAATTGGAAGATTCCACTGACAGCCTGAAAGAGGATGCCCTGGACTGTAGCATGAACGCAAAAGGTCAGGCAGACCTTTGGGAGCGATTCAGAGAGGCTTTGCTCTCCAGCTTCTCTGCCCACTTGAAGAAGATGCTGCTTTTCCTCTTTGTTGGAGATCACTCTGCTCCCTACATCTTTGGCAGACTGCTCTACGAATGACGCTACTGGGAATACTTGCCGAAGTCAACAGTGGGAGGCCCAGAAGCCAGGGCCCTGTTCCGCTTCCTGGAGAGAATGCTTTTATGTTTTTGTGGAGTGTGTTTTTAGTTCACTCTGTGATAATGAAAAAGCCCCAATCTTCCATATGCAGAAAAATGCTAAGAGCCATCTCTGAAAGCTTACCAGGAAGAATGCCTTTATTGCTACAGCGATTGTCTACTTTGATGTAAAACTGCTGGCTCTTTTTCCTGAAACATTTCTCTTGCAGAATGAAGAAAAAAGTTGCAAAGTACTTTCTACTGAAAAGAAAGCAGAAAGAAAAAATTTGCTTAGCTGTCTGTAATATTATTTTATTCACTCTTAGCATTTGTGTAGAAGCTGATCTATTCCAAAGCAATTTTACTTTTCTCCTGTGATTTTCACAGTGCTCTAAGATAGGAACATTCTTTTTGTACATGCTTTAGAATGAGAAAACTAAGACATTGAAAAGAGAAAATTATCCAAAGACGTGAGGTTAAGATTTACCAAGTACTACCTGTGTGAGATGGTGATTGCAGCCATGAAATTAAAAGATGCTTACTCCTTGGAAGGAAAGTTATGACCAACCTAGAGAGCATATTCAAAAACAGAGATATTACTTTGCCAACAAAGGTCTGTCTAGTCAAGGCTATGGTTTTTCCAGTGGTCACGTATGGATGTGGGAGTTGGACTGTGAAGAAAGCTGAGCGCCGAAGAATTGATGCTTTTGAACTGTGGTGTTGGAGAAGACTCTTGAGAGTCCCTTGGACTGCAAGGAGATCCAACCAGTCCATTCTGAAGGAGACCAGTCCTAGGTGTTCATTGGAAGGACTGATGCTGGGGCTGAAACTCCAATACTTTGGCCACCTCATGCGAAGAGTTGACTCATTGGAAAAGACCCTGATGCTGAGAGGAATTGGGGGCAGGAGGAGAAGGGGATGACAGAGGATGAGATGGCTGGATGGCATCACTGACTTGATGCACATGAGTTTGGGTGAACTCTGGGAGTTGGTGATGGACAGGGAGGCCTGGTGTACTGTGATTCATGGGGTTGCAAAGAGTTGGACACGACTGAGCGACTGAACTGAACTGAACCTGTGTCAGGCAGGATCCTAAGGACTTTATGTATTTGTTCATTTATTTACTCCCTCCAGTGGCCCAGATAATTTCGGTATTGTTTTCATCGTAATTTTTAAGATCTGGAAACAAGGCATTGAGAAATTAAATGACTCACTCAAGGGCATGGATGGTTAATTAATACCAGAGATGACATTTACTCCCACAGAAGCCTGGTTCTAACCCAGAACACTAAAAGGCCTATCCAGTGTGGCTGGGCCACTGGGTAGATGAAGCTCGGGCTGTGATCCTCGAATCTGAGCACTGGAATGTCTCTAAATTCTGGAGATGCAACCATGGTATGGATGCTGCCTTGGGTTCCTTCCTTGCAGAAGGAAGGCAAACTAACCTTGGATTTTCCTATTTCAGTGAACTCACAACAAAGTGTGTTTCTAACAATTCTATTAATTCTGTGGTCCATACATAATAGTATGTTAATAAAATACCTGTAAATTTGCATTCATGGGGATTGTAGTCACGTTTCAGGCAGCACCACTTGTGTTCTTAGGAAATATCGAGAATACAAATCTTCTCAAGATTTCTTTGTTCTGCAGGAATCTCTTTAGGACACTTGTGATAAATACGAACCCATTTATGCTTGATTGTGGCCAGTCATGGCAAGCGACAAGTGATGTAAATTTTGAAGCAGTTTGTTTTATTTTGGGACAACTAATTATTGGGAACTTCTTTTTCTTATACATAGTACATGTATCACCCACAGATATGTTTTAGATAATGTCCTGACTGAAGTAAAATGTTTTGCTCTAAGGATTCCGAGATGCAGTATGTAAACTCTGTGGTTAAATGGAGCTCCATTTTTATTAAGAAAATGCAGGAGATCTTTTCAAATTGTTTGGGATCCGTTCAGTTCCGTTCAGTCGCTCAGTCGCGTCAGACTCTTTGCGACCCCATGAATCGCAGCACGCCAGGCCTCCCTGTCCATCACCAACTCCCAGAGTTCACTCAGACTCATGTGCATCAAGTCAGTGATGCCGTCCAGCCATCTCATCCTCTGATGTCCCCTTCTCCTCCTGCCCCCAATCCCTCTCAGCATCAGGGTCTTTTCCAATGAGTCAACTCTTCGCATAAGGTGGCCAAAGTACTGGAGCTTCAGTTTTAGCATCATTCCCTCCAAAGAAATCCCAGGGTTGATCTCCTTCAGAATGGACTGGTTGGATCTCCTTGCAGTCCAAGGGACTCTCAAGAGTCTTCTCCAACACCACAGTTCAAAAGCATCAATTCTTCGGTGTTCAGCCTTTTCACAGTCCAACTCTCACATCCATACATGACCACAGGAAAACCATGGCCTTGACTAGACGGACCTTAGTCGGCAAAGTCATGTCTCTGCTTTTGAATATACTATCTAGGTTGGTCATAACTTTTCTTCCAAGGAGTAAGCGTCCTTTAATTTCATGGCTGCAGTCACCATCTGCAGTGATTTTCGAGCCCCCCAAAATAAAATCTGACACTATTTCTACTGTTTCCCCATCTATTTCCCATGAAGTGATGGGACCAGATGCCATGATCTTTGTTTTCTGAATGTTGAGCTTTAAGGCAACTTTTTCACTCTCCTCTCTCACTTTCAACAAGAGGCTTTTTAGCTCCTCTTCACTTTCTGCCATAAGGGTGGTGTCATCTGCATATCTGTGGTTATTTATATTTCTCCTGGCAATCTTGATTCCAGCTTGTGTTTCTTCCAATCCAGCGTTTCTCATGATGTACTCTGTTTGGGATAAGGAGGTAAAAATAGAGGCAACACAGTTAACAAATATATTAATAGTTCTTAACAGAAAAGAAGAATCTAACCTGTAATAATACACTGTGTTAATTTTCTCATTTTCTCCCAATTTACCTCTGAAACATTCTTTATAAAGCCAGGTTGTATTAGTCAGACTTATATAAACAAATAAGCTTGGATTAGAAGCTAGGAGCAAAAAATAATTTACAGCATGTATGAAGATAGTGTGTGTGTGTGTGTGTGTGTGTGTGTGTTTTAAGAGGGTGAAAGATGTAGGAAAATTATTTGGGAAAATTAATTGAAAGGCTCAATTTATAATTACGTCTTTTATTTCAAGCGTCAGAACTGCAATATTAAAATTCAGTTTGTTAAATAATTATCAAGCTTTATCCAGATGGCAGACTTTATGTTAGGTACAGGGATACAGTGGTAAAAGCACAAACCTGGTCTCTGCTTTTAGAGTATCTTGTGTGCTTGTGTCTGTTCCCACCAAGGTGTGAGTAAGGCTGAAGTTTGGGCAGAATTGCCTGCCCCTGAGCACACACTGTGACTGCCTGAGGAGAGGGGACATTTATCTAACCAGCCTGCCTGCCTTTATAGGGCTTACATTCTAATAACAAAGGCAGTTTTTAAACACGTAACAATGTTGAAGCTGAAACGCCAATACTTAGGCCACCTGATGCGCAGAGCTGACTCATTTGAAAGGACCCTGATGCTGGGAAAGATTGAAGGCAGGAGGAGAAGGGGACGACAGAGGATGAGATAGTTGGATGGCCTCACCTCCTCAATGGACATGAGTTTGAGTAAACTCCGGGAGTTGATGATGGACAGGGAGGCCTGGCGTGCTGCTGTCCTTGGGGTCGTAAGGAGTTGGACACGACTGAGTGACTGAACTGAACTGAACAATGTAAATAGCATTACCAAAGGGAAGCATAAGACAAACATCTAATTTAGGTCAAAAGGCTAGGAAAAGCTTCCTTGGGAATGTGGTCTTTAAGATAAGCCCAGAAGAATCACAAAGAACTGAACTGGTTTAAATGAGAAGAACCAGACCCCTCCCCATGCCTGTTACAAAAATGTGTTGCTGGCATTGACCCCTCAAGTATTGATTGTTGGCTCAACAGCAGTTGTAATTCAGTTTGTTCTTCAGTAGAAACCAAATGTCTGGGGGAGGATAAAGACAGGTAGAGGGAGAAAAGAGAGGACGTACAGAGAAAGTTACATGGATGTGAACGGAACCCCTTCATCCACTGTAGCATACTGGCGCTTAAAGGCCTGTGTCGACCCCGATGGTTTCAATATTGACAAGAAGCAAGGCAAATCCTAAGTCTGTAATGATAATAAGACATTGTCATTGAGAAAGTGATGTATTTATTGGTTATATTTTTTTCAAGGCAGGGAGGAAAGAAAGAGATGGAGATAGAACGAGAGAGAGAGAGAGAAAGAGAGAGAGACTTCATTGATGACTGCATCTTCAAAGATAGAAGCCAGCATGCTCAAACATCTTGCTTTCCCTCCTTTCTTCCCTTTCATACCCTCAACCTGAATATACTGTTCTGCTGTTTCAGTGGAGTAGAAGATGGTGCTTAGGCCTCAAATTGGTTCTGACTTTTCATCAAAACCTTTTACTGGGGAATCTGGTATTTGGACAGTTATTAATAAAATTTTCCTTTGATTTGTGTTGGCACATGAGGTTCCCTTGGAGTGCCCTGAAGGTGAGGTGATTGGCTGAACTCAGGCATTTCTATGTGTCTTATCATAATACTGTTAAATACTGTTAAAATACTGCTGCTAATTCCTATTAATCTCCTCTTTATTCTCAAACTTGAAAGGAGAGTAGCATTTGAGGAATTGTTGTTGTTCAGTTGTGTCCAGCTCTTTGTGACCCCATGAACTGCAGGATACCAGGCTTCCCTGTCCTTCACTATCTCCCAGAGTTTGCTCAAACTCATGTCCATTGAGTCAGTGATGCCATCCAACCATCTTGTCCTATGTTTTCCCCTTTTCCTACTTCCCCCAGTCTTTCCCAGCATCAGGGTCTTTTCCCATGAGTCGGCTCTTCCCATCAGTTGGCCAAAGTATTGGAGCTTCAGCTTCAGCATCAGACCTTCCAGTGAATATTCAGAGTTGATTTCCTTTAGGATTGACTGGCTTGATCTCCTTGTTGTCCAAGGGACTCTCAAGTCTTCAACACCACAGTTCTAAAGCATCAGTTCTTTGGCACTCAGCCTGCTTTGTGGTCCAACTCTTACATCCATACATGACCACTGGAAAAACCATAGCTTTGACTAGACGGACCTTTGTTGGCAAAGTAATGTCTCTGCTTTTAAATACATTGCCTAGATTTGTCATAGCTGTTCTTGCAAGGAGCAAGCGTCTTTTAATTTCATGACTGCAGTCACCATTCTCAGTGATTTCGGAGCCCAAGAAAATAAAGTCTCTCACTGCTTCCATTGTTTCCCCATCTGTTTGCCATGAAGTGATAGGACTGGATGCCATGATGCTCATTTTTTGAATGCTGTGTTCTAAGCAGCCTTTTCAGTCTCATCTTTCACTTTCATCAGGAGGCTCTTTAGTTCTTCTTCTTTTCTGCCATAAGGGTGGTATCATCTGCATATCTGAGGTTATTGCTATTTCTCCCTGCAATCTTGATTCTCGCTTGTGTTTCATCCAGTCTGGCATTTCACGTGTGTGCTCTGCATATAAGTTAAACAAGCAGGGTGACAACATTCAGCCTTGATGTACTCCTTTCCCAATTTTGAACCACTCCATTATTCTATGTCCAGTTCTGTTTCTTCCTGACCTGCATACAGGTTTCTCAGGAGGTAGGTAAGGTAGTCTGGTATTCCCATTTCTTTAAGACTTTTCCACAGTTTGTGATCCACATGGTCAAAGAATTTAGTGCAGTCAGTGAAGCAGAAGTAGATGGTCTTCTGGAACTCTCTTGCTTTTTCTGTGATCCGACAAGTGTTGGCAATTTGATCTCTGGTTCCTCAGTTCAGTTCAGTTCAGTCACTCAGTCGTGTCCAACTATTTGCGACCCCATGAATCGCAGCACGCCAGGCCTCCCTGTCCATCACCAACTCCCAGAGTTCACCCAGTCCCACGCCCATGGAGTCAGTGATGTCATCCAGCCATCTCATCCTCGGTCGTCCCCTTCTCCTCCTGCCCCCAATCCCTCCCAGCATCAGGGTCTTTTCCAATGAGTCAACTCTTCGCACGAGGTGGCCAAAGTACTGGAGTTTCAGCTTCAGCATCATTCCTTCCAAAGAAATCCCAGGGCCGATCTTCTGAATGGACTGGTTGGATCTCCTTGCAGTCCAAGGGACTCTAAAGAGTCTTCTCCAACACCACACATCAAAAGCATCAATTCTTCTGCACTCAACCTTCTTTACAGTCCAACTCTCACATCCATACATGACCACTGGAAAAACCATAGCCTTGACGAGACAGACCTTGGTCTGCAAAGTAATATCTCTGCTTTTGAATATGCTATCTAGGTTGGTCATAACTTTTCTTCCAAGGAGTAAGGGTCTTTTAATTTCATGGCTGCAGTCACCATCTGCAGTGATTTTGGAGCCCCAAAAAATAAAGTCTGACACTGTTTCCACTGTTTCTCCCTCTATTTCCCATGAAGCGATGGGACTGGATGCCATGATCTTTGTTTTCTGAATGTTGAGCTTTAAACCAACTTTTTCAGTCTCCTCTTTCACTTTCATCAAGAGGCTTTTTAGTTCCTCTTCACTTTCTGCCATAAGGATGGTATCATCTGCATATCTGAAGTGATTGATATTTCTCCCAGCAATCTTGATTCCAGCTTGTGTTTCTTCCAGTCCAGTGTTTCTCATGATGTATTCTGCATATAAGTTAAATAAGCAGGGTGACAATATACAGCCTTGATGTACTCCTTTTCCTATTTGGAACCAGTCTGTTGTTCCATGTCCAGTTCTAACTGTTGCTTCCTGATACAGATTTCTCAAGAGGCAGGTCAGGTGGTCTGGTATTCCCATCTCTTTCAGAATTTTCCACAGTTTATTGTGATCCAGACAGTCAAAGGCTTTGGCATAGTCAATAAAGCAGAAATAGATGTTTTTCTGGAACTCTCTTGCTTTTTCCATGATCCAACGGATGTTGGCAGTTTGATCTCTGGTTCCTCTGCCTTTTCTAAAACCAGCTTGAACATCTGGAAGTTCACCGTTCATGTATTGCTGAAGTCTGGCTTGGAGAATTTTGAGCATTGCTTTACTAGCATGTGAGATGAGTGCAATTGTGCGGTAGTTTGAGAATTCTTTGGCATTGCCTTTCTTTGTGATTGGAATAAAAACTGACCTTTTTCCAGTCCTGTGGCCACTGGTGAGTTTTCCAAATTTGCTGGCATATTGAGTGCAGCACTTTCACAGCATCATCTCATCATCTTTTTGGATTTGAAATGACTCAGCTGAGTTCCATCACCTCCACTAGCTTTGTTTGTAGTGATACTTCCTAAGGCCCACATGACTTCGCACTCCAGATGTCTGGCTCCAGGTGAGTGATGATGCCACTGTGGTTATCCATGTCATTAAACTCTTTTTTTGTATAGTTCTGTGTGTTCTTGCCACCTTTTCTTAATATCTTCTGCTTCTGTTAGGTCCATACCATTTCTGTCCTTTATTGTGCCCTTCTTTGCATGAAATATTCCCTTGGTATCTCTAATTTTCTTGAAGAGATCTCTAGTGCTTCCCATTCTATTGTTTTCCTCTATTTCTCTGCATTGTTCACTTAGGAAGGCTTTCTTATCTCTTCTTTCTATTCTTTGGAACTCTGTATTCAGATCAGTATACCTTTCCTTTTCTCCTTTGACTTTCACTTCTCTTCTTTTCTTGGCCTCAGACAACCATTTTGCCTTTTTGTACTTCTTTCTCTTGAGGATAGTTTTGATCACCACCTCCTGTACAATGTTATGAACCTCCATCCATAGTTCTTCAGGCACTCTGTCTATCATATCTAATCCCTTAAATCTATTTGTCACTTACACTGTGTAATGTAAGAGATTTGATATAGGTTGTACCTGAATGGTGTAGTGATTTTCCCTACTTTCCATAATTTATATGAGGAATAAAAATACTTACATTGGAAATGAAGTAAAGTTTGATGACAAAATTTTGGACTATAGGAAGGGAAAGACATCTGCAATATTCTTATTTTATGGAAATGACATAAAGGTGCAAAGTCACAGAGTGAGTGAGTGACCAAACTTGGAATCATCTGGGAATGTTATTTTAAATATCTGCTGACCATAAATAGTGAGTAACAATTATTGGCATGATTACAGGCTAGCATTAAAAAAATTTTATTTAAAAAGATAAAAGAAACTTTATTGATGTATAGTTGATTTACAGTGTGTTAATTTCTGCTACATAGCAAAGTGATTCATCTGTACGTATATTCTTTTTTATATTGTTTTCCATTATGGTTTATCACAAGATGTTGAATATAGCTCCCTGTGCTGTACAGTAGGACCTTATTCTCTATCCATTTAATATACACAAGCTTGATCTGTTGATCCCAAACACTCATTCCTTCCCTCCCTCATCTTCTAGATTTCTTTATAGTGACTGGCTAGCTAGTTAATGGTTGTTTAGAGAGAAAGAGTCTGACTTTGTTCTTTATCACTTAGCTTGATGAATGGAGCTATCTCTCCATTAGCCTGATTATATTTAGTTTCTTTTCTCCAACGGGTGTTTTCTCAAAATATTTTGAACCTAGACTGACCATGAGACCTGTTTCATTCACAGTGGAAAAGTAGACTTCTGTTGAAAGATTTTTTAAGACAGTCAGTGTAATGCTCTTGTATAACATTATTACACTCAATTTATAAATGGGGAGAATTAGAGCAGCAGAAAAGTGGAATTGACATAATCTGTTATCATGTTTGGAGAAATCTTATGTAGTTTCAGATATGCCCCAGAAATGCCTAGATACCTCCAGAGCCAATGAAAGCTGTAGTTATCTATTCTGCTTTTAAAAGATGGCAGTGAAAGTGAAATAGTGAAAGTGAAGTCACTCAGTCGTGTCCGACTCTTTGCGACCCATGGACTGTAGCCCACCAGGCTCCTCCATCCATGGAATTCTCCAGGCAAGAATACTGGAGTGGGTTGCCATTTCCTTCTCCAGGGGATCTTCCCGACCCAGGGATCGAACCCAGGTCTCCCACATTGCAGGCAGACGCTTTAACCTCGGCACCATCAGGGAAGCCCTTAAATACAAGAATATAGTCTCAGAAAATCTCCTATAGAGACACAGAACTTCAGATCTGAGTGCTAACATCAAAGATTTCAAGGGAGGAAAGGAAGTCAGGTTCAAAGAAGAAGGGGGAGGGGGGCGAAAGGGGTGGCCTTACAGACGTCTCCTGCCACCTACAGATGCCCAGGCGTTATGGGACTTTTCCTTGGGCCTCCAGAGAAGGGAGGACTGGAACTCAGCCCTACCAGAAATCAGACCAGACCAGAACCAGAATTTGAGTTCTCTGCCAAGAGGAGGTGATCAGTCTCCAATCCTCAGCTCAGGCTGAGGGCCTTTGACCAGATTCCTGCATCCAGAACCGGGGGACTAGAAAAACAAGGAAGGATAGGAAGGTTTAAGGAGAGGAAAGAGAGAGGGAAGGAGAGAGAGGTCAGTAAAGTCTCTTGTTCCTTACCGGTCGGGGCACTCTGGCCAGTTGTCTATGTTAGGAGGAGACCAGGGACAAAAGGGTCCCAGTTGCGGCCACTGGGTCTGGTCCATTGGGAGGCAAGCTGGCCCCTGAGGACCCTGAGTGGTCAGGATGTCAGTCTCAGTGAAGAAGAGTCCCACCAGAGTTGCCATTTGTTGCAGGAAGGAGGACCCCTTCCAGGGCCTGAAACTGGGCTCTTGTCTAACGCTCGGAAATGAATTGTCCGAGGAGACACATGTGCTGACAAAGCAAGAGATTTTATTGGGAAAGGGCACCCGGGTGGAGAGCAGTAGGGTAAGGGAACCCCGGAGAACTGCTCTAAAGATGGTAGTATTACATCTTAAATACATGACATTCTTGCCAAAATTCGAAAGCACTTCATGGTTAAATGACATTTTCCTAAATCATAGTTATTAATATTGTAATGACTCTTTTTCCCCTAATGGGTTCAACTGAGATGTAAGAAATCCTAGGGGAGATGTTATTTACCTGTGCTGTAACTTGACCTTTTACCGTTACAGCCTACCTTCCCAAGTGACTTCAAAGGGCCAGGTCAGAGAGCATAGGAAGCAGCCCTCAGCTGGGTGAGAACGTCCTTCTGGTGCCCTGTTCAGTGATTCCGAGTGGAGATCACAGTCGTGAGCTGTGGCTCCCTCTTTGCACCTTGACCAGAGCTGTGCTATTCCATCTGCCCAGTCATGCATATATCAGTAACATTTTAGTGTCTTCATTTTTTTACTTAAAAATATTTATTTCTTTGGCTGTGCTGAGTCTTAGGTTTGGCATATGGGATCTTGATCTTCGCTGCAGCATGTAGGTTCTTAGTTGTGACACGTGGTATCTGGTTTCCTGATCAGGGATTGAATTGGGAGCATGGAGTCTTGGGACTGGATCACCAGGGAAGACCCTCCACATCTTTAGATGAAAAGGAAATCTAAAGAATGGAGGTGAGAAACATTTTTGTTTGCTCTGAAGTACAATACATTAGTCAAGGGTTGCAAAAGTAACAGTTGTTCTAGCATCTTATTTTTGGAAGTAGTTGCAAAAGAGCTTACAGAATAAATAATTATTTAGTAAGGACAATAATTTAGTAGGAAGAAGGTTGGAAAAGGAGGTAATTAAAAAAAGATTTAATCACAGTATAAGGATAGAAGAGAAAAAAAATTTGATACAGATGGAAGATACACAAACTGATGTATGTATTTAGCCACAATGCCCTGGGGAGGCAATCAAATGGGGACAGACAGGGAGACACATCTAGGGGTATATACTAAGGACAGAAGTTTAGGCTTTTATCAATTTGGGGAGGTAAAAAAATTTACATCTGTGTTGTGTTTGACAATTTTCTTCAGGTTCAATGTGGACAATGGGGGGAAGCTTACCAAAGATCGAAGGGGATTGAGCTGTCTTGGGGAAGTGTCTGAGTCACTAGAAACTGTCATCTACAATTTGGGCTTCCCTGGTGGCTCAGATGGTAAAGAATCTGCCTGTAAGCAGGAGATCTGAGTTTGATACTTGAATTAGGAAGATCCCCTGGAGAAGGTAATGGCTACTCGCTCCAGTATTCTGGCCTGGAAAATTCCATGGAAAGAGGAGCCTGGTGGGCTACAGTCCATGGGGTCGGTGTTGTTAATTTTACCTCTTGAAGCAGTTTTCCCAGCTTGCTTCTGTTTTGCAAGTATGTCTTCTTATTTGTAGAAAAGCAGCTGGTTCAGGAAGAAGATGGAGATAAGAAAGTGAAGAGGGTTCAGTTAATTAAGTGACTTGTCCTGAGGACAAGGACCAAATAAGCAGTGGACCAGCCTGTATTAAGAGGAAGATGAGCTCCAAATTTTTCCACAGTTTATTGTGATCCACACAGTCAAAGGCTTTGGCATAGTCAATAAAGCAGAAATAGATGTTTTTCTGGAACTCTCTTGCTTTTTCCATGATCCAGCGGATGTTGACAATTTGATCTCTGGTTCCTCTGCCCTTTCTAAAACCAGATTGAACATCTGGAAGTTCATGGTTCACATATTGCTGAAGCCTGGCTTGGAGAATTTTGAGCATTACTTTACAAGTGTGTGAGAGGAGTGCAATTGTGTGGTAGTTTGAGCATTCTTTGGCATTGCCTTTCTTTGGGATCGGAATGAAAACTGACCTTTTCCAGTCCTGTGGCCACTGTGGAGTTTTCCAAATTTGCTGGCATATTGAGTGCAGCACTTTCACAGCATCATCTTTCAGGATTTGAAATAGCTCAACTGGAATTCCATGACCTCCACTAGCCTTGTTCGTAGCAATGCTTTCTAAGGCCCGCTTGACTTCACATTCCAGAATGTCTGGCTCTAGGTGAGTGATGACACCATCGTGATTGTCTTGGTCGTGAAGATTTTTTTTGTACAGTTCTTCTGTGTATTCTTGCCACCTCTTCTTAATATCTTCTGCTTCTGTTAGGTCCAGACCATTTCTGTCCTTTATTGCCCATCTTTGCATGAAATGTTCCCTTGGTATCTCTAATTTTCTTGAAGAGATCTCTAGTCTTTCCCATTTTGTTGTTTGCCTCTGTTTCTTTGCATTGATTGCTGAGGAAGGCTTTCTATCTCTTCTTGTTCCTCTTTGGAACTCTGCATTCAGATGCTTATATCTTTCCTTTTCTCCTTTGCTTTTCACTTCTCTTCTTTTCACAGCTATTTGTAAGGCCTCCTCAGACAGCCATTTTGCTTTTTTGCATTTCTTTCCCATGGGGATGGTCTTGATCCCTATCACCTGTACAATGTCATGAACCTCTGTCCATAATTCATCAGGCACTCTATCAGATCTAGTCCCTTAAATCTATTTCTCACTTCCACTGTATAATCATAAGGGATTTGATTTAGGTCATACCTGAATGGTCTAGTGATTTTCCCTACTTTCTTCAATTTCAGTCTGATTTTGGCAATAAGGAGTTCATGATCTGAGCCACAGTCAGCTCCTGGTCTTGTTTTTGTTGACTGTATAGAGCTTCTCCATCTTTGGGTGCAAAGAATATAATCAATCTGATTTCAGTGTTGACCATCTGGTGATGTCCATGTGTAGAGTCTTCTCTTGTCAGGTTAGGAGGCAACAGTTAGAACTGGACAAGGAACAACAGACTGGTCCCAAATAGGAAAAGGAGTACATCAAGGCTGTATATTGTCACCCTGCTTATTTAACTTATATGCAGAGTACATCATTAGAAACGCTGGGCTGGAAGAAGCTGGAATCAAGATTGCTGGGAGAAATATCAATAACCTCAGATATGCAGATGACACCACCCTTATGGCAGAAAGTGAAGAGGAACTAAAAAGCCTCTTGATGAAAGTGAAAGTGGAGAGTGAAAAAGTTGGCTTAAAGCTCAACATTCAGAAAACGAAGATCATGGCCTCTGGTCCCATCACTTCATAGATGTGATGTGGAAATAGATGGGGAAACAGTGGAAACAGTGTCAGACTTTATTTTTTGGGGCTCCAAAATCATTGCAGATGGTGACTGCAGCCATGAAATTAAAAGTTGCTTACTCCTTGGAAGAAAAGTTATGACCAACCTAGATAGCATGTTGAAAAGCAGAGACATTACTTTGCCGACTAAGGTCCATCTAGTCAAGGCTATGGTTTTTCCTGTGGTCATGTATGGATGTGAGAGTTGGACTGTGAAGAAAGCTGAGCACTGAAGAATTGATGCTTTTAAATTGTGGTGTTGGAGAAAACTCTTGAGTCCCTTGGACTGCAAGGAGATCCAACCAGTCCATTCTGAAGGAGATCAGCCCTGGGATTTCTTTGGAAGGAATGATGCTAAAGCTGAAATCTAGTACTTTGGCCACCTCATGAGAAGAGTTGACTCATTGGAAAAGACTGATGCTGGGAGGGATTGGGGGCAGGAGGAGAAGGGGATGACCCTAGATGAGATGGCTGGATGGCATCATTGACTTGATGGACATGAGTCTGAGTGAACTCCGGGAGTTGGTGATGGACAGGGAGGCCTGGTGTGCTGTGATTCATGGGGTCACGAAGAGTCAGACACGACTGAGCAACTGTACTGAACTGAACTGAGCTCCAAATAGTGCCTGCCAGCCATGTAGTCCTCAGTTGATGGCTTAAAATATGCATCTGTTCATTATCCATACCTGAGAGTGAAATTCTGGCTTGCTGGACTGCCTTGAAGATCAAATGTGATAGTGTATGTTTTTTCCTGATTGTAAAGTGTACACAAATACAAAATATGAAAGTAACCTCTTTGACTATTATTCCATTTTGCTCAAGGCTTTATGCAGGTCACTGGGCTCCAACCTTAGAAGATTTATGTTAATTGCAGAGACAAAACATACAAATTTAATTTAAAAGACTTATACACTCCAGTGTTCATTGCAGCACAACTTATAATAGCCAGGACACAGAAGCAACCTAAATGTTCACTGACAGATGAATGGATAAAAAAGGTGTGGTACATATACACAATGGAATATTAGCCTTAAAAAGGAACAAAATTGGGTCATTTGTAAAGATGTGGTTGGACCTAGAGTCTGCCATACAGAGTAAAGTAAGTCAGAAAAAGAAAAACAAATACTGTATTAACCCATGTTAAGCCGTGTATATGAAATCTAGAAAAATGGTACTGGTGAACCTATTTGCAGGGCAGGAACAGAGAGGCAGACATAGAGAAAGAACATGTGGGTCCAAGGGGGTGGTCTGAGTTGGGAGACTGGGATTGATGTACTGCCATGGGTCGAATAGGTGGCTACTAGGAAGCTTCTCTAAAGCCCAGGGAGGAAGGCTCGGTGTCTGTGGTGATCTGGAGGGGTGAGATGTGGGGGCTGGGAGGAAGGGCCGCGAGGGAAGAGGTGTACGTATACAGATAACTGATTCACTTCCTGTACAGCAGAAACTAACACTGTAAAGTAATTATATTCCAATAAAACAGTCTTGAATAAAATGAGACCTTTTATGTATTAAACATTGTGTCAGTATCTGGATACAAAAATGAGTACAGTGTCATTCCTGCCTTCAGAGAGTTTCCAGTGGGGAATTCGTGGAAAAAGTGAATGCAAATGATAATAACATTAACAATGCAGGAGTGAAAGGCAAAGTCAAAGGGTAAGTGTCACATGGATACAGAGGAAAAAGTCAGAAGGGGAGGGGAGAAAAATCAAAGGTCAGTTTAGAAGTCCTGGAGCAACAGGGTTGCTGAGGTATTTGTGACAAATCCCATTACTCTCTCGAATTGGTGCTATCCATTTTTTTTTTTTTTTAAGCCACTCTCTTTTAAAAATCTTTGCTTTGAAATGTACTTATTTTCACTCCTCGCATTTAAAACATTTCATTTAGGAGATTTCTGAAATCTTTTCCAGCTGACTTGATTTTATATGAGACACTTCTGTGATAAACAAGGTAATAGCCTTGCGAGTCGTCAGTTCTGGTCCTTCCCCATCTGAGTGATGGGAGCCAATGGACCAGAGCAGAGAACAAATTACTTTCAACATTAGAACTTCGGAAACTTTTTGCAGCATTCCTTACTTCAAATCCAAATGCTGTCCCCAAGTGTTAGCTCTCTTGCTGTCGGCTCCCTTTTCTTACTATCGCAGTCACAGCAATCATCTCCTCGCTTGCCCTAACCCCCAGCTCTTCTCCATTGTCGAGTTCTTTTGTGTGTGTGTGTGTTGTTAAAATTAAAACTCCATTCTAGAACTCCTTCAGCCTCCTATATGGGAGACACTTTCTGTAATATAGATTGCTATAGTAGACACTGTAATACATCTGCCAAAATACATTTTTTTTTTAGAGATAATAGATAACTTTTTTCTTTTTTTTTCCAGTTACACTTTTTAAGTGTGCAGTTCAGTAGTGTAATATCTTCATTTTTTTTTTTTTTTGGAGGGGTGAGTGGATAGAGTTGCTTTGCAATGCTGTGTTCATATCTGCTGTACAACAAAGTGAATCAGCTTATATGTTCATATATCCCATCCTCTTGGATCCCCTTTCCCTCCCGCCCTCACCCCTCCAGGGCACCACAGAATCCGGAGCTGAGCTCTCTGTGCTGTATACTACACGTCCCCACTAGCTACCTGTCTCACACAGTAGTGTATATAGGTCAGTCCCAATCTTCTAATTTGTTGTCACGTTTTGACAAGCGTTTCTCTGAAATGTTTGAATTTAATCCATCAATCCATCTATCCCCTACAGCTAATATCACAGAATATTTTAAGAGACTTTCTCTCTGACTATTTCACTCTGTGAATCAGTCAGGTCAGTAGCCCTAAAAGCGCCTTTATAATAACTCAGACCTCTTTAAAAACCTGTAAAAGGTTTTTTAAAGAAGTCAAATCCACCTTGCTGCTGCTGCTGTAAGTCGCTTCAGTCAAATCTACTTTAGATGAAGTAAAATCTGCTTTAGATTTTCTGATGATCTACACTCCAGGCTAGTCTCCACTTGCTCGCTTTTCTGAGCTTTTAACTGCAAGCTGATTTACACACTTTTTTCCTGAAAGGGGAGGCCTTTTCATTTTCTGCCTGCAGGGGTGTCATAGGATGGATGGGAAAAAAGAGAGAGGTGAGGAACAGAAGCGCTTACTCACTCCTCAACAGAATCCCATTTCTAAGCCTCTGTTAATCCTGGCTTAACTTTAACATCCGTTTCTCATGTCTTTAAAGTGGAAAAAAATGAAAGAAACTGCCTATGTTCATCGGAAAACAAATGAAAATAAGGGAAAATTCAAGTTTAAAGTTGTTTCTTTGTATATTTTTAAACAGGGATCTAGATTGTGTGTCTGCCACTTAGTAGGTTCTCAATAAATGTTTGTTGAATGGTAAATGAATGGTCAGGGCCAGAATGAAAATAGGCCAAAGAATGAGACCTTTTTCTTCCTCCTGTGGTCCCTCACTTCGCTGATGTTTCTCCCCTCACCTTGCTTCTTTTTTAACCTGAAAACTCTTGTCAATTGGTATGAATATATGTGTGCTTTGAAAACTTAATTGGACAAATGTTCCATTTGAAGCTGAATTATTTTGTAATATTTGGAGGAAATATTTTGCATATGATAAAGATATTACGACTTTGGCATATTTAACAATGGTATACGAACTCTGTCAAGCCATCAAGCTCAGCCACTCAGTAGTATCTGACTCTTTGAGACCCTATGGACTACAGCCCACCAGGTTCTTCTGTCCATGAGATTATCCCAGCAAGAATACTGGAGTGAGCTGCCATTTCCTCCTCCAGAGGATCTTTGTGACCCAGAGACCGAACCCAATAACCCAAGTCTGTATTGGCAGGCAGTTTCTTTAATGCTGAGTCACCTGGGAAGCCCGCATACAAACTCTGTCCATAGAATTAATTTCTTTGCTTATCATTTAGTTACAATGTAATTTAACTTGTACAATCTAATTTGTAAGGCAAATAGGTATTAAGCGATTTAAACCATTTGTATTTATTTAGTTAAACATTATTATGGTAAGTAAATCTGCTTAAGATAGATTTACCCTAAAAGCTAAAACTTAAAAAAAAAAAAAGACACGATCAGTTATATCCTGTGTCCCAGGGATGGCAGAGTTGGGGCAGTGGTGCGTGTGTATGTGTGAGAGCTCATGTGTGCACATGTGTGAGCTTTGTTAATACAGAGAGCAAAAATCTTCCAGATTTTATTTGCCGAGGGTAGATATTGGGCAATGGGTACTTTTAGAGAATGCATTGGGTACTTTTAGAATTCTACCCTGAACACTTAATTGGTACAAACGGAGAGTCAGAAAGATCATTTATAGATTTAAATTAAGTGATTTGCTTTCTCAGAAATTCCAATGAGTGTTTCATTGGAAATAAGGTGAGTCATTTTAAATTTTGTACCTTGACTGGACTTCCCTTGCTTGAGGTTCTAATACTCATGAATTCTGCTTTTATGACTCCTAAAAGCTGTTGGCTCTAGTCTGGAAATAACCCAGATATTTGGGGATAATTTTGACTTAAAAGAAAATCATAAAAATAAGAGACAGAAATTATGGTGGACCTGCCTAATTTTTCCTCATTGGTTTTTCTGTGTTAATTCCAATCAATCCTCAGAATCAAGAATCAACAACAAGGTATGTGATTCATTTATTCAATGCTGGAGAAAGAAACATTAGAAGTTTGCAAATTTTCATAGTAGCAGGCCACTGTCTGCTGGTGACTAAAATACAGAAGCCAGAAGTTTTGTCCCCTTCAACTTCTTCCCTGAAAGCATTCATGCCCAATATGACATGGAGATTTAATTTATCAGCACAGTAAGGAAGAGTGTGTGTTACACACTCTAAAAGCAATCACAAAAGTATAAAAGCATTAGTGTTACACACTCTTGAGACTCAAAGTCTCTTTCAAAATCCTCTCAAAAAAAAAAAAAAACAAACAAACAAAAAACTGAATATAAACATTTCTCCCCTTATGTGAGTCAAGGTCAATTTATAGCTCTTCAGAACTATTAAGAATCTGGAAGGAAGAAGAGATTCAGGAATCCTGTAGACAAAGGAGTTAATTGACACAGTACCAAATAACTCATCTTCAGCAACTGATAATTTTTAAAGTATTAGGGAGTTTAACTGTATAACACACTGTATCATAATTACTTCTGAGTTCAGATTTGGGAGAATCTAGAATTAGCAAGCGCTTCAGGAGATCTCCCCTAATAGAGTTCTTCCATGTTGCTAAGATAATTATTAACTCCCACATGATTTTTTAGCAGGAGGGAGTTAATGCCTGAAGAGAGGTAGAATTGAAAAGTGATTGAGTAGCTTTTCATTTAGATGTTTGGTACATAAATCGCAGCTCTGCTCAAACTAGTTAGGAAATCTGGGGCAATGAATTTCTTTCTCCCTTGATTTTCTAATCTGAAAACTATGAATGTACTCATGTCCTTTCATTGTTATGTGATGAAAATGAGCGGCCCCATACCAAACTCCCGGAGTGCTATAAACACTCATTTTGTGTTTGCTATTATTATTAGGACTAAATTATTAAGAATTATTTCTTGTTTCATCAGAATTAAGTAAGTAAGTAAAGTCACTCAGTCGTGTCCGACTCTTTGTGACCCCATGGACTGCAGCCCACCAGGCTCTCAGAATTACCTCTAGTTAAAAGGAATCAAGGATAAAGACATCTTACTATTTTAAGGAGGATTTGGATGCATATGTAAAGATAACGACTAAATGTATTAAAGGAATTGCACTGAGTATGAATTCTAGCTAAATTATTGTTTCTTCCTAGGGAAAAGCAATCACAAAAGTATAAAGGCATTAGAGAAACTATAAGGGAGAATATACCACTGAGACTTAGATTAATTCTAAGTGAAGTTATAACTCTGGGATCTTTCAGGCAGGTCAATGTTAGACAGCATTTGAAACACTTGGGTTAATTTTTTGGTGTCCTCCGGTCTTGTGGGTTGGGAAAAGGCAATGGCACCCTACTCCAGTACTCTTGCCTGGAAAATCCCATGGATGGAGGAGCCTGGTGGGCTGCAGTCCATGGGGTCGCTAGGAGTCAGACACGACTGAGCGACTTCACTTTCACTGTTCACTTTCATGCATTGGAGAAGGAAATGGCAACCCACTCCAGTGTTCTTGCCTGGAGACTCCCAGGTTCAGCGGAGCCTGGTGGGCTGCCGTCTCCGGGGTCGCACAGAGTCGGACACAACTGACGCGACTCAGCAGCAGCAGCAGCAGTCTTGTGGGTTTCATTATTCCTTCCATGGGCTGCTGCAGCCCTTCATGAAATGTCTAGTCCAGGCCACCTCCAATATACTTAGTCAATATAAGTTTATACACTGCTCCTGGTCCTCACCTGAAACTTTTTGCAGATTTAATAGTTTTGGCTTTATCAATAATATTTTCAAAATGGATTTCCAACTCTGATAACTATATAGGTAATCCTTTTTTTGGATGATCTCTTCCAGTTTTCATACCAATGAAATTATATGTAGTTGTAATAAAAATATATATAATTTCATATTTTCTTTGGTCCATTCAGCATCATTTTCTGTATCCTTTCTACATTTATCTTAGCTGTAGAGTCAGTCATCAAATTTTTATATAAATATCAAATACCTTTTCTATTATTGATTTTTTGGCTCAGCATTATTTGACTCGGTATTAGTTTTATATTTTCCTCTTAAAATACAGTTATAAATCTCTTTGCTCATTTTTTCATTTTCACAGTTTACTTAAAACAAATTCCAAACATTGGATTATTAGGCTGAAGGCATGAACATTTCTATGTATCAATATGCATATTCACACACATAGCCAGGTCTTCCTCTAAAAGCAAGAAGCAAATTTGTTTCTATCAGCATTAACTTGTGCAATACATTTGGCTTATAAACCCCTTTTATCCTAATTCCTGAGGTTTACAGGAAGGAAATACTTTGACTAACTCCAACTGATGTATGAATGACTGATGGCATCTTCTTTACTCATTTTAGAAGGAAATTCTAAGCAGTATGAGTGTGTGTGTGTGTGTATCCATAGTAACACACATTTCTGAATATTTAGAGGCAAGAGGACTTTCTGGGGTTTAGATCACAATGTGTAACACACTGTAAAATTTCCTTACTTAGGAAGGCCAGTTTAAACAGAGTGTAGATTCATACTGAGTGAGGGAAGGCAATAAATGTGCCTTCCAGCATTATATTATTATAATTTAATGAGAAATAGATTGGGTTTGCAGGTGATTTGTTATTTCAGCAAACAGTTAAGAAACTTCCTCATTGTCCAAAGCCCTGAGTCAGGTGCCACAATTGCTCCAGAGATGTAAAAACCACACTGAGAGCCTTCGGTGACTTTCTAGTCAAATAAGGAGAATAAACATGACCACAAATCAATACAATACTAAGTAGAAAGTGATGCCTCATCCAAAAAATAATGTGAAAGTTAAGTGGAGAAAGAGATTGCTTTGATGAAGTGGTGATTTATCTCAAACCTAAGTATTCAATGTCAGTGATATCTAGAGGAAAAAAAAAAAAAAAGTCCTATTCTCATTTTAAAGCAGATGATATTTTTTTTTTTCAGAATGAATTATGTACATTTTCCTGCCTTCATCAGTGTCACTGACACATGAAAATATTTGGGAAACCTTATGAAATTCCAACATCCTTATGGACAGCAAAGGCACTGTAATTTTCCCAAACGCATGTACTTATTGAGGCATAATCTCTTATAGGAGAGATGGAGGTTGAGATTAATGTGAGAAGCACTCATGAATTTTAAATTTCATGAGTTGGCATTTGATCTGTAGCAGGACACTAAGATTAATTCAGGGTACAGTGTGTATTTGTAGCTGAATTAATCAAATATACTGAAATTGATAAAAAGAAGAAAGAATTGAGTTTGACATATTGTTTCACAGTTGTTATTACATTAAATGCCCAGCACATTCAATAAAATATAGTGCAGAAATAAAACAAACGGGAAAATCTGAAACTGGCACTTTAACTCTTTCTTTCAAAACAGTACCTAATGAACCTTCAACAGCTTCTGCAGAATCCTTAAGGTAGCAGTTTCTTTAGAAATAGACATAAAATCTGTCCTTTTTAAAAAAAAAATCAATTTACTTTTTATTGAAGGATAATTGCTTTCAGTTCAGTTCAGTTGCACAGTCGTGTCCGACTCTTTGCGACCCCATGAATCACAGCATGCCAGGCCTCCCTGTCCACCACCAACTCCTGGAGTTCACTCAGACTCACGTCCATTGAGTCCATGATGCCATCCAGCCATCTCATCCTCGGTCGTCCCTTTCTCCTCCTGCCCCCAATCCCTCCCAGCATCAGGGTCTTTTCCAATGAGTCAACTCTTCACATAAGGTGGCCAAAGTACTGGAGCTTCAGTTTTAGCATCATTCCTTCCAAAGAAATCCCAGGGTTGATCTCCCTCAGAATAGACTGGTTGGATCTCCTTGCAGTCCAAGGGACTCTCAAGAGTCTTCTCCAACACCGCAGTTCAAAAGCATCAATTCTTCTGCGCTCAGCCTTCTTCACAGTCCAACTCTCACATCCATACATGACCACAGGAAAAACCATAGCCTTGACTAGATGGACCTTAGTCGGCAAAGTAATGTCTCTGCTTTTGAATATACTATCTAGGTTGGTCATAACTTTTCTTCCAAGGAGCAAGCGCCTTTTAATTTCTTGGCTGCAGTCACCATCTGCAGTGATTTTGGAGTCCAAAAAAACAAAGTCTGACACTGTTTCCACTGTTTCCCCATCTATTTCCCATGAAGTGATGGGGCCAGATGCCATGATCTTCGTTTTCTGAATGTTGAGCTTTAAGCCAACTTTTTCACTCTCCTCTCTCACTTTCAATAAGAGGCTTTTTAGCTCCTCCTCACTTTCTGCCATAAGGGTGGTTCATCTGCATATCTGAGGTTATTGATATTTCTCAGAATTTTATTGTTTTCTGTCAAACCTCAACATGAATCAGCCACAGGTATAAATACATCCCCTCCCTTTTGAACCTCCCTCCCATCTCCCTCCCTGTCCCACCCCTCTAGGTACAGAGCCCTTGCTTTAGTTTCCTGAGCCATACAGCAAATTCCCACTGGCTATCTATTTTACATATGGTAATGTAAGTTTCTTTCCGTACATCTCACCCTCTCCTCCCCTCTCCCCATATCCATAAGTGTAACTCTATGTCAGTTTCTCCATTGCTGCCCTGTAAATAAATTCTTCAGTACCATTTTTCTAGATTCTGTACATATGCATTAGAATATGATATTATCTTTCTCTTTCTGGCTTACTTCACTCTGTATAATAGGTTCTAGGTTCATCCACCTCATTAGAACTGACTCAGAGATGTTCCTTTTTATGGCTGAGTAATATTCCATTGTGTGTATGTACCCCTACTTCTTTATCCATTCATCTGTTGAAAGACATCTAGATTTATTCCATGTTCTAGCTACTATAAATAGTGCTGCAGTGAATAATGCGATACATGTCTCTTTCAATTTTGGTTTCCTCAGGGTGTATGCCTAAGAGTGGGATTGCTGAGTCATATGGTGGTTTTATTCCTAATATTTTAAGGAATCTCCATACCATCTTGATAGTGGGTGTATCAATTTACATTCCCACCGACAGTGCAAGAGCGTTCCTTTTTCTCCACACCCTCTCCAGCATTTATTGGTTGTAGACTTTTTGATGATGGCCATTCTGACTGGTGTGAGGTGATATCTCACTGTAGTTTTGATTTGCATTTCTCCAATAATGAGTGATATTGAGCATCTTTTCATGTGTTTGTTAGTCATCTGTATGTCTTCTTTGGAGAAATGTCTGTTTAGGTCTTTTCTCCACTTTTAGATTGAGTTGTTTGTTTTTCTGGTGTTGAGTTGTATGAGCTGCTTGTATATTCTGGAAATTGATCCTTTGTCAGTTGTTCATCTGCTGTTATTGTCTCCCATTCTGAGGGCTGTCTTTTCACCTTGCTTAATGTTTCCTTTACTGTGTAAAAACTTTAACTTTAGTCAGGTCCCACTTGTTTACTTTCGTTTTTATTTCTGTTACTCTAGGAAGTGGGTCATAGAGGATCTTGCTTGTATTTATGTCATTGAGTGTTTTGCCTATATTTTCCTCCTATTGTTTTATAGTTTCTGGTCTTACATTTTGGTCTGTAATCCATTTTGAGTTTATCTTTGTGTATGGTGTTAGGAAGTGATCTAATTTCATTCTTTACATTTAGCTGTCCAGTTTTCCCAGCATCATTTATTGAAGAGGCTGTCTTTGTCCCCATTGTATATTCTTGCCTCCTTTGTCAAAAATAAGGTACCCAAAGGTGCATGGGTTTATTTCTGGGCTTTCTGTCTTATTCCATTGGTCTATATTTCTGTTTTCGTCCCAGTACCATACTGTCTTGATGACTATAGCTTTGTAGTATAATCTGAAGTCAAGAAGGTTGATTCCTCCAGCTCCATTCTTCTTTCTTAAGACTGCTTTGGCTATTCAGGGTCTTTTGTGTTTCCATATCAATTGTGAAATTTTTTGTTCTAGTTCTGTGAAAAATGCCATTGGTAATTTAATAGGGATCACATTGAACCTATTTGGTATTTGGTATTTGGCATTTGGTAGGATAGTCATTTTTCCAAATATTGATTCTTCCTACCAAGGAACATGGAGTATCTCTCCATCTGTTTATGTCATCCTTGATTTTTTCACTAGTATCTTATAATTTTCTGTGTACAGTTCTTCTGTCTTCTTAGGTAAGTTTATTCCTAGATATTTAATTCTTTTTGTTGCAATGGTGAATGGGATTGATTCCTTAATTTCTCTTTCTAATTTTTCATTGTTAGTGTATAGAAATGCAAGTGAGTTCTGTGAATTGATTTTGTATCCTGAAACTTTGCTAAATTCACTGATTAGCTCTAGTAATTTTCTGATACTATCTTTAGGGTTTTCTGTATACGTATCATGCCTTCTGCAAACAGTGAGAACTTTACTTCTTTTCCAGTCTGGATTCCTTTTATTTCTTTTTCTTCTCTTGATTGCTAAAGCTAAGACTTCCAGAACTCTGTTGAATAATAGTGGAGAAACTGGACACTCTTGTTTTATTCCTGATCTTAGGGGGAATGCTTTCAGTTTTTCATCATTGAGAATAATGTTTCCTGTATGTTTATCATACATGGCCTTTACTACGTTGAGGTAGGTTCCTTCTGTGTCCATTTGCTGAAGAGTTTTAATTGTAAATGGGTGTTGAATTTTGCCAAAGACTTTTTCTACATCTATTGAGATGATCATATGGTTTTTATCTTTCAATTTGTTAATATGGTGTCTCACATGATTGATTTGCATATATTGAAGAATCCTTGCATCCCTAGAATAAACCCAACTTGATCATGGTGTATGAGCTTTTTGATGTATTATTGAATTCTGTTTGCTAAAATTTTGTTGAGGAGTTTTCCATCTATGTTCATCAGTGATATTGGCATATCAGTTCAGTTCAGTTCAGTTCAGTTGCTCAGTCGTGTCCGACTCTTTGCAACCCCATGAATCACAGCATGACAGGCCTCCCTGTCCATCACCAACTCCTGGAGTTCACTCAGACTCACATCCATCGAGTCAGTGATGCCATCCAGCCATCTCATCCTCGGTCGGCCCCTTCTCCTCCTGCCCCCAATCCCTTCCAGCATCAGAGTCTTTTCCAATGAGTCAACTCTTCTCATGAGGTGGCCAAAGTACTGGAGTTTCAGCTTTAGCATCATTCCTTCTAAAGAACACCCAGGGCTGATCTCCTTCAGAATGGACTGGTTGGATCTCCTTGCAGTCCAAGGGACTCTCAAGAGTCTTCTCCAACACCACAGTTCAAAAGCATCAATTCTTCTGCGCTCAGCCTTCTTCACAGTCCAACTCTCACATCCATACATGACCACAGGAAAAACCATAGCCTTGACTAGACGGACCTTAGTCAGCAAAGTAATGTCTCTGCTTTGAATATGCTATCTAGGTTGGTCATAACTTTTCTTCCAAGGAGTAAGCATCTTTTAATTTCATGGCTGCAGTCACCATCTGCAGTGATTTTGGAGCCCCAAAAAATAAAGTCTGACACTGTTTCCAGTGTTTCCCCATCTATTTCCCATGAAGTGATGGGACCAGATGCCATGATCTTAGTTTTCTGAATGTTGAGCTTTAAGCCAACTTTTTCACTCTCCTCTTTCACGTTCATCAAGAGGCTTTTTAGCTCCTCTTCACTTTCTGCCATAAGGGTGGTGTTATCTGCATATCTGAGGTTATTGATATTTCTCCTGGCAATCTTGATTCCAGCTTGTGCTTGTTCCAGCCCAGTGTTTCTCATGATGTACTCTGCATATAAGTTAAATAAGCAGGGTGACAATATAGGTTTCTTTTTTTATTGTCTCTGTCTGGTTGTGGGATCAAGGTGATGGTAGCCTTGTAGAATGAGTTTGGAAGTGCTCCTTCCTCTGCAATTTTTTGAAAGAGTTCTAGAAGGATAGGCATTAGCTATTTTCAAATATTTGATAGAATTCTCCTGTGAAACCATCTTGTCCTAGGCTTTTGTTTTTTGGGGAGATTTTTGATCATAGTTTCAATTTCAGTGCTTGTAATTGGGCTGTTCATAATTTCTATTTCTTCCTGGTTCAGTCTTGGGAGATTGAACTCTTCTAAGAATCTGTCCATTTCTTCTAGGTTATCCATTTTATTCCCATATATTTGTTCATAATAGTCTCTTATAGTCCTTTGTATTTATGCACTGTCTGTCGTAACCTCTCTTTTTTCATTTCTAATTTTGTTGATTTTCTTCTTCTCTCTCTTTTTTTTCTTGATGAGTCTGACCAAAGGTTTGTCAATTTTGTTTATCTTCTCAAAGAACCAGCTTTTAGTTTTATTAATCTTTACTGTTGTTTCTTTCATTTCTTTTTCATTTATTTCTGCTCTGATCTTTATGGTTTCTTTCCTTCTGCTATTTTGTTGTTGTTGTTTTTCTTCTTCTTCTGTTGTTTTAGCTGTCAAGTTAGGTTGTCTATTTGATGTTTTCCCTGTTTCTTGAGGTAGGATTATATTGCTATAAACTTCCCTCTTAGAACTGCTTTTGCTGCATCCCATAGGTTTTGAATTGTCGTGGTTTCACTGTCATTTGTTTCTAGACATTTTTTGATTTCCCTTTTGATTTCTTCAGTAACCTGTTGGTTATTTAGAAACGTATTGTTTAATCTCCATGCTTTTGTGTTTCTTACAGTTTTTTTCTTTTAATTGATATCTAGTCTCATAGTATTGTGGTCATAGAAGATGCTTGATACTCTTTCAATTTTCTTAAATTTACTGAGGTTTGACTTGTGACCCAAGATGTGGTCTATCCTGGAGAACGTTCCATGTGCATTTGAGAAGAAGGTGTATTCTTCTGCATCTGGATCGAACGTCCTGAAGACATCAATGAGATCCAGCTAACCTAATGCCTCATTTAAGACTTGTGTTTCCTTATTAATTTTCTGTTTTAATGATCTGTCCATTGGTGTGAGTGGGGTGTTAAAGTCTCCTCCTGTTATTGTGTTACTGTCAATTTCTCCTGTTATGTCTGTTAGTGTTTGTCATCTGTATTGAGGTGCTCCTATGTTGGGTGCATAGATATTTGCAATTGTTATGTGTTCCTCTTGGATGGATCCCTTCATCATTATGTAGTGTCCTTCCTTATCTCTTGTAATCTTCTTTATTTAAAGGTCTATTTTGTCTGATATGTGGATTGCTACAACAGCTTTCTTTTGCTTCCCATTTGCATGGAATATATTTTCCCATCCTCTCATTTTCAGTCTGTATGTGTCTTTAAGTCTGAAGTGGGTTTCTTGTAGACAGCATATATATGGGTCTTATTTTTTTTATCCATTCAGTCTATGTCTTTTGGTTGGAGCCTTTAATCTATTTACATTTAATGTAATTATTGATATATATGTTCCTATTGCCATTTTCTTAATTGTTGGGATTGATTTTGTAGATCTTTTTCCTTCTCTTGTATTGCTTGACTATATAAGTCCCTTTAACATTTGTTGTAAAGCTGGCTTGGTGATACTGAATTCTCAACTTTTGCTTGTCTGAAAAGCTTTTGATTTCTCCATCAATTTTGAGTGATATCCTTGCTGAGTACAATAATCTTGGTTGTAGATTTTTCCTTTTCAGTAATTTGAATATATCCTGCCATTCCCTTCTGGCAGTCTTTTGGTTGGACCTTTAATCTATTTACATTTAATGTAATTATTGATATATATGTTCCTATTGCCATTTTCTTAATTGTTGGGATTGATTTTGTAGATCTTTTTCCTTCTCTTGTATTGCTTGACTGTATAAGTCCCTTTAACATTTGTTGTAAAGCTGGCTTGGTGATACTGAATTCTCAACTTTTGCTTGTCTGAAAAGCTTTTGATTTCTCCATCAATTTTGAGTGATATCCTTGCTGAGTACAATAATCTTGGTTGTAGATTTTTCCTTTTCAGTAATTTGAATATATCCTGCCATTCCCTTCTGGCCTGCAGACTTTCTGCTGAAAGATCAGCTGTTAATCATATGAGGTTTCCCTTGTATGTTACTTGTTTCTTTTCCCTTGCTGCTTTAATGTTCTTTTTTTGTGGTTAGTCTTTGTTAGTTTGATTAGTATATGTCTTGGCGTGTTTCTCCTTGGGTTTACCTGGTCTGCGATTCTTTGCACGCCTTGGACTTGCTTGACTATCTCCTTTTGCATGTTGGGGAAATTTTCTACTATAGTCTCTTAAAAAAAAAAAGAATCTCTCTTTCTTTTCCTCTTCTTCTTTTGGGACCCCTATAATTTGAATGTTGCTGCTGCTGTTAAGTCACTTCAGTCATGTCTGACTCTGTGTGACCCCATAGACGGCAGCCCACCAGGCTCCCCCATCCCTGGGATTCTCCAGGCAAGAACACTGGAGTGGGTTGCCATTTCCTTCTCCAATGCATGAAAGTGAAAAGTGAAAGTGAAGTCGCTCAGTCGTGTCTGACTCTTTGTGACCCCATGGACTGCAGCCCACCAGGCTCCCCTGTCCATGGTATCCTTCAGGCAAGAGTACTGGAATGGGGTGCCATCTCCTTATCCTAGGTCTTTGTTAACTGATTCTTGCATTTTCTCCATTTTGTTTTTAAGATTTTTGATCATCTATACTATCATTATTCTGAATTCTTTTCCAAGTAGTTTGCCTATTTCCTCTTCATTTATTTGGACTTCTGTGTTTCTTTCTAATTGTTCCTTCATTTATGTAGTATTTCTCTGCTGTTTCATTATTTCTTTTAACTTATTGTGTTTGAGCTCTCCTTATCCCAGGCTTCAAGGTTGAATTCTCAATTCCTTTTGGTTTCTGCCCTCCTAAGTTTGGTCCAGTGGTTTGTGTGAGATTTGTGCTGAGTTTTTGCTTGCTTGTTTGTTTTTCCTCTGATGGGCAAGGCTGAGTGGGGTGGTAATCCTGTCTGCTGATGATTGGGTTCATATTTTTGTTTTGTTCATTGTTTAGATGAGGTTTCCTGCACAGGCTGCTACTCATGGTTGGGTGGTGCTGGGTCTTGTATTCTAGTGGTTTCCTTTGTGTGAGTTCTCACTGTTTGGCACTCTCTAGTGTTAGTTCTCTGGTAGTCTAGGGTCTTGGGGTCAGTGCTCCCACTCCAAAGGCTCAGGACTTGATCTCTAGTCAGGAATGAAGATTCCACCAGTGGTTTGTTATGGCATTAAGTGAGATTAAAACAAATATTCAAATATGAGAAACCAAAGATGAACCCCAGACAAATGGCAGTTACAAAATCAGGCAAATAATAATCAAAATAATGGAATATACACATATACACCCATAAGCAAAGTCAAGACAGTCCAACAAAAATATAGTACATTGACCCAGCGAACAAAGGAAATCAAAAATTATATTTACCAGTTAAGAACAAAACTAACTAAAGCACAAACAGGGAAAAAAAAAAAACAACCTAAAGCAAGGTGCCAAGTGGGGAATAAAGCAATAAAAACAAAACTAACAAATATGTTGAGAGGAAAGGAAGGAAAGGATGTGCAAAGTTAAATAGAGGTGGATGAAGAAGATTTATATATGTTAAAGATTAACTGTAAGGGGAAAAGAACAGTAGGAAAGGCACACAAAGGAATAAATGTAGAAAAAAATCATAATAGGATTAAGAAATTGAAAATTAAAATTAAAGAAAGAGAAAAAAAAAAGGTAAACTCCATAGAACTGCAAAAGCCCAACATAGAGTCAGAGTTATAACACAATAAAAAGTGTGACTGAATATACACATATTCGTATATACCCATAAGTAAAATCAAAACAGTCCAACAAAAATAAAGTACAAAAACCTATCTGGCGAACAAAGGAAACCAAAATTATACCTATCAGTTAAGAACAAAGCTAACTAAAGCACAAATTGGAAAATAACCTAAAGCAAAGTGCCAACTGGAGAATAAAGCAATGGAAGTAAAACTAACAAACATGTTGAGAGGAAAGGAAAGAAAGAAAAGAAAGAATAGATACGCAAAATTAAATAGCGGTAGATAAAGAAGATTTATATACATTAAAGATTAGCTGCAAGGGGAAAAGAATAGTAGAAAAAGCAAACAAAGGAAGAAATTTATAAAAAATAATAATAGGTTTAAAAAATTAAAATTAAAAAAAGAGAAAAGAAAAAGGAAAACTCCACAGAAATGATGAAGCTCAATGTAGAGGCAGAGATTAATGACAATGATGAAAAATGTGACTGAGGAAAAAAAAGCTCAAAAGCTTACTTAGGTTTCATGCTACTGCTGCTGCTAAGTCACTTCAGTCGTGTCCGACTCTGCGTGACCCCATAGACGGCAGCCCACGAGGCTCCCCCGTCGCTGGGATTCTCCAGGCAAGAACACTGGAGTGGGGTGCCATTTTGTACCAATATAATTGACAACTACAACAGAGCGGGGGAAAAGGAAAGAAAAAATCCAAAAGAATCTACAGAACAAGTGAAAACATAAGAATAATACGTGTTTTTCTTGAGTCGCTGCTGTAAGAGTCCTTTCCCTCACTGGGAGTCACAGTCCACCTCACCTCCCTAGGAGGCCCTCCAACACTGTGCTGACCTCTGGGTCTGCCATGGGGGCTGCTCAGGTTCTAATCTGGTCCTACTCCTGTGTGTTCTTGCCTCCAATGTCCACAGCTATCAGAACTAGTGTGTTTTCTTTTGTGGGAGCTCTCAATGTCTTTTTATATATTCCATAGACAGTCTGCCTAGTTGACCGTGTGGATTTAATCTGCAGCTTGTCTCCTGGTGGGAAGGTTTTGGGTCTTCTTCCCTAGCCATAATGCCCCTGGGTTTCAACTGTGGTTTTATTTCCAGATGACCCTCTGCATGTGGGTCGTCCACTGGGGTTTGCTCCTGAGGCTTCCCTGGAGGACTTGGGTTTGCTCCTGTGAGGGCCAGGTGTGGAGGTGATGCAGCTGCTTGGGTCGCAGGGGTTCTGGCAGCACCAGGTACTCAGGGCAGTTGGTGGCTAGGGCAGCAGGAAATACAGGGCTCTAGAAGGGTATGGGAACCAATATTGGCCAATACGCTCCAATATTCTTGCCTGGAGAATCCTCCTCCCTGACAGCCATGGTCTACACGGTCGCAAAGAGTCGGACATGACGGAAGCAGCCCTGTGAGTGTAGAAGCAAGACCTTTCTTTGCCCGTGGCCAATCTGCCCCGTGAGAATTGAGCATGTAGCTGGCACAGCTGCTTGGCTTGTGGGGACTCTGGTGGTGCCAAGTGTTCAGGAATATGGACTGCCTCTGCCACAGGAGTTATGGCCCTATGAGAGTCTTTTTTCGAGCCTCTTGTAGCTGGTGATCAGAAGGCCTCTTTGGCCTATTTTTCTCCATAGCTCTGCCCATTCAGGCACTTAGAGGGCTCCCTTGCCTGGGGTCCTTCTCTGCTGTTCCGCACGTCAGGCACATAGAGGGGCACCCTGGGTGGGGTCCTGCTCTATAGTTCAGTGTGTCAGGCGTGTAATGGGCCAGCATCTTTATTGTTCAGCTGCTGGTGCTGGCGTGTGGGGGGAGAGAGGCTATGGTGATGGCTTCACCCGCTACGTGTGACTCAGCAGTATCATCTTGCTTCCATGGCTGCCTGGCTTTCCTCCACAGACACTGCCCACCACAGTCTCCTCCCTCACATCCCCTCGATAAATCTCTCCACAGTCAACAGCAGCCCTCACCCTGGGGTTGCTCCACAATCCCTAAGCTCCAGCTTCCAGCCACTGTGCCTTCCAGGGCACCTTCGTCCCTGTCCGGGGTATGTATGGCTGCGGCAAGGACTGTCTGATTCTCATTCCATTTAGGCAGCCACAGGCTTTCTTGTAGTTCAGTGGGTAAAGAATCTTCCTGCAATGCAGGAGACCCAGGTTTGATGTCTGGGTTGGGAAGATCCCCCTGGAGAAGTATCCCAGTATCCCAGAAGCAACCTAGTCCAGTATCCTTGCCTGGAGAATCTCATGGACAGAGAAACCTGGTGGGCTGCAGTCCATGGGGTAGCAAAGAGTTGGGCAGGACTGAGCGACTAACACTTACTTACTGACTCAGGCAATGGCCCCTCTGTGGCGATCAGACCCCTGCTTCAGTTCCCCCACCCACTGAGGGCAGTTCCAGTCCTACTAACACTCCTGTTTTCCCCCCTAGTTCCTTCGTCTTACTGAGTTTTGCATGGTTCTGTATATTCTTTTCCACTAGTCAGGTGGTGTTCTGCATGTATTTCTGTGTCTGAAGGTATATTCCTGATGTATCCATGGAGAGAGATGTACTCCATGTCCACCTGCTCCTCCACCATCTTCGGGATTTCAAAAATCTGTCCTTCTTTAAAATCATCAGCTCATTTCAATTCATTCTCTAAAATTAGGTTTGATCACTTTTTCCAAGTTCAGGCTAAGTTTTACTGTTCTCTTCTAAACAAGCCATCAGCATTTCGAGATTCTTTTAGGTTAGAAGGCTAATTGCCCACAGTGAGTTCTATGCTTTTAATATTCAAGTCACAAAGTGAAAAGCTGTTCTGTACACAGCCTATACCTTGAACATTGTAGGCAGAGACTGAGAAAACCCAGCAAGCTGTGAAACATTAACTATCTTGATGATTTTCATTAGAACTGGATGAGTGATACAAATCAAACTTTTATATAGTTTAGGTCAAAACAATATTTTATTCACTCACATATCAAAGCCAAGATTGAAAATCTGGGATTAAGTGAGGTCAGGTGTGTGCCTCATAGTCCATTGCCAGGTAGATGGACCATGTCAGCTCCCAGAGTCGTTAAGGTGATTGGAGATGAGCAAGATGTGATTGGAGGTGAGCAAGCACCACAGGGAAGAGGACAATATGACCGATGTCCTCTGCATTCCTATCATCACCTACAGCTGTCAGTGATGTATGCTACCCCAGGCAGTTTTCATTGCCCTGATTAATACACAAACACATTGGATAGGTTGCTTCACATTCACTATCTTCCAAGCATCCTAAGAATTCTCCTTGTGTCTCCAGGTCTGAGCCCAGAGGTCACAATTTCATTCATTTTATTTATATTTTCTACCACTTTATTTGCTTATTAGAAAGAGGAGATATATTTGTTTCTTCTTGAGACCATTTCAACATTATTCAATGAATATTATCCTTTGCTTCTCAATTAAGTGATTTAATCTTTCTTGTTGGAATGTTTACAGATAGCAAATAGTAACAGATATATTTACATAAACATTCAGGTAGAGACACCTTAACAATCGTGTGATGATGAAAATAATGCTCTTTATTCCAAAATTATTTAAGATACTCAAAAAATTTTGAAAACATCTTTAAAAATGACTCAAGTCAGCTGTATTTTTAATTCACACATAATGGACTAAATCACAACTGGAGATTAAACTATATCATATTTCTTGCTTAGTGGTTAAAGACCCACCTGCCAATGCAGGAGACATGAGTTTGATCCCTAGGTGGGGAAGATCTCCTCGAGAAGGAAATGTCAACCCACTCCAGTATTCTTGCCTGGGAAATCCCATGGACAGAGGAACCTGGTGGGCGACAGACCATGGGGTCTCAAAAAAAACCGGATGTGAGTTAGCAACTAAACAACCACCACCACCACAACCTAGAGTTTCACCAATAAGGTTCTTTGGAAACTTGTGAAAAAATACTGGAAAACTATGAAGTGGTCAAGTTCAAAGTTGACTTATTCAACAAGCTTTTTTCCCCCCTGCTAAGCTTTTTTCATCTTGTGCCAGTGTGTCCTCTATAGTTACTCATTTTGTTCTAGCTCTCTCTCTTTCTCTGCTCCCTTTAGAGGTAAACCACATGAAATGATTGCTTTTACTTTTTAGTGTTAAGCGTTAAGGAATGGACCATTTGTGACACCCACGCACAACGACTCAACTGTTTTCCCTGGAGAGCTGTCCAGCCATCTCCTGACTGAGCTTCCTGCCTCATTCACTGCTTTGTTGTTTCTCCTTCAATTTTCTCAGCACTTAATATCATGCTGGGACTAGCTCGGCTTGATATAATGTCAGATTTTCCATTCTTTCTTTCCCTACCTCCTCCATGGTTGACATCCTGTGTAATAGTAAACTGTTAAACTGGACTGCTTTATGCAGAGATTCTCTGCTGATGTTTTGGTTGTAGAGGCAGACTGCAGGCATGCTCAATTGCTAAGTCATCTCTGAGTCTTAGAGACCCCATGGACAGTAGCCCGCCAGGCTCCTCTGTCTATGGCATTTTCCAGGCAAGAATACTAGAGAGGGTTGCCATTTTCTTCTGCAGGGTGTCTTCCAGATCCAGGGATCCAATCTGTGTTTCCTGCATTGGCCAGGCAGATTCTTTACCATTGAGCCAGCTGGGAAGCTGAGTAGGTGCATCCAGCCCATGATTTCCAAGCTCATGGCTTGAGTAATTAACGTGCCTTTAAGAGGATTGTGTTCCTGCTTTTGTTTCTGGAAAAGGCAAAGTGTGCCGAGTTTATTACACATGAAATTTGCCTTCTAACCTTGAGGAACTCTTTCCAACAGCTATTATAGTATCCTGTAATCTTTTGCTGCCCTGGTCAAAAAGAAAAGTGACTCAGAAAACAGACATAAGAGTGGTTGCCGAGAGGGAGGGAGAGTTGTGGAGGGATGATTTGGGAATTTGGGATTAGCAGATAATATCATGTCAATGGACATGAGTTTGAGTAAGCTCTGGGAGTTGGTGATGGACAGGGAGGCCTGGCGTGATGCAGTCCATGGGGTTGCAAAGAGTTGGACACGACTGAGCGACTGAACTGAACTGAATTGAGTAGTATATTTAGAATGAATGGACAGTGAGGTCCTACTGTACAGCACAGGAAACTATATTCAATGTCCCGGGATAAACTAGAATGGAAAGAATATGAAAAAGAATGCACGTATATGTATAACTGAGTCACTTAGCCATACAACAGAAATGAACAAACATTGTAAATCAACTACAATTTAACTAAAAATATATGTAATAAATGAGCTCATCATATAACATTTTTTGAGCCACCTCTTTTTAGTCTTGGAAGCTGATGGTTCCCTTCTTAGTATATGATTTTTACATGCATACTATAAAATGCATACAACAAAGGAAACCACTTATATTGAAATACAGGCATCAGAATATTTTTAAAAATTGTGATGTAGTAATATATGCTTCATTCATTAAACAGCAAGATTTGGAGACAGGCCTAATAACTTCAAGTAGTAATTGGTGATATTTTGCTGTATCTGAAATGTTATTTTGTAATATAAAAATATTGATGATTTCTTAGGAATTAAAGTTATAGTGCTAATTCTACAGTAATTATATTCATAATTGAAGAAAATATTAAATTTCACTTAAGGATTAATGCAAGCAAAATATTATATACTCCACTGCTATAAATTGTAGGTGACAATGCATTACTTCTTTCCTAGGTGTTTGCATTTTAAAATAAGACCTTCAGGGAGAGAGAAATGGTTTGCAAAAAATAATAATGGACATTCAGGTAGTGTATGGTCCTCTTTTATGGGGATATATACTTTTCTGTTGGAGAAGGAAATGGCACCCCACTCCAGTACTCTTGCCTGGAAACTCCCATGGACAGAGGAGCCTGGTAGGCTGCAGTCCATGAGGTCGCTGAGAGTTGGACACGACTCAGTGACTTCACTCTCACTTTTCACTTTCCTGCTTTGGAGAAGGAAATGGCAACCCACTCCAGTGTTCTTGCCTGGAGAATCCCAGGGACAGCAGAGCCTGGTGGGCTGCCATCTATGGGGTCGCACAGAGTCGGACACAACTGAAGCGACTTAGCAGCAGCAGCAGCAGCAGCAGCATACTTTTCTGTAATAGTGGTATATGTTTTAACAAACAAGACAAAATCAAATATGCATGGATGCATTCTCTATCAAAGTTGTCTCTTCTGTAGGCTATAAAAACATTTGCAAACTATTTATAATATCAGAAGCTTCCGGGGAAACTTAGTTTTCTTCATAGACAGAGTCCTAATCTTCTGAGTCCATGATAAATCTTTATTCTTTGATAGCAGATTTTAAGAAAAAGTCAAAAGTCATGATGAGAAACTGTTTAGGATTAAAAGAAAATGGGTGTAAATTTAAGGCAGAGAAACCATTTTTCTTAAATTAGTTTTTAAGTTAACCCTGAGAGAGATTTCAAAGATCTTTTGAGGAATGGCAGAAACACTTAGAAAGGTATTAATAACTTCTTTGTCGATAACATTAATATGGACATAAGTTAAAAAAATAATCTGACCTCTTGAGCTATATGTTAAAATTTGGGGGTAGACAGACCTTCCTGTTGGACTTGAAATCCCATGATTTAGGCATCTGTCTTTTCTGCTTCGGCATGAAGCTAATTCTGGCTCCTTAGACTCTGCACGGGCCAAGTGAGATGATGAGCTGCTGATGGTGTCCGTTGGTTCGTAACCAGGTTTCAGAGTTTCCCAGCATTCTGTTGCTGGAAGCATCCTGTGATTTACATTGAGATCCCTCTGTGATACCTTTTGCGGAGTTTTATGTGGAGCAAGAACAAAGTCTTGTCTGAATCTGACATCAGAAGTACTCTAGCTCTCCTCTCCTCTGAGACTGGTTTGTATATCTAGTGATTGACTTCATGTTTCTGCTTTCAAATGCCTGGTAACAAACCAGCTCTGGATGCAAATAGACTCTAAGCATTCCTTTTTCTTTTGCCTTAGGGGCCGCTGTTGACTTTTTTCAGCTTCTAGGGGACTAGTAGCCTTGAAATCTCTGGAGATTTTTGCCATTCATCCCTCAGCCTTGCTACATGTTGTCAGAGGTCTAATGCAGTAGTCATCACTCACTGCCTTCTGGCAGGAGAACTCAGCCTCTGCCCCATTTTCAAACTCTGTCCTCTTCCAGTGGAGTTGGCACAGAAGTGGGGGTGAGAGCCCTCGGGGAGACGAGTTGGGAGAAACTTTTTTCCTTCCTTGACCTCTCTCATGTATCAGCTTTCAGTTTCCACAGTTACTTCTGGAAGGACATTCTATTACAATGCCTACTAAATTGCATTTTTAGTATGAGAGTTCTAATTTTAGAAGTTAAATTGGTTTTGTGGGTTGGGCTGAGCATTTTAGTTCATTTTGCTATGTTCTCATAGAAAACCAAAATAGTTTGCAAATAAACTTTTCATTTCTATAAATTGAGGATTACTGTGGTTCACTTTTCCTTTGGTTATCCCTAAGGGTGTCAGTCAGTCAGTTCAGCTCAGTCATGTGTGACTCTTTGTGATCTGTGTCCATGGACTGCAGCACGCCAGGCTTCCCTGTCTATCACCAAATCCCAGAGCTTGCTCAAACTCATGTCCATCAAGTCAGTGATGCCATCCAACCATCTCATCCTCTGTCGTCCCCTTGTCCTCCTGCCTTCAATCTTGTCCTGCATCAGAATCTTTTCCAGTGAGTCAGTTCTTCACATCAGGTGGCCAAAGTATTGGAGTTTCAGCTTCAGTATCTGTCTTTCCAATGAATATTCAGGACTGATTTCCTTTAGGATGGACTGGTTTGATAGCCTTGTAGTCCAAGTATATGTTTAGTCAGTTCTTGTACATGAGAACACTGAGTTCATGGGCCTTAGAATAGTGGTTCTCAAATTTTAGAATTTCCTAAAACACAGATTGCTCAGTCCTATCTCCAGAGTTCCTGATTTAGCACATCTGGGGTAGGGCCTGAGAATTTGCATTTCTAACAGATTTCCAAGTGATTCCTTGCTGCTGAATCAGAAGCACACTTTGAGAACCACTGGTCTTGAGGACAGGCCACAGGTCTATAATTATTATTGATTTCTCTATATTCCTAATATAGTTTGAAACTCTAAATTTCATGATAGTGAATTTTAAATTCTGCTGGCATAATTACAGCTAAATAGAGGTGCACCCAGGCTCACCTAAAAGTTACATTTCATGGCCCATTTTCAGTTTTGCTGTCACATATTAACTCCACAATTTATAATAAAATTTTTTATAAGTTGGTCATAAATAGCTAGCATTCATGAATTCACACAAAAGTGTGTGCTTAACCAAACTAAGCTTACTTTGTCTTCAGTTTCTCCTTCAGTCATTTCTTTTGCTTTTGAGTCATAGTTTCTTAAGTCATGTTTTCGAAGAGCTTTAAAGTAGAAATTCCACCAAGTTCATTATCTTATAGTTATTTTTTTCAAGGCACTATAGATAAACAGCTGCTAGAATGTACCTGCTCTATAGATGGGATAAGGTAATTGATTGTATAGTTAACTGAATTCTTCACTCTGGAAACTGCTGGTACTTTGCAGACCTGTGAATTGAATGGGGATGGGAGACTTCTGTCACTAATCATGGCAGGACTCCAGACCAGCTCTGGGAGGTGAATGGCCGAGGACTGATTTTCTTTCTGGAGGAAAACGGAAATCTTTTTTCTTTTTTGCCATTCGGCATTTAGGATCTTAGCTCCCTGACCAAGGATAGAACCTCTGCCCTCTGCAGGGTTAAGTGTGGAGTTTTAACCACTGGACTGCCAGGGAATTCCCTGAAAAGGGAAATTAAAGCCACGTTAAAAAAAAAAAAAAGAAGTCTAGTTGATTGACAATGTTGTGTTAATTTCTGCTGTATAGAATAGTGATTCAGTCATACATACATATATATATATATACACATTCTTTTTAATATTCTTTCCCATTATGATTTATCAGAAGATATTGACTATAGTTCCCTGTGCTGTACAGTAGGGCCTAAAGTCACATTGCTTTTCTGTTAGCTTTCATGATCTCACTTTCAAAAACAAACAGCTGTTGATCACAGTGGAGGTACCTTAGTTCAGTTGTTGTCCTGAAAGATGCATAATTTTTAGGTACTGGGTTGAGGTTTGTCCCTAACTGAAAGAAGCCTGGGTTTACCCTAATTTATGCAAATTAATGGGTGTGTCTCTTTGTTCCTGTCTTAGAACTAGAAACTTCTGTCTACTGGGGAAACCAGAGCAGCACAGCAAAGCCTCAGTGTGTCATTTGTTAGTTATGCTGCTTGAGGCGATGTTTAGTTTCCTTTTCTGAAATCATAGGGGGCCTTCAGGCTGTGAGGATGCAGAAACACTACATGGAAAACACCTGGTACATGGTGAGCAGCTGATACATGAATATTATTACTATAGACAGAAATGCATTAATTTGCTCATAAATTTCAACATTTCTGACTTCTTTATTTGCAAAAGCACAGCTGCTGTTTTCATTTGAGAAAAAAAAAATTTCCAAAGTCCCTGAATAATAATCAGAGAGATGCCTGTGTATCTCTCACTGAATTTTTATTCAAGGTGATTTATGCTTATTTGTCCTTGCTTTTGTCTACTGTGTGGAGATAGATTTGTGATTGGTTTGTTGAATTTTAAGAGCAACATCGGATCTTCTACCAGTTGGATCAAATATTTATTTATTTATATTGAAATGTAGTTAATTTACAGTGTTGTGCTAATTTCTGCTATATAGCAAAGTGATTCAGTTATACATATATATCAGTACATTCTTTTTTATGTTCTTCTTCATTATGGTTTATCACGCTTCCCTGGTGGCTCAGATGATAAAGAATTTGCCTGACATTTGGGAGAACCAGGTTCAATCCCTAGGTTGGGAAGATCTCCTGGAGGAGGGCATGGCGACCCACTCCAGTATTCTTGCCTGGAGAATCCCACGGACAGAGGAGCCCGGTGGGCGACAGTCCAAGGGATCGCAAAGAGTCAGACAGGACTGAGTGACTGTGTGCATTTGCACGTGGTTTAACACACAGCATGGAATATAGAATATAGTTCCCTGTGCTGTACAGTAGGGCCTTGTTTATGATCAAATTCTTTCAAGTAGCTTTTAAGTATGTCATCATTATAAATAGGATTTCTATCATGTCTGGTAAATGTTGAAAATCTCTACCATATACCATTTATCTGATAAATATTAATGATTTTTGTTAGTAACTATTGAAAGGTTCCATGATACTTCCAGACTTGAAATATTTTAAAAAGTGAAAGGGGCATTTTTTTATTTTTGGACCACTACTGATATGAGTTGCTCTAAAGAAAGCTGAGTGCCAAAGAATTGATGCTTTTGAACTGTGGTGTTGGAGAAGACTCTTGAGAGTCCCTTGAACTGCAAGGAGATCAAACCAGTCAATCCTAAAGGAAATCAGTCTTGAATATTCATTGGAAGGACTGATAGTGAACCTGAAACTCCAATACTTTGGCCACCTGTTGCAAAGAACTGACTCATTTGAAAAGACCCTGATGCTGGGAAAGATTGAGGGCAGGAGGAGAAGGGGACGACAGAGGATAAGATGGCTGGATGGCATCACTGAATTGTTGGCCATGGGTTTGGGTGGGCTCTACGAGTTGGTGATGGACAGGGAAGCCTGATGTGCTGCAGTCCATGGGGTCGCAAAGGGTCAGACATGACTGAGCAACTGAAGTAACTGATATGAGTCCATAGTCAGGAGGCAAGTTATCACTTCAGAGATATCTCACAAATAGCTCTTTCCTTTTTCATTCCTGAGGGCCTCTTGGTCTCCCAGGCCAGTAAGGCAGTTTTCCCAGTAACTCAGAGCCCAGCACCAAGGCTGATGCCTTTTAGGTACATCTCTAGAGTCTGCCAGTTGATACCTCCAAGCATCAGTCCACAAAGCCAATCCATGACTTGAATTTATCCTTCATTTCACTACAGTTGAAAGAGTGGATTTGAATATTTCATCATCACAGGACCATTTTAATGTGTTTAGTTTTAATGGGTGACAAGTGTTTCATAGAATGAGAATATCATTTGTATCGCAGTTAAAAATGTTTCAATAATAAAGTGAATGACTTCACAGGTATTTAGTCTATTAAAGCTTCCAGTTCTGGTGAGCATCAGATGATACATTTCTGACTCCTCCCTGGGGAAGCACTTACCTCTCTGCAATCACCCGTCCTCTCTTGCTTTCGTGAGCTTGGGATGATTGGATGCATTGGGTGGATTAGGGTGGAAGACCTAAGGCTCTTCAGAATAATTTCCATTGGTCTTCCCAAAGCCACCACTCGCACCCCCAATAACCATAAATCTAATAAAAATCATGGGCTGTCTTGAGTGCAGTCAGAGGCAAGTGTGGACACTTTTCCTCTATCCAATCCACACCCAGTTGATGTCTCTGGGCTTTGTCTGAATAAATTTGGAAAGGCTACTGGACCATCTTTCTGGAAGAGAGCATCTCTAGGGCACTGCCAGTAGAATGTCATGAAAAGAAATGCAATGTAAGGCACTTATTTTCTGCAGTCAGGCGTGTCTGTGGCCAGTGTTTGCTGGAAACAGAGAGAAACCCAATAGATGGTCCCCGTGGCTTTTCCCAAGCTTCAGAGAATAAATTTTGCATAGTGTGCTGGAGGCACCACCAAGATTAAAGCCTGAATACAGCAGTTTCATCTAAAACAGCCCTGTGTGAAAAGTATGTATCTCCTGTATTCCCCAAATGAAAGTGTATCAACTGATGATTAAGACGGGATGGTAGTGTTTCTAAGATTGATTTTGGCTATTATTTTCTGATGGGCAGTGAGGGTGGTGATGTGCCAGAGGCAACTTTAAAGGATGTTTTTAGTTTCAAAAAGATAAAAGGAGAAAGACATCAAACTGAGCTGAACTTGATTCTTACAGCAACTAGATAACTAACTCCTGTGTCTGCCAGGAGTGCAAGATGGAGGTGAATAACTTACTAAAAATGGTTTTTGCATTAGGCTGAGTGAGAAGGCCACCCCTTTGCAGGTAGTGTGTGTGTGTATATGTGTGTGTACAGAGCTTTATTGAGATAAAGTTCACACATCATACAATTCACTCATATCAAGTGTTTAATTCAGTGGTTTTTAGTGCATTACATACCTGTGTGATCATCACCACAATTGATTTCTTTGTATTTTTCCATATGTTTATTTATATTATTTATTTTTTTAGTATTTTATCAGTTTCAGGTGTACAAGATAATGATTTGCTGTTTTCATGCATTTCATAAAGATAATCAGTGCGATAAGACTGCTATTATCTGTCACCACACAGTATTGTTGACTATATTCCCCATGTGTACATTCTCTTCTCTTGATTTCTTTCTAGCTGGAACTTTGTACCTCTTAATGGTCTTCACCTATTTCATCCATGCCCCCATACCCCCTGCTTTCTGGCAATGACCAGTTTGTTCTTTGTATCTATGAGTGTTTCTGTTTTGTTTTGTTTGTTTCAATTCCACATATAAGTGGAATCGTGCAGTATTTGCTTTTCTCTGTCTGACTTATTTTAGTTAGCATGACACTCTCCAGGTCCATCCATGTTACCTGAAATAGCAAGATTTTATTCCTCTTTTATGGCTGGGTAACATTGCATCATACGTGTGTTTCTGTGTGTATACCACATCTTCTTAATCTGTTCATTTGTTGATAGACACTTAGATTGCTTCCATATCTTGGCTGTTGTTAGTAGTGCTGCAATGACTTTTTCGAATTAGTGTTTTGAAACTATATTTATAGTATTTTTCAAATCAGTGTTTCAGTTTCCTTTGGATAAATCCCCATGAGTGTAATTGCCGGATCATATCATGGTGGTTCTATTTTTAGTGTTTTTAGGATCCTTCATACTGTTTTCCTTAGTGATGGAACCAATTTACATTTTCTTCAGCAGTGTTCAAGGGATCCCTTTTCCCCACATCCTCACCAATCCTTGTTATTTGTTGTATTTTTGACCGTAGCCCATCTGACATGTGATAAGGTATCTTCTCGTGGTGGTTTTGATTTGCATTTTCAGGATGATCAGTGATGATGAATACCTTTTCTTATTGGCCATTTGTATATTTTATTTGCAGAAATGTTTACTCAGCTCCTTTGCCCATTTTAAACAATTTGGTTTTCTGACATTAGTTATATAAGCCCTTTATATATTTTTGTATTAACTCCTTGTTGGATATATCATTTAAAAATATCTTCTCCCATTCAGTTGCCTTTTCTGTTGATGGTTTCCTTCACTGTGCATTTAGTTTGATGTAGTCCCATTTGTTTGTTTTTGTTATCCTAGCCTGAGGAGACTTGTCCAAGTTGACAGTATTTTGGACTTTGTCTCTTCACTATGCAAGGCTGACTTATCAAAGCTGCCAAGTCAGCTCTAGGTGAGTGATCGGTCCCCTTGCCTGGTAGCAAATGTTTATTTAGACCAGAGGTTGGCAAATCTTTTGTGTAAAGACCAGAGTGTCAATATTTTAGTCTTTAGAGGCTGTAACTACTCAACCCTGTGGTTGTAACAAAAAACAATGTATAAATAAACATTGAGTGTGGCTCTATTCCAATAAAAGTTCCTTCTCCAGCCTAGGTGGCAAGTCACATTGGTCTGCAGACCTTAGTTGCAGACCCCTGGTTTAGACCATTTCTGGTGAACCTATAAAAAGTAGACTATATTAATATGTTCAATATTCAAAATAGTTATTCAACATGGTCTTGCTTAAGAAGCATACCAAACTCTACTTTTCCTTGAAAGTGAAAGTGAAAGTGAAGTCGCTCAGTCGTGTCTGACTCTTTGCGACCCCGTGGGCTGTAGCCCACCAAGCTCCTCTGTCCATGGGATTCTCCAGGCAAGAGTACTGGGGTGAGTTGCCATTTCCTTCTCCAGGGGATCTTCCCGACCCAGGGATCGAACCTAGGTCTCCTGCATTGTAGACAGACACTTTAACCTCTGAGCAAAAAATTAAAATTGGCAGGACTTTTAAAAAACCACATTCTCTAGAGCAATCAGGCCTCCCTGGTGGCTCAGATGGTAAAGAATCTGCCTGCAGTGTGGGAGACCTGGTTTTGCTCCCTAGTTGGGAAGATCCCCTGGAGAAGGGCCTGGCAACCCACTCCAGTATTCTGGCCTGGAGAATTCCATAGACAGAGGAGCCTGGCGGGCTACAGTCCATGGGGTCGCAAAGAGTTGGATATGACTGAGTGAATAATACTGTAGCAGTCAGAGATTGCCTTATTAATATTAGGGAAATGTAAATACATTCTGTTTATGTAATAATAAAAAAAATGGGACCCATAGCAGCATCAGCTTAGAGCACCAGCTGACCTCAGCAGAGCATTTATAAAGTCTGCAAGCAAGCAAGTAAATGCTTTAAGAAACAGTGAATAAAGCTCAGTCAAGAGCATTTATCTTCCAAATACATGACTCAGGACATATGTTTTCTTGCCAGACATGTAGTTAGATTATTTCAACTGTTACTGAGGATTATGAACCATTTTTTTCATTAATAAGAAAATAGCTTTACATTCAGGTCAAAATTAAGTTTTCTGCAGTCCTGGTCCAGGTTGTTCTCATTTTCACTCAGCAATCTAACAGAAAAATGGAATCATGACTTTGAATAGGTTGTATGACCACCTGACCTACTGTCATTTTGGCAGAAATATTTCAACTGGTTCCATTTACTGCTTCTGATGACCAGGGGGCTCTTGGTTGTAGCAAAGCCTTTGAGACACCTACTGCTTCAGGCTTTCACAGATTAGATTAATGATGCTTGAAAATAGACTTGTAATCAATTTCCCCTATTTTCTCCCTAAAAATTGTGCTCATAAAATACCACACGGATAATTAGTAGACAAAAGGAGATGTCTAGCTCTTAATGGCACCCCACTCCAGTACTCTTGCCTGGAAAATCCCATGAACGGAGGAGCCTGGTGGGCTGCAGTCCATGGGGTCGCTAAAAGTCAGACACGACTGAGCAATGTCACTTTCACGCATTGGAGAAGGACATGGCAACCCACTCCAGTGTTCTTGCCTGGAGAATCCCAGGGACGGGGGAGTCTGGTGGGCTGCCGTCTATGGAGTCGGACAGAGTCAGACACGACTAAAGTGACTTAGCAGCAGCAGCACCAGCTCTTGTTTGGGCTTTGGCACAAAAGATGGAACTAGTGTTGCCACATTAGCAAATAGACATGAATTTCAGATAAATGACAGGTGCATTTTTAGTTTCAGTATGTTGAACAAATTATTTGAAACACATTGATACTAAAAAATTATTCATTCTAAATATTTGTTGGTCCATAATTATATTAAAAGCTTATTTGGTGTTTATCTAAAATTCACATTTATATAATTAAATTTAATAATTTAAATTTGGTGTTTATTTGGTGTTTATCTGAAATTAAAATTAATTATATTAAAAGCTTGTTTGGTGTTTATCTAAAATCCAGATTTAACTGTATACTGAATCATGTCTAGCAAGTGCAGTTTCTGCCGTCTATATTGGGTACTACTAAACTTGAAAAATGTAAATGCTTCTACCAGGCAATTTGGAAAAAAAATCTAATTGAAATAGAGTTGATTGTCAATGTTGTATTACTTTCTGGTGTACAGAACAGTGATCTAGTTATAGGTATTATTTTCAAATTCTTTTCCAATATGGTTTATTACAGGATATTGAATAAACTTCCTTGTGCTATACAGTAGTATTGCGTTGTTTATCCATCCTAAATATATAGTTGGCATTTTCTAACCTCAAATTCCCAGTCCATGCCTCCCGCAAGTCTGTTCTCTATGTCCACGAGTCTGCTCCTGTTTCATATTTAGGTTCATTTGTATCATAATTTAGACTCCACATGTAAGTACTATTTTATGGTATTCGTCTTTCTCTTTCCGACTCACTTCACTTAGTATGATAATCTCTAGCTGCATCGTGTTGCTGCAAATGGCATTATTTTGTTCTTTTTCACGGCAGAGTAGCATTCCACTGCATGTATGTTCCGCATCTTCTTTGTCCATTCGTGTGTTGATGGGCGTTTAGGTTGTTTTCATGTCTTGGCTGTTGTGCATAGTGCTGCTATGAATATAGGGTTCCATGTATCTTTTTGAATTATAATCTTGTCTGGATCTATGCCCAGGAGGAGGATTTTGGATCATATGGTAATTCTATTTTTAGTTTTTTCAAGGAACCTCCATAATGGTTTCCACAGCAGCTGCACCAATTTACATTCCCACCAACAGTGCAGAAGGGTTTCTATTTCTCCACACCCTCTCCAGCGTTTGTTATTTGTACTATCAGTCTAGTCTTTCGTGTGTGTGTGTGTGTGTGTGTGTAATATGCATATGACAGCAGCTATGATGTCTTGAATATTTGAAAGCACTTCAGCTCTGAACTGTCATCTTTACCATTAATTTCCAAATAAGCCGCCTGGTTCTCCTTACTCCATATCATGGGAAATGAGTGTTTTAACAGTTTCACCAAGATCATGTGCTCTCCGTTCCTATAGCCTCCTGCTCTCCCTTCCTTCCTTGATGGACCCTCAGCCATCCCTCTGGTTGTCACTCTGGTTCTTTCTGTGTAGTTTCATTAGACGTTGCCCCTCTTACAGCATTCCTTCACGTGCCACCAGCACACTGTTGTATGGAGTCGACTTTTACTGAAGGTTAGAAAGCCAGTGGGGGTGAATTTACACCACAGCACAGGCTGGGAAGTAGTTGACATCGAGTATAGAGTATCTTGTTCTTAGAAGGTTCTCTTCCATCGCCAGCTATGGGACTTTTCCACGTGGTTTCCAGCCACCTGCCAAGTTGTAACGCCTAATTGGATATGGTACCCTTTCCCCAAGACTTCTGCTGGGCTCCTCTTCTCCATATTCTAGAGCCCCACACCCCTTCTCCAGTGCCTTTGCTTCTCTTACCTGCTCAAGACTCTAACCCTCCCCAGTGCTCATGACTTTATTGTGCAGAATACACCGCAGATGCCTTGTTTCACCTTCTCTCCTCCCTGGCCTTTCCTAGGGCTCTTAGACTTTCTTAGGTAAATGTTATACTTTTAAATTTACGTATATTTTCAACCAGGTGGCACTAGTGGTATAGAATCTGCCTGCTGATGCGAGAGACACAGAAGATGTGGATTGAATTCCTGGGTCTGGAAGATCTCCTGGAATAGGGAATGATGTGGCAACCCACTCCAGTATTCTTGCCTTCACAGTCCTACAGACCACAGGAGCCTGGCAGGCTACATAGCCCATGAGGCTGCAGGGAGTTCGACACAATTGAGCAACTCAGCACATATTTATCTATCATCTCTCAGTTCAGTTCAGTCACTCAGTCGTGTCGGACTCTTTGCAACCCCATGAATCGCAGCACGCCAGGCCTCCCTGTCTATCACCAACTCCCAGAGTTCACGCAAACTCATGTCTGTCGAGTCGGTGATGCCAACCAGCCATCTCTCCTCTGTCATCCCCTTCTTCTGCCCCCAATCCCTCCCAGCATCAGGGTCTTTTCCAATGAGTCAACTCTTTGCATGAAGTGGCCAAAGTACTGGAGTTTCAGCTTCAGCATCAGTCCTTCCAATGAACACCCAGGAATGATCTCCTTTAGGATGGACTGTTTGGATCTCCTTGCAGTCCAAGGGACTCTCAAGAGTCTTCTCCAACACCACAGTTCAAAAGCATCAATTCTTCGGCGCTCAGCTTTCTTCACAGTCCAACTCTCACATCCATACATGACCACTGGAGAAAACATAGCCTTGACTAGATGGACCTTTGTTGGCAAAGTAATGTCTCTGCTTTTCAATATGCTCTCTAGGTTGGTCATAACTTTTCTTCCAAGGAGTAAGCGTCTTTTAATTTCATGGCTGCAGTCACCATCTGCAGTGATTTTCCAGTCCCCCAAAATAAAGTCTGACACTGTTTCCACTGTTTCCCCATTTATTTCCCATGAAGTGATGGGACCAGATGCCTTGATCTTCGTTTTCTGAATGTTGAGCTTTAAACCAACTTTTTTACTCTCCTCTTTTACTTTCATCAAGAGGCTCTTTAGTTCCTCTTCACTTTCTGCCATAAGGGTGGTGTCATCTGCATATCTGAAGTTATTGATATTTCTCCCGGCAATCTTGATTCCAGCTTGTGTTTCTTCCAGCCCAGCGTTTCTCATGATGTGCTCTGCATATAGGTTAAATAAGCAGGGTGACAATATATAGCCTTGATGTACTCCTTTTCCTATTTGGAACCAGTCTGTTGTTCCATGTCCAGTTCTAACTGTTGCTTCCTGACCTGCATATAGGTTTCTCAAGAGGCAGGTCAGGTGGTCTGGTATTCCCATCTCTTTCAGAATTTTCCACAGTTTATTGTGATCCACACAGTCAGAGGCTTTGGCATAGTCAATAAAGCAGATCATCTCTACATATATATATGTATATGTATATGTATATATATATATATATATGCATGCATATATAAAAATAAATCTTGTTTGAGAAAAAAGTTACCAACTACTAAGAGAACCAGCAGAAAATTTTTTAAATTTAAAAAGTTTTAAATTGAATGATTCTTTAAATTCTGTAGTGCTTTATAGTTATCAAAAGCTTCACAAACATGGTTTAGTATAATCTAATAATCCCCTCTCCCCCCTACGCCTATATTATCCCTTCCTTTTCCTGCTCTCCACTCGTAATCACTAGTTTTTTCCCTATATCTGTGAATCTGATTCTGCTTCCTTTTTTTTTCCCACTGGTTTGTTGTATTTGTTAGATTCCACATGTTACTCATATCATACAGTATTTGTTTTGTTCTGTCTGACTTATTTGGAACAACAGACTGGTTCCAAATAGGAAAAGGAGTATGTCAACTTAGCATAATGTTCTGTGAGTCCATCCAGATTGCTGCAAACATCAAAATTTCATTCTTTTTCTTATGGCTGAGTAGTATGTATGCCACATATTTATCCATCCATCTGTTGATGGATGTTTAGGTTGCTTCCATTGTAAATGTACAATTGTTGTAATTGTAAATTACAGTTGTAAAAGCTATTGTAAATAATGCTGCTTATGAACATTGAGGTGCATGAATCTTTTCAAATTAGTTTCTGTTTCTTTCTTTCTTTTTTTTTTTTTTTAATATATACCCGGGGTGAAATTGCTGGGTCACATAATAGTCTTATTCTTAGTTTTTGAGAAACTGCCATACAGTTTTCCACAGTGGCTGCACCATTTTACATTTCCATGAACAGTGTATGAGGCTCCACTTTCCTCCACATTTTTGCTAACTTTATTTGTGTTCTTTTTGAGGATAACCATTTTTGTAAGTGTGTGGTGATGTCTCATTGTGCTTTACTCTGCATTTCCCTAATGATTAGTGATGCTGAGTACTTTTTCATGTGCCTGTTGACCATCTGCATTTCCGCTTTGAGAAACTGCTGTTCGGTTCTTTTGCCCATTTTTCAATTTGACATTGAGTTGTATGAGTTATATGTATATGTTGTATATTAAGACTTTTGGTCACATCATTTGCAGAAAGTGAGGAGGAGCTAAAAAGCCTCTTGTTGAAAGTGAAAGAGGAGAGTGAAAAAGTTGGCTTAAAGCTCAACATTCAGAAAACAAAGATCATGGCATCTGGCCCCATCACTTCATGGGAAATAGATGGGGAAACAGTAGAAACAGTGTCAGACTTTGTTTTTTTGGGCTCCAAAATCACTGCAGATGGTGACTGCAGCCAAGAAATTAAAAGACGCTTACTCCTTGGAAGAAAAGTTATGACCAACCTAGATAGTATATTCAAAAGCAGAGACATTACTTTGCCGACTAAGGTCCATCTTGTCAAGGCTATGGTTTTTCCTGTGGTCATGTCTGGATGTGAGAGTTGGACTGTGAAGAAGGCTGAGCGCAGAAGAATTGATGCTTTTGAACTGTGGTGTTGGAGAAGACTCTTGAGAGTCCCTTGGACTGCAAGGAGATCCAACCAGTCCATTCTGAAGGAGATCAACCCTGGGCTTTCTTTGGAAGGAATGATGCTAAAGCTGAAGCTCCAGTACTTTAGCCACCTTATGAGAAGAGTTGACTCATTGGAAAAGACCCTGATGCTGGGAGGGATTGGGGGCAGGAGAAAGGGACGACCGAGGTTGAGATGGCTGGATGGCATCATGGACTCAATGGACGTGAGTCTGAGTGAACTCTGGGAGTTGGTGATGGACAGGGAGGCCTGGTGTACTGCGATTCATGGGGTCGCAAAGAGTCGGACCCGACTGCGCGACTGAACTGAACTGAACTCTCCCATTCAGTATATTTTCTTTTCATTTTCTTGATGGTTTTCTTTGCTGTGCAAAAGCTTTTAAGTTTAATTAGGTCTCATTTGTTTATTTTTGCTTTTATTTCCTTTGTTTTAGGAGAGTGATCCAAAAAATGTTAATGTAATTTATGTCAGTATGCTCTGCCTATGTTTCCCTCCAGGAGTTTTATAGTATCTTACATTTAGATCTTTAATCCATTTTGAATTTATTTTTGCATGTGGTTTGAATGATGTTCTAATTTCCTTTGTTTACATGTAGCTCTCTAGTTTCTCCAGCACCACTTTTTGAAGAATCTGTCTTTTCTCCTTTGTATATTCTTGTTTCTTTTGGCAAAGATTAATTGGCCATAAATAGGTAGATTTTATTTCTGACCTCTCTATCCTGTAGATAGATACATACATTTTTGTCTGAGAGAAAAAATATATTTAGATAAATAGACATACCATCTATCTAAAGAACCAGATGAAACTTTGAAAGTACTGTGTACTTTCTCTTTTACCTGAGGCACACCATTTATTCCTGCTTGAGATTTCATCACCAGGCTTGGTGAAAGAACATTTATTTCATCTCCTTTCTCCCAGTCTTCCTCACCCTGACCTCAGAGACCTTGTTTTTAATGAACTCTACTCCAACCCTAAGATTCATGACTTTGGGATTCTGCCTGAAGTACCCTTTAAAACTTCTGCAAATAGCTGTTTTATTTTTATTTTATTGTTCAGACCTATCTCCCCACCTCCCCTGGTCTCCTCTGGCACCAGTGGATCCCTCTCCCGTGCTCTTGTTTATTTGCGAGTCCCTCTCAGATCTTCCTGCAAGCGATAGATCATGTGTAATTTTCCCTCCATTTGCTCATGACAGTGGCGGGAATGCAGTAGGCACTTAATAAATATTTGTTTACCGCACTGCTGAACTGCTGCATGGAGGTAGCAATAGACAGATGCAGCTTCTCTCTTCCTTTCAGCCTAACCCTAACAGTGGGATCCAGCACTGTTCAGTATCACAAAAAGATTTTGCCCTGAAAGTGAGTTGCTGTCAAGCAATTTGATTTTCAAGGGGAGCAAGATCCTGGGGAGGTGCTGCCTTCATAGTCGTCAGACACTTGTGGGTTTCCAGTGGAGGAGATGAGAAAGGGCACCCTTAGTGCTTGTGCAGATTACACGGAGTATTTGATCATAGGGACTGTGTTCAGTCTCAGTTGCAATCAATGAGCAGAACGCAGCGGACCCTCTAAATCGGTGTTGGGATCAAAATATTTTCTCAAAAATTTTTAGTACATTCTGACTTCTCCGTGGCAGATTTTTTTTGATGCCAGGTAATGCCTGGAGAATCCCATGGACAGAGGAGCCTGACAGGCTACAGTCCATGGGTTGCAAGAGTCGGACACGACTTAGTGACTGAACTGCCACCGCCACCACCAATGCCTCATTATCACTTTATTCACTCTAGTTTCACTGTCGTTTATCTTGAGACAGAGCCAATTGCTTGTTTGCCTCTGCCTTTGTTTCATTTTTGGAGCTTATTATTAGTATCTTTCGTAGTTCCAACCCATAACAAAGAGAAATAATGATCTTTAAACATTAATGGAAACTTCTTATCTCCCTCTTTCTATTGTATTTTTCTCAGGATAGTTTACTATCCTGGGTTTAGTGTTTATGATTTTCATGAGCACTTTATACTAATACCACCTGTAATCTATACAGTTATATGTAGCTGGTTTGAATTTTATTTGAATACCACACGAATGATGTCATGGAAGTTATTTTCTTATAATTTGATTGTTTTCAAAGTAGTCTATTTTTAGGATATTGTTATGTTGATATTCTAGGGAATTAATTTTATTGCTTTGTGCTATTTCATTGGATACATTCATCACACTTAATTATCTATTCTTAAGTTTATGGGCTTTTAGATTCTCATTTTCCTCTGATGGAGAGCATCAGTACAATATTCAGGCACGTGATTTCCTGGGCTGTGTGCAGTAGTTTCTTTAGGCTATACACCTATTGCTGGTCTTGGCACGTACCCACAGTCTCCTGTTCTGAGACGTTGCCAAACTGCTTTCTAAGGTGGCCTTACTCTGCCTTTAGCTGTGTGTGACATTACCTGTTCCTCTGGATCCTGGCAGCATCTAGTATTGCCAGTTTGTTTGGGGAGGAAATGACATTTCATTGTGAGCTCCATTTGCACTTTCCTGATTAGGAGGCAGATTGCATATCTTTTCCTGTTTGGTTTTTGTCTTTTGTGTTGCTCATTCTGTGAATTTTCTCCTTATATATATTTGCTAATTATTCCACTTCTTAAAGGCTGCTCTATATGGAGCCCTTAAAATATATATTTAACTTAAAAATCCTTAAAAAATTTTTTTTGTGTGCCGCCAGTGTCTCCTCCCCAGCTAGGAACATGCAGAGCATTTCTCCCATTGGTGGGTCAACACAGACTTCATTGTGCAATATTTTCTGTTTGCCCCTTTCTCTCATAAGGCTCAGCTGGTAAAGAATACACCTGCAATATGGGAGGCCTGGATTCGATCCCCAGGTTGGGAAGGTCCCCTGGAGAAGGGAATGGGTACCGACTCCAGTATTCTGGCCTGGAGAATTCCATGGACTATATAGTTCACGGAGTTGCAAAGAGACGTGACTGACTGACTTTCACTTTCTCATAAGGCTATGAATTCAAGTGAGAGCAAAAACAGACCTTTTCATTTTTATTTCCTTGGTCCCTGGCACATAGATGATACCTAGAAAAATTGCTTGAGTTGACTTGAGAGTGTCAATTTAATATGGATGTTATTGTAAATTTGAGGCTGTACTTAAGGCTTTCAATCTGAGGAGTTTCTGTCAGCCTTAGTTATTTGATATATACACATAATGTACATATGACCATATGTGTATATACATACCAGGAATGCCCTGCAGGCTCAGTGTTAAAGAATTTGCCTGCAATAGAGGAGGTGCGGATTTGATCTCTGGGTCAGGAAGATCCCCTTGGAGAAGGAAATTTCAACCCACTCCAGTATTCTTGTCTGGGAAATCCCATGGAGAGAGGAGCCTGGCGGGCTATAGTCCCTGGGGTCATAAAAGAGAAGGACATGGCTTAGTGACTAAACAACACGTTTGCAATCAAAACAGATTAGGCTCTTTTCATAACCTTTAAAATAGGGCTTCCCTCCATTTCCAGGCAAAGAATTTTTCTTAGAACGACACTAAGGTTGAGATAGGTTAATATATTCAGACGCGATTGGAATAACAGATGCATCTCTATTTCTGGTCCAGAGTTGTTGGGGAGGCAGGAGGAAGGGGGCATGACTGTACAATGCTTTGTCATCTTTGCGGCTCATCAGTATCAGCAGCTGACACCGGCAAGTGTTTGCCAATTAGGGTCTGTCGGCTGACCCTGGCCTTGTCGTTACAACCATTGCTTTCTCGACCTCTGCCAGCTTGACACATGGCACCAGGCTCCGTGGGCAGCTGGTACTTTGGACTGGAATGTTCTGTGAGTTCTCTGGCATTACTAGTGAAATTCCTTATTATTGTTACCATGTCGTGATTTTGACACTGACAATGCTGTCCTTCTTTGTGTTTCTTCTTTCATATCACGGTAATGTGCTGTAGTTGATGTGACTGTTTATAAGGTAGCAGGTTATAGACGTTCAAGTTGCTATGGACTGATGCATGCTCAACTTAGAATCAGTCCAGGAAAAGTTGATTTTACTGTAACTTTATGTAACAAGAAATCATTTGAGTAAATTGTGGGTTGGAGAGAGCATCATGAGTTTAAGGAATTATATTTTAAGATATAACTAAACTCTGAAGTGTTTTGAAACGTACTGAAATACATTTGAAATGTATTTCAAAATGCAATTCTAAGTCCTTAACATATTCTTAGCTATGCATTAGGAGAGCAAAAGTCAAAAGCCATGGTTCTCGCTTCCCCACCTTGGCTGTTCTTTGAACTTCACTGCTATTTCTCTTTCTCTTTCTCCCCCCTTTCCCTATCCCACCCTTCTCTCTTTCCTAACATGGCACTCAAGCATTCCGAGGCTCTTCAGTGGACACTTTGCACTCCACTTATGAAGTTTCATTCTGTGATTTTCTCTCCAGTAGTGTCCTTTGAAACTGAGATTTATCCACAGTAGTAGCTGGAGATAACACTGTAGTTTATGGTGCTGTATATAATTACACTGGGTGTTGGGTATGTCAGGCCTGGGAGGATGGAATACTGAATGGGTACTGAATGTTCCTGCAGCTTTTATTTGTGAGGCATTGCTCATGCCGTCAGGGTCACATTACCTAGGTGCCAGTGAAATAGGACAGAGAGAAAGGATTTATCTAATCCACCATGAATGCATTCCAGAGTGATTTGATTGTTTTTCTATGCCTTCTAGCAGGTGGATATATGTACAGGTGAAATAGCTAGGGACCTTTTTTATTTTGGTTAATAAGGATAGAGGTGGTCTTTGTCTTGCAATTTCAGGCATTTTTATTCTTCTAGAATTTGTCAAATTGGGAAGATTAGTGTGTTTTCATTGCCTTTTAAGCTTGTTCCCCCAGGGTAGCACAGCTGTAACTGTTCCCAATATATCCTTACTATTGTAAAGGCTTTTTTATCTCAGAGGCAAGGGAGCAGTTGAATACTAAGTTTTTATTCCAGAAATTCAGCTGTTGTGAACTTCTATAAAATTTTGTCTTAACTTCATTTATTTTCTCTCTGAAAGTTATATATGTCATGACTTGAAGGTTCTTTGAAATGATGTCAAGTTACTATAGAAATGTGTTCAGATTCTGCAACAAGCGCATACTTCTTGGAAGATCTAATAACACAGATAGATCTGATTTCAAATCCATTGCACTTAGCCTGTAGATGGCTTTTCTCCAGGAACTGCACCCGTGGGAGACTTTTTACCTTCAGTAAATCCCAGTCTCCAGACGGGAGCTCCTTCAGTGGGTAACCGAAGGACGAAACGGGGCTCACTGAGAGCGCATCTCCAGCCTACTCCTTTCTCTTGAGTCCAGTCTCTTCATTTCCAACTGGCCATGTTGCAAGTTACATCTCTGAGAGTCATCTCCCTGAGAAGCACTGTAGGATATTGGTTCAGATCACACTGCCATGGCATCAGAAAGACTGGGATTTGAGTTCCAGGTTTACCCTTTACTTGGCATATGGCCTTGTGAGATATTATTTAATCATTTTTGAAAATTATTAAGACTTTGTTTTTTAGAGCAATTTAAGGCTCACAGTAAAATTGAAGGGCAAGTACGGAGATTCTCACATATCCTGTGCCTTCACACATCCATAACCTCTCCTATTTTTAACATCTCCCCCTGGAGTGATATGTTCATTTAATACATGAACCTATACAGACATATTATAATCACTCAGAGTTGATAGTTTTGTGGTCATATACTCATGCACAGTGTTCCCTTACTATTCTTTTAATGTCCGTAGCATCTGTAGTGATGTCACTTTAACGCGTCTCCCAGATCAAGAAATGGAACCTTCATCTCAGAAGCCCTCCATCCTCTCCCTTTGAAGAAGTCATTGGGTACAGAGCTGCCTACCAGTGTTCATCCTCCCATAAACATCTATTCACGTTTACTTTCTTATCCGGGTCCAGAACTCTGGAGCAACCACTGACTCCTCGCTTTTTCTCTCATACCCCGCATTCAGTCCATCAGCCTCACCATTGGTCTAATCTGAAAATAGAGAGCCTCTCCAGTTCTCACTTCTGCCACAGCTATTGCCTTGGTCCCAAACCCATACTGCCTTGTCTGTGCAAAGTTAGTGCCTCCAACCTGCCCTCTTTGCTGCCCTCTGTTCCCCTACAGTGTACTGTCTTCTATTTTTAACTGTAAATTTTATTCTTTTGCAAAGTTTCAGATTCCCGCACACCTGTTCTTTCCTAGGACATCTTGTCATAACAAATCAGTTTAAATAAGCCAGTATGATTAGCATCTATTGCCAAATAACTCCCTGTGCATTTGAAATAAGAAAGTAGTGACAGTTCAATTGTATTTTTGCTTCAGGCTAACAAAAGATTCATTATAGCACATTGGTAGCTGATATTTCTGATTTTTTTTTAAAACTGAGGTGTGCATAATTAAAGCTAAAAATGTTTAATAGATATATTCTTTTCAAACATTTTACTTTTTTATTTTAAAATTGTCAAATCTGCAGAAAAACTCCAAGAAATGTACAATGAACATCAAATAATGTTCACCTAGATTCACCAAGTATTTAACATTTTGCCACATTTGCTTTATATCTCTATCTTCACCATCATCATCACCTATCATCTTCATTTTTGTTGAACCAATTCAGGGTAAGATGTTGACATCACAATATTTAATTCCAAAATACTTCAGATGGATCTTCTAATTACAAGAAATTTTTCTTAATATAACTCATTACAGTTATAAAATTTAGGAAATTTAGCATGGATATAGTATTGTTTTTGAACATATGTTTTATATTAATTTCCACAGCTTATACCTTCATCCCAAACTCATTCTTTCTTGCTTGGATTAATGCAGAATTAGTGAACTACTCTTTATAGCAATGTCTCTTTTCAATTCAGAATGTAACCCAGAGTCATGTGTTATAAAGATGTTATGTCTTTTTGGTTTTCTTTATATAGGACATTTCCTCAACTTTTGTCTTTTCTGACATTGACATTTTGAAGACTGCAGCATACTTGTTTGGTAGTCCTTTAATTTGGGTGTTTTTGTTTGTTCCCTCATGATGAGATTCAGATTATTATTTTCATCTAGAATGAAATACAAGCAATGTATTCCTGTTATTATCACATAAGAAAGCACATGACTTCAGTTCGTTACTTTATTGTTGACGTTCACGTTGATTACTTGTATAAGTTGATGTCTACCATATTCATCTCCCATAAAATATTTCCTCTCTCCTTGCAATTAATTAGCAATCTATGAGGAGGCATTGAGACTGTATGTGCTGTTCTCAGCCTTTTATCTGATGGCTTTGGCATTTATTAGGATTCATTTTTTTCTAACTCTGATACTATTCCTACTTTTAGTTGGTACTGTCATGCTAGGAAGAACTTTCTCCTCCTACCCCATGTATTTATGTTTTATGTGGAATTTTTAGTATTGTTCCTAATGAGGGTTCTTGGCCTCCTTGATCAATGGAAACTGACTAGAGGCCAGACAAGAAATTTAAGCAAGGCTTTATTGGAGCCCCCGCTGCAGCAGAGGGGAGCAAAAACAAGTAACAGATGTCCTTGCCGGCTCCATCACTAAAGGGGGTGAGCTGGTTCCTTATGTGGGGTGAGGGTAGCAGTGAGTCTAAGGGTTGGGCAGGAGGGGTGGCTTAGCTGATTTGCTGACCACTTTGGTGGTGGTGTGTGCAGGGGGCATGTCAGTACCCTGCTTTTGCTCCCAGTTCTTCAGAAGTGGCAACTAATTTTTTTTTTGTCTTTTGTATTTGTTGTCCATAATTTGCCCCAACTGTGCATGCACACCGGAGAAGGCAATGGCACCTCACTCCAATACTCTTGCCTGGACAAGAGCACTGAAATCCATGGACAGAGGAGCCTGGTGGGCTGCAGTCCATGGTGTTGCTAAGAGTCAGACACAACTGAGTGACTTCCTTTTCACTTTAAACTTTCATGCATTGGAGAAGGAAATGGCAACCCACTCCAGTGTTCTTGCCTGGAGAATCCCAGGGATGGGGGAGCCTGGTGGGCTGCCCTCTATGGGGTTGCACAGAGTCAGACATGACTGAAGTGACTTAGCAGCAGCAGCAGCAACAGCAGTTCCTATGAGGATGGAACTCCTTGCATTTTCTTCCAGCCACTTAGTTCTCACCTTACCTACCGTGGGTTCAGTGAACAGTGCGCACAGTGAGATACAGAGAAACGATTGGTGCTGTCAGCAGAATCAACAATAGAATACTCCAGTATAAAACAAAAAGTTTAAAGAAAAACACACACCCCATTCACCCCTCCCCTGCACCAACCACAGTTGGCGTTGTTCTGTGCTCTTAGATGGTAGGGTAGCGATTACCCTTGGTTGGCCACTATTAGATTGATAGTGACAGAAAGGGAGAATGAGGATGTCTCCAGTGCTGGGGAAGTTCTGTTTCTTGATCTGGAACATGATTCTAAGGGCATATTCGATTTTATAAGATCTTTGAGTTGTATACTAATGTTTTATGCCTTTTTTTTTGGCTGGCATATGTATTAAACTCAAAAGTTAGATTAATTTCTCTGTGTTATGTTGTCAATTCTATATCTATGTTAATTTGTTTCTCTTTATAGCCACTAGTGCGATTCCTCCCCATTGTTGTTGATTTAATTTTACCTTTTTGAATATTTTAAAGACTAGAGGTAGCTAAGAGTCGGACACAACTGAGCGACTTCACTCTCACTTTTCACTTTCAGCATTGGAGAAAGAAATGGCAACCCACTCCAGTGTTCTTGCCTGGAGAATCCCAGGGACGGGAGAGCCTGGTGGGCTGCCATCTATGGGATTGCACAGAGTCAGACACGGCTGAAGTGACTTAGCAGCAGCAGCAGCAGCATTTCAGTGGTCAAAACTATACAAAAACGTGTCCTTGGAGAAAGAGACTTATTCCAGTGTCCCTCTGCTGTTCTCCTCCCCTCCCCATTGCAAGTCATTATTTATCTCTGTATTGTCATGTTCTATTATTTATTCCTAATACAGCCAGAATGACCCTTCCACAGGATAAGGAGATCATGTTACTTCTTTACTCCAAATATTCCAAGAGTTTCCCTTCTCACTCAGAATGAAAACCCAAGTCCTCACAGTGGTGGACAGGTCTTCGCCTCTGACCTGGGTTCCTCAAGCCTCTCCTGGCCGCGTCTCCAGGGACTCTTCTTCAGGATCACTGGTCCCCAGCCACCCCAGGCTCTGTTTCTTGGTCAGATCTCCTCCCACCTCCGGTTCTTGGCTTTTGCCATCCTCTCTTCTTGAGGTGTTTCCTCCAGATATCAGCATGATTCATTTTCTTACTTCCTTCAAGTTCCTTTTTAAAAGCCACCTCAAGGAAGTCTTCCTGTTCAGTTTATTTAAATGTATCATACTCCCATCTCCACTTCCTGGTACTCTGTATCCAGCTTCCACTGTTATCTTTTCCTTAGTACTGCTGCTGCTGCTGCTAAGTCACTTGAGTCGTGTCCAACTCTGTGCGACCCCATAAACGGGAGCCCACCAAGCTCCCCCTTCCCTGGGATTCTCCAGGCAAGAACCCTGGGCCCTTGGGGGTTGCCATTTCTTCCTCCATCCTCAGCACTATTGCACTCTAATATATAGCTTTTTTCTTTTGTTCTCTCTCTCTCCTCCAGAACAGATGCTCCAAGAGGGCAGGGAATTTTGTATGTTCAGGTCACCGCTGTCTCCAGAACAGAATGATACACAGCTCGTGCTCAGATCAACATTTATTTTAAAAAGCAAATGAATGAACACTGTTGAGGAGATAAGAGTGGGAATGGCCTTGGAAATTCCATACGAATATGGTTCCAGAGCCAAAATGACATAGTGTAGAAGCAACTCCTCTGTAGCTATAAGGGTGGAGGGTCAGGGGTGGGGCGGATATTACAAAATCTGCCTTAGAGACATAAACCTCTCAGGATGTTGGAAGGTTCAGATTGCTAGCAATAAGCTTTGGGGTTTACGTTGTTTATCAATTAAGAGGAATGAACTGAATGATTCAGTTGAGGTAGGTATTTCATGGAGGGAAAATTTCACGGAAGGGAAAAGAAAGAAAGAAAAAAGGGAAATCAAGGAGAAAAAGTAAGGGCAAAAGAAAAATGAATGCAGTTGTAAAGGAGGGACTTCCCTGTGGTTCAATAGTTAAGACCTTGCCTTCCAGTGCAGAGGATGAGGTTTGATCCCTGTTCAGGGAACTAGGATCCCACATGCCTCACCGACAAAAAAATCAAAACATGAAACAGAAACAAATTTGAAACTAATTCAATAATGAGTTTAAAAAATGGTCTGCATAAGAAAATCTTTAGGAAACTAAAAGAGCCAAGGAATTTCAGGTAAGAGCATCCTTGGAAGCTGTTGGTGGCTTCTCTTGGCCGCCTGGCTTCTGCACTGGAGGGCCCATGCTCTTAGATCTGTGTGGCAGTGAAAGAGAAAGAATGCAAGCTCTCAAGCCACGTGGGCACATTTGTTGGGAGAACACTACTCTGATTGAACCGAGGAAAGCAGATTTAGCCTGGGTGATGCTGTCATTTACTGAACTGATTAAGAAAAACTGTAAATAGCACGAGAGATATTCAGGTGCTTACGAAGGAAATTCCTTTTCTGGTCTCTTCTACCTGCCCTTGAGATCCTTACCCTTTGCCAGAAGGGCCATCTGCCAGTCTTTCGGAAGAGCCTGAAGCCCTGCTTGGGGAGTGTGCCCAACGGGAATACACCTGGGGAGGCTGAGTTTAGTGTTGAGCTCAACTTTTTCACTGAGCAGCTGCCTTTGGGAGCCTTAAGAAAGGACGCTGGGGTTATTTTCACTTGAGTTCTTGTTCTGAAGAAGAAATGTGTATCTTCTTATGCTAATGTGTTTTCCAAATGTTGCACATTTAGTTGAAACCAGGTGGTTTTAGAATTAAGGTAAAAGAGTTTGTCTTTTCTGAAGAAAATCCAGGAAAAGAGAAACTTCTGTGAGGTCTCTGAGGCACCTAGCTCCCTGATGGTTTCAAAGGTCTGAGGCTGGAGCTTCAGGAGAGAAAAAGGTGTGTGTGAATAACCTAACTGGAAAACATGAGGGACTGTCAAGGCACTTAAATGTAGGGCTGGCAAAGTATAGGTTTATTTTACCCTTCATTGCTTCCCTGGGGTTCTGTGGCAGATGAGACAGTCTCCAAGCCAGAGCTGGAAAAGGCCAGAGAGCATAACCAGCCATAAAGACTGGGTCATGACTTCACTTTGCACATGAAGTTACACGCCACTCATCCACCCCCACCATCTCTCTAGGCTGTTCTTTAAATGTTAAGGGCATCAAAGAATGTCTCCTAAAGCACATTGTCCCTTGGATTTTAGGGCAAACTAGCTTCTCAGATTTGGTGGGTATTGTTTGCCACTCCTGATGATGTTCTGAAACCAGTGCCTCATGAAAGTCAGCTGTGCGTGGTGCTGAGTAGCCTGCGTTACATGTTCTGCAGTGGTCCGGGAGTGGGCGCCATGTCTCGGTTGTGCCAGCGCAGCCTGTTAGTGATCTCAGCAGTGAGGCGGCTGGAAGAAGCGTCTTGGTCCCTGCCCTCTTTGAAGAAAGAATTCAGCAGAGAGGCCAAAGTTCGAAACAGACCAAGCATTTATTAGAAGCAAAGTGCGATGTGTGTGGAAGACTACATGAACTCAGAGTGAGTTGTGCCCAATAGTTAGGGGCAGCTTAGATCATTTTCATGGGGGCGGTCTTCTGGGTCATCTCTGGCTGGTTGTCTTGCTTGTGGCTGTGTTTAACCTGACTCAAGGACCTTCCTGGAGTCATGTGCATCTCTCAGCCAAGACGGATTCCAGATGGAAGGTTTCTGGGGGTTGGCGGAACATGGTGTGTGCTGGCAGCTCCTTCCTCCCTGACACCCGCCCTAGATGGAGTACCTTCTCTGCACATGTGTCAGGCTGGGAAATCGCCTTGACTGCAAGAGTGAGGAATTATGATCACTTTGCCTTCCACCCAGTCAGAGCCCAGTGCTCCTGCTGGTATCTTATCTTGAAGTGTTAGCAGGAGACTGGTTGCAGCTGCTCAGCCTGGGGTCCGTCTGTCTCCTCCTTTATTAGGGCTTTGTGGGGTTATTAATCTGTATCAATTTTTATTTTCACCATTTTGATTTCCATTGAGGTGCAATTTTTAAATTATATGTTTGTGCAGGAGTACACACACAAGATAATTAATAAATAAATATTCATATAGTGAAAGCATGCACATGGATTATTTTATTATTTATTCCTGGTGCATACTCCAGGATTCTTGGAGACTGCTGTATGGAGATCATATGTGCTCTGACACCCCCACCTCAACCTAAACAATCCTATGTGCTAACCCCTAAGAAGACTTAATGTATTAAACATTTAAGTGTGTCTTATATATGTAACATGAGAGAGAATGCTGACCCATTAGAAGGGAGTTTCTTCATCTCTTTTAGTGAAAATGCTCATTCTTATGCTAAGAATGATAACTAAATATACTTTCTTAAAACTTTTAAAATTAAGTTTTTCCTCCCAATTAAAACATTTTTTGGAGTAAATGCAAATAGTTTGAACACTTCTAGTGGAACATACAGAGAAGGCAATGGCACCCCACTCCAGTACTCTTGCCTGGAAAATCCCACGGATGGAGGAGCTTGGTGGGCTGAAGTCCATGGGGTTGCTGAGTCGGACACGACTAAGCAGCTTCACTTCCACTTTTCACTTTCATGTATAGGAGAAGGAAATGGCAACCCACTCCAGTGTTCTTGCCTGGAGAATCCCAGGGACAGGGGAGACTGGTGGGCTGCTGTCTATGGGTCGCACAGAGTCGGACACAACTGAAGCGACTTAGCAGCAGCAGCAGCAGTGGAACATAAAGAAAGAAAGAAAGAAAATAAAGCATCTAGACAAAATCCTGAAGGTTTAAAAAAAATTATTTCCATAACTAAAAATACATTCGAAAGTATAACAAAAGCATTTTTCTTTTCAAAGCCACTTGGTTTTCTCTGAGTTTTAGTTAAATTAGTAATTAAATTGACTCACAATTTAGAAGACGTATATGGATTTTCAGAGATCTCTACACTTATAGCCATGCTGAGTTACATTACTTTGATGATAAAAAGAAGTCCTTTCACAATAATATTTCAACAAGGCTGAAATACCTATTTTCCTTGATATAAATACAGTTAGGAATTTTACCTGAGCTGGAATTGTAGGCTGCTTGGCATTTTATATCACCTGAATAAGCTTGTATTCCAAGGCCACAAGATAATTTTCCTTCCACGATTCAAAACTGTACTTCTCTTAATAGAGTGGAGAATGTGATTGAAATGCATTTTCGTTCTGAAGAATTCAGCATTCAGGTATGCTGAATGGTTTAGGATGTTTCTGTTTCTCATGGGTAGAATGCTAATGAAACAGCTCAAAGTCCAAGACTGTCCCTCCACAGAATTTTCATACCTGAACATTTGAGTCTTTCAGAAACCAGAATCAGAATCCCCTTGGAACATCATCTCAAAAAGCCAAAATAAAATGTTAAATCCCATTACACCAAATATCCTTGAAGAATTTACTAAACCCTGAATTAAACCCAAATATTGAGTTTATTTTTAAACTAAAATCTATATTATGCAAGCATAATTTTAAAATATTTCATTTGAACAGCTGCCAAACTTGCATATTTAAAAAACTATGGTATGGTAACCAAATGAGGCAATTAACATATCCTCTGTATGAAAATGACCTTGATCAGTGCCTTGGTGGTAAGTCCCTGGATTGAACCTCCTTACCTGCCCACACCTCTGCAACCAGTTCCCCATGAATCCTTATGGACAGTTCCTCCCACCTCTTAAATGACCTTGTCTCTAATTTGGAAGCATCATTTTTAGAGAGATGAGAGTGCATAGTCTATTGGCTTTTGTTTCCTCCTGATTCTTGATTTCTTTTTTTTTTTTTTTTTTGCTGTTGCACGTTAAAAGTGGCAAGAAACATAAGCAGAGGGTCTCAGACTTCACCTCCCCATCATGAGTGGGATCTGATCCTTGAGGGATTTACATTTTCTTCTCAACTGTTCATCAGTGATAAAGTTCTGCCCGTGTCTTGTCTGACAGAAGTCTCAGATGGCTGTATAAAGTGCACCCACAAGCTTATAAGGACACCTTGAGATATAGACATTCATGTATAAGAATTATGTTGAAGATGCCTCTTCTCTGTTAGAATCAATTAGACTTTCAGACTACTCTAACCCCTCCTGGGAAGACACTCCCACTCTGTCATCAGTTGACATGTCTGACAATCTTATTCTACGTTTTTTACTGTGGTTGGTCTTAATTTTCACCCTCTATCCAAAGCAACTTTCTTTGACTTTCTTAGAATCTTAGCAACTTTCTTAGAATCTCCATCCTTCTGATTCCAATGCAGTCGTTTTAACCATCTCACTCTGAACGATTGGTCGATGTGGGTACCAGGCTTCACAATGGAAGAACCAGTTGTGTGCAGGGCATTCCATCTGTGTTAAGTACTATGTCTCTGTGTGTATGTGTGTGTGTGGTTGTGGTGGTGGTGGAGAAGCTCTTTCTCTCTCATGCACGCGCGCGCACACACACACACACACACACACACACAGAAGATAGGACTGCAGATTTGCTGTGGATGGCTTTAAAATTCTCCAGCAATCCTGAGGCGGCAAGTAGGAGAGTCATGAAGGGATCTGCAGCTTTGCTAAGCATGAATTTGAATCCCATCTACTTGAAGTTAAGGTAGGGAAGCAAGTCACTTAGCTAATATTTAAGCCAACTGTATCACCAAGAGAGGGCTTCCCAAGTTGTGCTAGTGGTAAAGAGCCTGCAACCCAGGCAACAGAACGCAGTTACCATCCCTGGGTCAGGAAGGTCCCCTGGAGAAGGGCGTGGCAGCCCTCTCCGTATTCTTGCCTGGACAATCCCATGAACAGAGGAGCCTGGCCTGCCTACGTCTATCGGCTCGCAAAGAGTCAGACATGACTGAAGCAACTTAGCGCTCAGGCCTGCACAGGCCAAAATATAGCATTGTCACAATCGTTCATTTTCATATTTTTGTTTGTTTTGTCGTCAGGGAAATACTGTAAAGAGGTTTTGTTACCCTCAGCACTGCTGACATTTTGGGCCAAACAGATTATTGTTGAGTGGCCTGACCAGTGTGCACTGTAGGATGTTTAGAAACACCCCTGGCCTCTACCCACTAGCTACTCCAGCCATGACCTTCAGGGAGGAGAACAGTCCCAGCAGAGAACCCCTTCTAGACTGATGAGTGATAACTGAGCCACTGGAGTTTTCTTAAAACTTTTATTTTTTAAAGACATTTATTAAATATGGACAATGAAATACTATAAAATCTATAGATCTTTTAAGGAAAGCATCTTGTACAGATGAAGCCTCTAAATTCTTATTCAGTGAAGTTTGAACTAATATATCTTCTTTTTCTGTTGAATAACAGTGTCTTCACTATAGGCATTCATATTTGATGCTTGAGAGAAAATACTTGTCAGTTGAATTTAAGATGAAATGGAGACTAGGGAAGATTTTATTCATAGAATCTGTTTAGGAGATTGGCCTTGTCAGTAAGATAGGAGTAAGGATGAGTTTTCAAGATCTTTGGAAGAAAAATCAGTAAGTTCCAAATAAATGGTATTTTTAAAAAATGTTTTATTTTATATTAGAGTTTAGTGGATGTACAATGTGTTAGTTTCAGGTGTACAGCAAAGTGATTCAGTTATACATGTACATAAACATTCTTTTTCAGATTCTTTTTGCATATAGATTACTATAGTATATTGAGTAGATTGCCCTGGGCTATACAGTGGTAATGCTAGTTTTTATTACTTCAATGAAATCTAGCCATTCCCTGTCACAGTGGGAACAAGCAAAGACTTGACCCTTATTGTCTGGGAACCATGCCATGCTTTCAGCCTCTGCGAGGATCAGCTCTGGTGATCCTTCTAAACCCCAGGTGTCCACCTGTGGATTTATTTAAATTACACTCATGCATGCTGTTGGAGAGCTTGTAAACATTCAGCACAATCAAAACTTCTTATTTATTCTCTCACTCTGTGCTCACAAGTTGTATAATTCTCCTTTTCATTCTTCAGTTTTCAGAGTCTTTATTCTGCAAAACACACTTAACTGAGCTTGTGTTTCTGAATACTAATCCATGAAGATGGTTTTCAGAAGGGAGACAGCAGCTAAGTGAGGTGCTGGTAATTTGTCAACGTGGATACTTTTTACGACATGACTAGGATCTGGAATTAAATGCCCAGGAGAGAGGATTAAAAATAGAATGGGTTTCAGTTTCAGAAAGTGAATTCTTGCAATGTCTTTCCTGTCCTTTCCATTCAATTTATCACATACGCTGCCACTACCATTTCTGCAAATGAGGCAGACTGTCATTGAAATGGAACCCAAAGGGCTGAATTCTGTTGGCTAGAGTTTTCCACAGACTGATGAGTTGCCATTTCAATGCAAATCATAACATACCTGTCCTGCAAGAGCGTTGACCATACCTTTAAAGGGAAATCAGAACTGGAAAACATTGCTCTTTTTTGTATGTCTTGATTCCTTTCAAAGTGGTCCCTGTGGAATGGTTTATTTGGTCTTGTCTTACTTACATGGGCTCCCTCGATGGCTCAGTGGGTAAAGAGTCCACATGCTAATGCAGGAGACATAAGAGACGCAGGTTCTGTCCCTGGGTCAGAAAGATCCTCTGGAGGAGGAAGTGGCTACCCACTCCAGTATTCTTGCCTGGAGAATCCTGTGGACAGAGGAGCCTGGCGGGCTGCAGTCCACAGGTTTGTGAAGAGTCGGACTTGACTGAGCAACTAAGCACACACGCTTTCTTATATGCAGGCAAGGAGGACCACAAAAATCAGACAGCTTTTCAGAGTTTATTTCTTTATTGATCATATTTTCTTTCCCAAGGTATATTTAAATATTAAGTATAGTTTCATTATATCTATAATGTAGCAAAAGTGTCATTATTGTTAATGAATATGTTCATAGTGTATGATAATAATCTGAATGATACCATAATAGAATTTGTCTGCAGTGTACTAGAACCAAATTTATAATAATAGTAGGAGAATTATAGAGAATTTGTCAAGAATGGGAAGACTTGGAGTGTTGAGAGGATTGGTAAGATTTACATTTCTATTGATTTTCCATCACTTTAGTGTGTGGTTTGAGTGAGTTTATCACAGTGAGAATAGGGTAGAGGGTTACTGAGTCTTTCAGCTACACAAAGCTCAGCTCATTTGGCCCAATGGCGTTCAGATTTGTGGATCACAAATCCCATGTGTGTGTGTGTGTGTGTGTGTGTATGTGTGAGAGAGAGAATCTGAAACAGTCTCTGATATTGTGCTTATTGGGATATTTTCTATTACATTTGATTGTTTTCCATTCTGCTCGTGAATTCATTTAAAAATACTCAACACAATTTATTTGTGTTCATAAACTGTGATTTGAAAAACGCTGATCTAGTGCAAAAGTTTTTTTTCTAAAATCTATTTATTACTGCCTGGTACCCATTTTTTTTAACTTTTTATTTTATTTTGGAGTTTGGCAAACTGGCAGTGTTGTGATAGTTTCAGGTGGACAGCAGAGGCACTCAGCCACGCATATATACACATCCATTCTCCCCCAAACTCCCCTCCCATCCAGGCTGCCACATAACGTTGAGCAGAGTTCCATGTGCTATACAGTAGGTCCTTGATTATCCACTTTAAATATAGCAATATGTACATGTTGATCTCAAACTCCTTAAATATCTCTTACTCCTATTCTCACTCCCTACCTTTTTTCTAAGTCTGTGTTTTATTAAAAGCAGGACTGGTTCAGGGAATGAACAAAGTTTCCCTAAGTTAAACTGTAGAAATATCTTACAGTGTTGTGATGCTTTTCTCCAAGGCATGGCTGTATTTGCCCTATGGATGAGCTCCTGAAACTGATAGAAAAGCTAGAGGTGTTTTCTTTTTCTCAGTCTGCTTATTCTGAAGTACATCTAGGTTTTCTTTTGTAGATGAATAAACTATAATCTCCTGAAAAACCCAAATAACACAACAATCAAAACAAACAAATGCTGATCAAGTCCAGCAGCTGTTTTGTGAAAAATCTGGGGTCCTTGAACAGGAAGTGACTTGCCTAAGATCCAACATCTTTATTAGCATCTAAAACAAGCACTCTTTTAAAAACACATATGGAATTTCAGATTCATGTCATTTAGCATTTGGCGCTTACAAAGTGATTTATGGCTAATCTGGAAAGTACTTTCAGGGAATTCCCTGGCAGTGCAGTGATTAGGACTTGGAGTTTTTACTGCAGGAGTTTCTGGGTTTGATCTCTGGTCTGGGAACTAAGATTCTGCAAGCCAAGTGGAGAAGGAAAAAAAAAAACAAGCAAATAGAAAATACTTTCAGACTGCTCTGATGGAAATCAGGGGCAGGCCTTACCCACTGCCACTGTGCATGCGCACACACACACACTTGTTCATCTGGGTGACTGGCCCTGTAACACCAAGGCCCAAGAAACCTGACTCATGTTGCTGGCTTTTAGTTACCTTGATACCATGGGAGAAGCAAGAAGTTCCTCAGCTGGGCTCTTTACACTCTGAGCCCTGGGGAACCCACGTGTATGACACAGCAGGGGGAAACAGGGAGCCGGGGCTATACAAACTGCCCACCCTGTCTCAGGCCACTGTCACAGTGCATGACCTTGGGAAACCATTTGACCTTTCTGTATCTTGGTTTTTCTTATCTGCCACAAGGGGATAATAATATCATACTTCTTTTCTTCTTTCTGTGCAAATCAAGTGAGAGAAGAGAATGAAAGCTTTTTTGAAAGGCCAAAACAACACCTACATACTGAATGGGTATTACAAAAGATTTTCCCTCTGGTCAACAGATATATCTTTTCCTTATTTTTTAAAATAGAAAGGCACACAAATGATTATTATGATTGTTTTTGTGTTTCATCTGAAGAAAAACCATTAATAAAATCAAATGTTGAGTTTTCTGGTTATATGTTTTTCATGCATATTAAAATAAATGGAGCTCTTAAACTGTTTATTACGGTATCTTCTAAAATCATCATGAGTAGCAGCATGGGGTATGTGGATCAGACTCGGACGAGGTGGGAGCAGGCATTTGCCTTGGTGATGGCAGGTCTCACTCTGGCCTCTGTCTGCTTCCCATATGACTGTGGACAACGACGCAGTCTCTGACGTGCCTAGTTTCCTCACTGAAGAAATGACGATGCTCCCGCCGGGCTCACAGCCTTGTGAGGATGCTGATGAAATGGTGCTAGTTGGTAAGCCAGGGGCAGCAGCCCACACCTGGCCTACGGTCTGCTTTTGCGGATGAAGCTGAATGGAACCACAAGGGTGCCTGTGATGTGCACGTTTGTGTGGCCACTTTCACCTTTTAATGGCAGAGCTGAGTAGTTGTGCCAGAGATGATCCAAAAAGCCTAAAATATTTACTCTCTGGCCCTTTACAGAAACATTTGCCAACTCCTGAGAGTTACTTGATCATGAATGTAAAACACGGTTTCTGATACATGATAAATTCTAAAGAAGAGCAGCTGTTGTCATTACGTAACAGTGATAGAGGTCCCGGTGAATTATGATAGTGTTGGTGATGATAATTATAATAATAGAGATGATGATGTTTTAATAATGATGACAATGATGATAAAAATTATATTAATTTCTTTGGCCACCAGCTCCAAATTCTTTCATCCTATTATAGAAACCACCCTTTAGATTGGCTGATATCTCACATTTAAAGGGTTTTTTTCCTTTCCCCTGGTATCAAAATTAACTTCCAGGAAAGGATCTGAAACTTGCAACAAGGTCAAAGAAGCTCTAGATTTCAGGCTTCATCAACAGGGAGGGGAGGTATTCTGAGGGGGGCCCAGAACTGCTCCTTGTTCATTTCTGCAAAGTGCCACTAACCTTCACACTTTTTTTTTTCATTCTGGACAACAGCTTAGAAAATAAGTGGGAAGTGTTTACAGTTTTTTCCCCCCTACAATCATGCTTAAGTATGTAAGAGGCCTTCTTCTGTGCTGGGTTTTGTGGTATATCCTGGGGTCATTTTCTCGGATCCCATGGGAATTCCTGGGAAAATTTTGTTTGCTTTTCTAGACTTTTTATTCTTTTTGGTTTGCAAAGCTAAGAAAAGGAGAATAAGTAATTTGTTTTTATCCATAATTTCTAGGCTAGAGTAAGAAAATTTTCTCTAAAGTGCATAATTTTGTTAATCTATGGCCTAAAAAATGGAACCCACTCTTCCCATCCAGTACATCTCAAAGTAAATTAGACCCACTCAGAAACTTAGCATCTGCTTCTTCTCCTGGTTATACGTTCACAAATAGGATCTGTTTCTCCCTTGCATGCTGTTTCCCTGGCAACAAAGCCACCCTTCCATGATCAGAGCACTTCGTCACTTTTGAAGTGTGACTTTCTGACAAGGCCTGCTCGCTTGGGGAGATGAAGAAAACAGCATCCAAACACAAACATTTCAAAGACACCCAAGTGGTGCCTTACAAACGGGAACTCCATTGAGGTGGCTTGGCCGTGGATGGCGTGTCGGGCAGCATCACCGCCACTCTTCCTTTGCGACAGGCGAAGACCACAGGCTCTTGAAGAAGCTATCCTTGTAGCAGAGAACAGATGAGACTGATGCTCCGATTGGAAAAATTGCCATAAAGTTACATTCTGGGAAGCGGCGGATGGAGGAGAAGTAGAGGGATTGCAGCTGGCAGCCTCGCCAAGCGAGCCCACCTGGGGGGTTGTTCCATCTTGCTCATCTCTAGGCTGAAGTGGTAGTGTCAGTTACAGCCCAGATGCATCCCAGGAACGCAGGCTCTCCTCCCTCTGCTCACAAGCGGCCAGGACCAAGTGAGGGGTCTTAGCTGATTCTCGGGTTGGCTTTTCATTTATTATTATTTTTCCTGGTATTATTATTACATTTAGCCCTGGTGACTTTGCCCCCTGCCGCTGCCCTCTCAACCTGTGAGCACAGTCAGAACCTCACTCAGCTGTGGGCTCCACGATTTCCGCTCCACAGTCCCTCCCCCTCCACAATCCTCTGCCAGCCCCTCTGTAACCTGAGTGCGGTGGGTGTGGGTGGAGTATTTGGGGTGGGAAAGTGGGGCAGAGTTGACTCATTGAAAAAGACTCTGATGCTGGGAGGGATTGGGGGCAGGAGAAGAAGGGGAGGACAGAGGATGAGCTGGCTGGATGGCATCACTGACTCGATGGACATGTGTTTGAGTGAACTCCAGGAAATGGTGATGGACAGGGAGGCCTGGCGTGCTGTGATTCATGGGGTCGCAAAGAGTCAGACACGACTGAGTGACTGAATTGAACTGAAGTGGGGCAGAGTAACAAGAAAGGTACCTTCTTCCTGATGAGCTGAGGGACCTATAGCAACTGGGGGGACCCTGCTGAGATTTCCCCCTTGAATGAGCTTAGAGTGAGGGGGGTTGGAAAATACCGGAGAAGAGCAAACGTAGTAACAGAGGGAGTGTTTTCATCGTGAGCTTGCTTTCACGATCTCCACGTGCACGGTCCCCAGGAGCACGGGGTCGCCCGTAGGAGCGGCAGAGGGGCAGCTGGACCCACGTGCTCCTCCTTCAGATGGGGTGTGTGTTAGGAGGACCCTGGCATCCAGCATGGTGGGAGGTTTCAGAGGAATTAAGTGAGAAAGGCATGTTCTGCAGCACAAGGAATTTAAAGCTTTGGCGAAGTCAATGTTGATTCCAGGAAGCAGAAGGAAAAAGTTTTATAAGACTTTCTTTTCTTTTCTTTTTTTTTAGTTTGTTTTGCTTTACAATACTGTATTCATTTTGCTACACATCGACATGAATCAGCCACGGAGGTGAGAGGCTTCATCTCAGGAAGTTCATACTGATTATGTTTCTTAGGTTAGACTCGGAGTAAGTTTTAAGGCAGTTTTCTGTAAAGATCTATCAAACACTTGTTGGTTAATATTAAGATTGGTGTTTTGGGAAGAGAAGACACAAGAATTCAGACACAAGCCACAGAGGTGAACGCCTGGCTCCCTCTTGGGGAAGGGCTTGCTGACAAATGGGTGGAGTGTGGGGCCAGACCTGTCACCCCGCTCAGGGTCTTCCCCTCCTGCGGTGACGTCTTGCTAAGGACATGGGGTGGAAGCCTGGCCCTTTGGCTGGATGCAGGGTGCTCTCGTGATGACACTCACTCCTGAGCTCGCTACACAGTCAGCCAGGCTCCATCAGGTTCACATACAGTTTAGCGTCTCCCTCTGCCCATTCCTACTTCTGCCTCATCACTCTCAAGGGTGTTAATCCCTCATAAATAATTGACACCCTGAACTTTATCTCAGGATCTGTTTTGGAAGAACCCACCCTGAAACCCCTGGTTATTTATGACTTTACAAATAATCCAAGAAGCAAGGTTACCCTATGAGAATAACTGATAATGTGGAACAGAAGAGAAATGCTACAACATTTAGATATGAGGGAGAAAAAATCAATTATAGGCTCCTCCGGGCTCTGGACTGCTTTGTTGAGCATACCCAAGACCTCCGGGGGATTAGAAGATGACAGGCAAAGGGAACTAAAGCGACTGGGAGAGTGCAAAGAAAGTGGGCTGGCTAGAAGGGGGTGGGTGCATGTCAGAGAAAATCAGAAATCGAGATGTTCTTAATTCACTTATGATCAGACCTCACTGTAGACAAGAGAGACACCTCAAAATAAACATTTATTTCTCTCTCATTTTATTAAAAAAAAAAGTTCAGAGGTTGTCGGCCCAGACCTTGCCTGGGGGCTCCTCCTGCCAATTCATGAATCAGTCTACCGTGTTTGGAGTAAAGCTTAAAAGGTCTATGGGTCTCATATGGGTCTTATCAGGGTTTCTTATGGCTGCTAGAGATCTATCCATCACATCCACATCCCAGCCAGAAGGGTGAAAAATGAGACAAAGAGGGCATGTCACACAATTTTAAGGAGACTTAATTATATTTCACTGTGATAGATTAATCACATGGCCACACCTATAAGTAAGGGAGGTTGCAGAATTTAACATTTAAACTAGGCAGCAACATATACAGGTGAAAAAAATTCTTTTTATCACAATTGAATATATTACCGTGTTTTCCTTCAGATGATGGAAACAAATGAGAGAAAATAATAAAACCCCTAGAATGTAGTGTCTTGAAAATAATGGTTGCAGTAAAACATTTTAGAAATTACGAAGAAGAATTATTTGACATATGACTGGAGCATGACAGAAGATTTTGGACATATTCAATTGAATGTTCATACTTATCTAACTCATATTTTATTTTTTAAGGTCACAAAATTATTCTTAGAATATTTATGACCTAGTATCATAGCAATTTTGAAACATATAGTATTGTTTTTAATCATAGTGCTGTGCATTAGGTCTGCATAACTTATTCGTCTTCTAGTTTCGTTTGTAGCTTTTAATGACGTCTCCCCAGTTCCCCTACCCCTTCTCCCTGAATATTGAGCCCTTTCTATGGACCAGGAATTATGTCAAATTCTTTACATCTGTCGTATTGTTGAATGGAGCCTATGAGGTAGACATTCTAAACAATCTATTATAGATGAGGAAATAGGGATTTTGAGGAAGGAAGAAACTGATCAAAGTCTTACAGCTCGCAAATGGCAGAGCCGGGCTTTAAATCCCCACTGGTCAAGCCCCGCAGTCCGACAACTTGCTCTCTGGCGCTCAGATCAAACATCAGAGAGGCGAGCTGGGGCCAAGGAGAGAGGGCCACCATGGAGGTGCCAGTGGGGGTTGACACCGTGAGAGCCGAGGGCAACCCTCTGGATGGAGGCAATCAAGCAGAGGCAAGAGGAAGCGTTGAGTCTGGGCTCTTTCTTCTGGAGGAGGAGAAGCAGAGGAGAGACTGGGGAAGAGCCAGGTGGGGAGGGCTCCGAGAGACCCAGAGGAAGACTTCTTTGACCATGAAAAGCGCCAACAATGTCTATAACTCAGACGTTCAGAAAAAAGTCAATGATCTGAAGGAGGCCACTCTTTCTTTAGAAGTGTTGGAAATGGGATGTGCGAATGGGTGGAGGAAGGCTGGAAAAAACGGATTAACTATTGAAAATCTATGTGCTGTGCTTAGTCGCTCAGCAGTGTCCGATTCTTTGCCTCCCCATGGACTGTAGCCGGCCAGGCTCCACTATCCGTGGGATTCTCCAGGGGGCAAGAATACTGGAGTGGGTTGCCATGCCCTCCTCCAGGGGATCTTCCCAACCCAGGGATGGAACCCACATCTCCCACATTGCAGGCAGATTTTTTTTTTACCATCTGAGCCACCAGGGTTTACATTCTATATGGTTGTTCTGTTGTTAGCAATGGTTGATTGTGCGACTATTTATGGATTGCTTAGGTCATGCTGAATGCTGTTCTAAGAGTTTATGTGCATCCTATGGGGTAGCTACTCTGATTATTCCCATTTTGCAGATGAGATAATTGAGTCATCTGTGTAAAGCCACACACACAGTTATTTAGTGGCAGAGTTCTGACCCAAGCCCAGCAGTCTCATGGTTAAGAGTCTGGAAAAGCCAACAGTTTCTTTAAAAAGTAATGAGTTGGCAAGAGTCCACAGAGGTTTTATTTTTTGAGATAAAAATCTGACATCCATTTTCATAGGAATTGTTAAGGGTACTTAGTGATTATTCATTCTTTCCCTAAAAATCTGTTTTGAAGAGGAATCCATTTTGTTTGATTTTTTCCTATGTCAGTTTCTAAAGAAAAATAGTTAAAAAAATTTAAAGTGAAATTTGAAAATATTAAGAAAACACATATTGCATTTTTTATGGTAAGCTTGTTGAGAGCCTTAAAATGATACATTATGGTCCTTAGTAAATGTCTTCCGAAAGAAAGAGGGCATTCTCTTTTTGCAGCAAAACATTTTAATAACTATGCACTGGAATAATGATTTTTTTGTGTATCTCAGATTCCTTTATGCCTACAGACTGTTCAGCTGAATGTCATTAGAACCTCTAGAACCTATTTTCGCATAGTTTGAAGGCTCCTTATCGCCTACACAGTCACATGTTGATCTGAAAAAAAATCTCTATATATATACATGTAATTGCACACCATGTACATGGGCAGCCTGTTGGGATCTAAGACTTACAGAAGACAGCCTTACAGCATCCTTAACCTTTTCAGGTAACTGGATTTATTCATGTCAGTATGTGTTTTCAAAATACTGAAAAGTGATTCTTAAAATATTTCTACCAGGAACCCTATAGTTTGATTTTAGAATAAAATAGTATGATAGTATTTAAAACCAGAAAAACTCTTGAAAAGTGTTTCTGGTTAGAATCTGCTGGTTATAAGAATAGGCAGATTTGAAGGGAATAGATTTGCCTTTCCATGCAGACTTATCAGTGAGCAAAATCATTAGTGGGAAGAGAATTTCACTGTCTATACAGATGTAAAAATCTAAAGGCAAGAAAAAATAGTAAAGGTTGATCAGAGGGGAAAAAAGAAAGAACTCAAAATACTGATTTTAAAGAAAAGCACTTAGGATTATATATTCAGTAGTAGTATATTTTTTGAAATCTTAAAATGATTACAGAACTGACATTTCTTGTTTGTAAATGTATACTTAATGTTAGATTGCTAGTTACTTTGGGCACGCCTACAGGTACAACAACAACTGATCATTTCTAAGAGTTTATCATATGGTGGAAATGTCTCATGTATCATTTCATTTAAGTGTCCCAAATCCCTGTGCATTTAGGTAACCTAGTTTCCTTATGGAACTGAGGAAGCCATTGCAAAATTTTAATAGTCTCTTTATTCTGATTTTTGGACAAATTTGAAAAGTAGGTAAAGTGTTTTTTTTTGGGGGGGTAAATAGTTGCTATTTCAGTTTCCTTTTCATGATGTATAAAGTACTTTAAAATGATCTACTTTATTAACTTGAGATTTTTCCTTCTTGCCTGCTGTGTAGTACTTCATTGCACACTGAGAAGACACTTAAGAAACATGTTTTCCTTGTATTATCTCCTGTGTTGCCTCTAACATCGCACTTTTGAAATGCTACCATTTCTGACCTAGGAAACATTCTATTATATAATGTGATGTAGTCAGACAAGTGACAGTGAAAGGTTAAATTACAGTAGCTCCTGTCTTACCTTTAATGAGGTCAGTCGTGGGGAGAAAAGCTTTGCTTTTGATTTTCTATTTCTTTATTCTTGACCCCTAACACCTTTGTTTCTGACCTTTTCTTTTCTCTAGGGTAGGCATACACTATCAATTAATTCATCCAACAAACAAACATTTAGTGTCTACTCAAGGTTAAGTACCAGGGATGCGGTTGTGATTCAAAAAGCCATCATTATTGACTGTCTTCATAGAAGACTACTCAGCAGTGTTGGTCCCAGGACACGTCCCATCCTGGGGGAATATATTGGCTACTGTAGCCATCAGCTGGTTTTTGCCTCTGTGGAAATTATGGTATCAAACCTAAAATCAAAAGGAAAGATCATCCCAATGTGCTTTGATTCACCGGCATCTTTTCAGCCAATTACTCTGCAAATGCACTTTCATTCAGGACAAACCTTCTGTCCAAGTTGTAATTGATTCTGTAGGAGAAGGAGCCTTGAATGTTGGGTCTATTAACATGCTGCTGGAGTGTTCTGGAACTCGTGGTGAATCCAGTCTTCAACAATTGTGGGCAAGTCAGAGGGTTTGTAAAAGATATTTAGGATGCCAGTATCAAGGATGAAGATGATTAAAATATGCCTTCCTGTTTTGTTTTGGGGTGAACACATTAAGGGGAAAACAGAGGACACTGCAAGAAAACACAGGAATATTCTGAGATTGTATCCACTAGAGATTTTTGTTAAACCTTATACATTTCATCTGTCCTAGAAAGAAAGAGGGAAATTAACATTTATGGTGTGCCTGCTTTGTGTGGGGCCAAACATTGGGGTCTTATATGTCACGAGACATATGGAATATGTCTTTAATTTTCATATTCACCCTCTGAGGTTTGGATGCCTTTATTATGCCCATTGTATAGATGGAGAAACACAAGTTCTTGGATTTAAAGTAACTACCTGTTTCATTGGCTAATAATTAGTAGATTGATGATTGGAATATGATTCCACGTTTCATTGTTTCCATTAGCAGAATTAATACATTGACGGTGTAGACCATAAGCCAGGGCTTCCACGTTACTTTAGATATTATCGAAAATAAATATTGTTTATTAGAAGAATTAATATATTGAAGGTATAAAACACTGGAGATCACACATTACTCTAGATGTTTTTGAAGATAAATATTGTTTATAAACATAAGGAAGTACTTGTCATAAACAGATTTAATCATTCAAGAATATTTTTCTGAGTCTGTGCTGCCCTGTCCATATTGAAATTTAGAAGCTTTAGCATTTGTACCGATACAATTTGGCTTTTTGCTGTTATCTCATTTCCAATTTACAGTTGTGTATATTGCAAAATAATGATGCATTCCTTTTATATAGAACTACATGGAAACATAAGAGAATGACAGTGATGAAAGGTAGAAAAGTCAGCGTGTAGCCAGCCACATTTTGGGAATGAATACTGGAGGCTTCAGGGAAAACGTTCATCTGAGCCCAATTCTCTTTCATATTGTTAAAAACAAAATCTTTGCTGGCTACTGATTCCTGAACTTTTCTTATCGCTTTTCTGTAAATGAGTGTTTCTAAGCTAAGGCTGGCAGAGGCAGTTAGCAAATAAGAGTCCATGTGAACCTGGGTTCTGGCCAGGCACACCAGGATTAAAATCTGATTGCATCTTATGCTGGTTAAGCAAGTAATTCAATCTCCCTGCGTCTCATTTTTCTTACTCATCTAATGGACATCATAATTCTCTTGCTGGCTTGTTGTGAGAAATTCAAGAGATGATCTATATTAAGCACCAAGAATAGCATCACATAAAACTTGTTAAGGGGTGTATTTATACATAGTATATGTAGGATACAATCTGTTCTGTGATGAGTGGGTGGAGCGTGTGGGGTGGCCAGGGTGACAGACCAGGCAGCCAAGACTGGGAGCAGTGATGTAGACCAGAGAAGCTTCTCCATTTCCTCCAAGAACCCGGCCCCTCACACACCCTTGGGATGCTGATTCCTTGCATCCATTCTTATCATTCACAGCTTTGGCATTGGGTGTTGCTGTTTTTATATCTGATCCATCTCAAAGAAGCAAAATTATACAGTGATTAAATCACTCTTATTTCACCGTGGCCCTCTGCCGCTGTGTTGCAGGAAGGGGGCGCCCTTCCAGGGCATGAGTGTGGGCTCTTGTCTAAACACAAATGAACTGTCCCAGGAGACACACGCGCTGACAAAGCAAGAGTCACTACTGGGAAGGGGCGCCGGGGTGGAGAGAAGGGTCAGAGAACCCAGGAGAAGTGCTCTGCCGCGTGGCTCGCGGCTCCAGGTTTACGGCAGTGGGGTCAGTTTCCAGGTTGTGTCTGGCCAGTCATCTTGCTTGGCTAATATTTAGTCTGACTTAGGGTCCTTCCTGATGGTGTGTCTCTCAGCCAAGATGGAAATCAGTGCAACGGATTCTGGGAGGTTGGTAGGACACATTATGGGCTCGTGTCTCCTCCCCCCTTTTTGCCCCTCCCAAATTACCCTGGTTAGTGTTCTCTAGTCACAGCGTGTTCCTTATCAGGATACCTCCTGATGTGAAGCAACTCAGGGAAATGGTTTTCATTGTGCTTGGTCAAGGCAGGTGGTTTCGGTCAATGGTTCCCTGCTGCTGCTAAGCCGCTTCAGTCGTGTCCAACTCTGTGCAACCCCATAGACGGCAGCCCACCAGACTCCCCCATCCCTGGGATTCTCCAGTCAAGAACACTGGAGTGGGTTGCCATTTCCTTTTCCAATGCATGGAGGTGAAAAGTGAAAGTGAAGTCGCTCAGTCGTGCCCGACTCTTAGGGACCCCATGGACTGCAGCCCACCAGGCTCCTCCATCCATGGGATTTTCCAGGCAAGAGTACTGGAGTGGGGTGCCATCGTCTTCTCTGCAATGGTTTCCTAACAACTGTATATTCCTTGAACATGGAAATCTCTCTTGCCCTCTCTGAAACCTCCACACAGTTCTCATGAATGCAATGGTCATTCATTTATTTAATGGATATTTATTGAGCCCCCACTATGTGATAGTTCCTATATTGGATGCTGGGGGTACAGCAGGGAAAAAAATAGAAATTTCCCAGTGTTCTAGTGCTTTCATTCCAATTAGGGAACCAGATATTAAAGAATTCACTATACATATAACCATATCATTAAAAAAAATCTTTATTGAATTTGTTACAATATTGCTTCTATCTTACCTTTTGGTTCTTTGGCTATGAAGCATGTGGGATTTTAGCTCCCTCACCTGGGATCAAAGCTGTACCCCCTGCACTGGAAGGCAAAGTCTTAACCACTGGACTTCCAGGGAAGTCCGGCTATATATTAATTTTAATAGAAGCTCCTGCTATGAAGAGCTGGATCTGTTTGATCACTTACATGTTTCTTAGCAAACTTTTCTGGATATGTCTATTTTTTCTCTCAAATTTGTTTCCCATGTCAGGGAGAGAGACTATTTGTTCTATACAGTTTGTTTTAACAGCAATACCTTAAGAGTCTCTTGGCTGGAAGGTACTGCAGTAATATCTGTATAGTAAGGAATGGGAAGGATGCCCTACTTCAGCCGTCAGTAATGCCAGATTTTAAAGAGAATTTTGGATTGTATTTGCCGGTTGCAAACTTCAACAAACTTTACTTTCTTTTGGGAATTGATTATTCAACAGAACAGTTTGTGTTCTTTAGTAAGAAAGACATCATTAAAACTCTATGTTTGTGAAATGCTTCATGGTCTTAGGCAGACCCTCGGTGACCTTCTTATCTCTAGAAAACAGAAGTGGTAACTGGAGGCTAGACCCTCCCCTCCTCCCAGCCTTGATCCTGTGTCAGTAATTCATTGATCTTCATCATCCACGACTGAGGCCTATTTTTTGATGAGGTGCCATCACTTTCTATTCCACTGAGGATGGTTTCTACAGAAATTGTTCTAGATACATGTACTCTGGGAGGCTGTATGTAGTCACTAGCCAGATGACTGAAGCATGCTATTCTAATGCATGGCTATATGCCTTTTTTAAGTAAAAAATTATGTTTTCCATCAATATAAGAAATACTCTATAACACCAACAATTATTATTATTATTTTTAAAATAAATTAATTTTAATTGGAGGTTAATTACTTTACAATATTGTATTGGTTTTGCCACACATCAACATGAACTCACCACAGATATACACGTGTTCCTCATCCTGAACCCCCCTCCCTCCTCCCTCCCCGTACCATCCCTCTGGGTCATCCCAGTGCACCAGCCCCAAGCATCCAGTATCATGCATTGAACCTGGACTGGCAATTTGTTTCATATATGATATTATACATGTTTCAATGCCATTCTCCCAAATCATCCCACCTTCCCAACAATTATTAATAAAACAAAGGAAAGAAAATGATTAAAGAAAAGTTCCCAGTAAGACACAGAGAAAATAGCAAAATAGTGGATTAATTTTATTGGTTTTCATATTGTAAAATGACTCAAGGAAAAATTCAAATAGGGCAAAGGATAGGGGAAAACATATTTCCTCTCCCAAATATGATCATACTAATATGTCTAAATATTGCTTTCTGCTTGGGAGAGGGAATGAGAAAAAGGAAAGATCAGAGGGGGAAGGACAGAATGAGACTTCGGAATAGATCTTCCTGATTGTTTGAATTCATGTGCAATACACTTATGAACCATTGACAAAGGACAGAACGTGGAGATGAGTGTGGTCTCTAGGATTTGTTACTGTTACTGTTAAGTCACTTCAGTCATGTCCGACTCTGTGTGACCCCATAGATGGCAGCCCACCAGGCTCCCTCATCCCTGGGATTCTCCAGGCAAGAACACTGGAGTGGGTTGCCATTTCCTTTTCCAATGCATGAAAGTGAAAAGTGAAAGTGAAGTCGCTCAGTTGTGTCCAACTCTTAGCAACCCACTAGGCCCACTAGGCTCCTCCGTCCATGGGATTTTCCAGGCAAGAGTACTGGAGTGGGGTGCCACTGTCTTCTCCTAGGATTTGTTAAGGCTACCCTTTTCAGTAGGGATTAGGATTAAGATTTTTATGTATATGTGGTATATACATATATGATATATATAGTACATGCATGTGTATATAGCAAAATAATGGATCAATGTCATTGTTTCTCATGTTGTAAAATGACTCAGGAAAATCATATACATATACAGGGTTAGCCAAAAGGTTCATTCCATAAGATGGTATGGAAAAACCTGAATGAACCTTTTGGTCAACCCAATATATACATTTTTAGATACACAAATCTTTGTTCCTATTCCCTACTGAATAACAGCAAAACACCTTAATTCAAGATCTCTGATGATCTACAAAGAAGAGGAGAGATGAGTCTGAACATAGAAAGTAGAATAGTGGTTACTTGGGGGTGGGGGATGTGGGGAATAGGGAATTATTGCTCAATCAGAGCAGAATGTCAATTTTACAAAATGAAAAAAGTTCTGTGGATGATTAGTAATGATGGTTGTACAGCGATGTAGGTGTCCTTAATGTGCTCACTAAACTGTACACTTTGTAAAGGTTAAAATGGTATATTAAAGAAAGGTCTCTGATGATCCACACTGAAACTATGCTTGTAGCCTTATTTGCCTTTATTCTGATTACGCTATTTACCAGGCTTTCCTGGGGGCTCAAAGAGTAAAGAATCTGCTGCAGTGTCGGAGACCTGGGTTCCACTGAGTAACAGTAGTACTCACGGCAGTAACACACATTATTTGCCTGGCACAAGGCGTCACATGCTGAATTTAATAAGTAGTGTTCTGTGAACCCTGTGAAATAAGCACTATTCTGATCCACGTTTCACTGGTGGAGGCCTGAGCCTTTGGGAGGTCCTGTAACTACCCCACCCAAGGTCCTCCAGCCAGTGGGTTATCTGACTCCTCAGCCCCGTGCCTTGCAGCCCACCCGGTGGCTTTCCCTCAGAGCTCAGTTGGTAAAGAATCCACGTGCCATGCAGGAGACCCTGGTTCGATTCCTGGGTCCAACTCCTGGGTTGGGAAGATCCCCTGGAGAAGGGAACAGCTACCCACTCCAGTATTCTGCCTGGAGAATTCCAGGGATTGTATAGTCTATGAGGTCACAGAGAGTCGGACACAACTGAGCAACTTTCACTGCTGCTTACCATTGGTCTGATAGGGGCCTTTGCTCAAGCTTTTCTCTCTGCCTGAAATAAGGGCTATTCTGCCTCATCTTCAGAGGTCTCACTCCCCTGCTCTGCTAAGTGAAATTGAAAGTGCTAGTCACTCAGTCACATCTGACTCTTTGCAATCCCGTGGACTGTAACCCTCCAGTCTCCTCTGTCTATGGAATTCTCCAGGCAAGAATGCTGGAGTGGGTTCCAATGCCCTCCTCCAGGAGATCTTCCTGACCCAGGGATCAAACCTGGGTCTCTCTCAGTTTACCATCTGAGCCACCAGGAAAGCTCCAATTCTTCTAAGTTCAGCCTGAATGTTTCTTTATCCTTGAACTACTCACCCCAGATGACTGTGATTTCACTATCCTCCAAAAGTTCCTCTAAGTCTTTGCTACTCAAAGTGTCACAGACCAGTAGGTAGGCACCACTGGGAGCTTGTTGGAAATCTCAGATCTGGGGCCACACCTCAGATCATCTCAGTCAGAAACTGCATTAAAAACATTTTATGAAATATAGCTGATTTACAGTGTACAATTTCTGCTGTACAACAAAGTGATTCAGTTATATGTATATTTACATTCTTTTTCAGGTTCTTTTCCATTGTGGTTTATCACAGGATATTTAAGAAACTGCATTTTAACATGATCTTCAAGTGATTTATGTGTCAACTTTGAGAACTGCAGTATGGGAACTTTTCTTTTTCACTTTACATCTCTCTATTTGTATACCTGTTTTATATTCTCAATTGGACTGTAAGCTCTTTGAGGGCAAGAGGGCAGTATAGTCTCTTGAGTATTCATAAATATACCTTGCATAGAAAAAGGCACAATTTACTTTCTGATGTCTTACAGTATTCACTTTAAAAATTTAGATCATTAAAGAAACTATGGTCCTAACAGTATTCACTTTAAAAATTTAGATCATTAAAGAACTATGGTACTAAACATAATGTGTGTATGTGCAATTTGGACAAATGTTGGACAAAAGATACAAAGAGACCAAAAAACCCAACTACCATTTCTGAAGAGCTGAGAGCAAAAAAACCTCGGTGTCAGGAGCAAAAGTAGAATACTGCACACACCTCCTGCACTCCTGCATGCAACACCATCAGTTCAGCTCAGTTCAGTTGTTCAGTCGGGTCTGACTCTTTGCAACCCCATAGACTGCAGCATGCCAGGCCTCCCTGTCCATCACCAACTCCTGGAATTTACTTAAACTCATGTCCATCACGTTGGTGATGCCATCCAACCATCTCATCCCCTGTTGGCCCCTTCTCCCACCTTCAATCTTTTCCGGCATCAGGATCTTTTCCAGCGAGTCAGCTGTTCGCATCAGGGTGGCCAAAGTACTGGAGTTTCAGCTTTAGCATCATGCCTTCCAATGAATATTCAGGACTTATCTCCTTTAGAATGGACTGGTTGGATCTTCTTGCAGTCCAAGGGACTCTCAAGAATCTTCTCTAACACCAGAATTCAAAAGCATCAATTCTCTGGTGCGCAGCTTTCTTTCCAGTCCAACTCTCACATCCATACATAGCTACTGGAAAAACCATAGCCTTGACTAGACAGACCTTTGTTGGACCTTTTGAGGGAGGTCACCATCATCTTCATTGCCTTCACTATAGTTTGGCCTTGGGTCAAACAACAGGGAGGGAACACAGCCCCACCCGTCAACAGAAAATTGGATTAAAGATTTACTGAGCATGGCTCCACCCATCAGAACAAGACCCTGTTTCCCCCACAGTCAATCTTTCCCATCAGGAAGCTTCCATAAGCCTCTTATTCATCAGAAGGCTGACAGATGGAAAACTAACGAATCTGATCACATGGACCACAGCCTTGTCTAACTCAGTGAAACTATGAGACATGCTGTGTAGGGCCACCCAAGACAGGTCATGGTGGAGAGTTCTGACAAAACGTGGTCCACTGGAGAAGGGAATGGCAAACCACTTCGTATTCTTGCCTTCAAAACTCCGTGAACGGTATGAAAAGGCAACACCATCAGAGGGGTGGGCAAGCCACCTAAGCCAGCCCTCTGGCCCAATCCCTGGATGCACCCGTACCCTCTCCCAGTATGAGGAACGCTCGCCCCTCTCAGGGAGAGAGCAAACATGGGGACTTGTCGTTTGTTGTCCTCCCCACCGCTGCAGCAGGGGCCCCGATAAAGCCTTGCCTGAAGTACTAGCTTATTTGGAGTAGTTTTCCCCAGTGTGCTGACAGCATCACTTTGGACAATTGTTTTACTTGTAGTGTTTCCACAAATTTGGGCTTCTGATAAGCAGGGAAAATGTTAAGTGGTATAATCTAGGTCCCTAAAATAACTCCTTCATTCCTTCCCAGAGCTTTTGGTCTATAACCAGCTCTTGCAACAGAACAACTTTCATCGCCAAAGCACAAATACAGATATTACAGATTTGGAGAAAAACCAATACTCAGAAAATAGAAGTACAAAAACGGAAAACGCCAATCAATTCCACGTGTAAAGTTTTGAAGTTTTCTGCAGTTGGGACACTCACTGTCTTCCAGGAACCTTGGAATGTTGTTTTGACAGATTTTTGATTCCAAGCTCTATTTGAGAGCAAATTTGGTTAATAGCAAGACTTCAGTCACTACCGAAGCTGGTGTAGCATTGCTCACTACGTACATGCCAAGGACCAGGAATTAAAGCTACTGATTTTATGAAAATATCACTGTGTGTTTTCTCGTTCTTTATTTAGACCCAGTGTTTGCATGTATTTGTGCCTCTAAATGTTCTCAGCGAGTGTGACCGACTGATTGCTGAGATTGTCAGCTGTGCGGGCCCTTCAATCAGCTTCTTGTTGCTGTACAATCTGGCTCCTCTGTTCTTTTTGCAGAATGTTTAATTGGACTATGTGCATGAAAAGAAAAGGGAAATGCATATAGGTGGCAATTCTTTTTTTTTTTTTTTTACTTCTACTGGCTCCATTTCAGCAATCTGACCTCTCCTGAAGTTCAAATCTAAAAACTGTCTGAACATGAGTCTGCTCTTTGGAGCTGACAAAAATTCTTCTGTTCAGGGAGGAGTCCACATTACCTCTTTTTAGAATTCTTTTCTCCCCGCGAGTGTGTGTGTTGTTTCAGGGAGCGGCTCCCTTCCCACCTCACTCATTGGTTTGCTCACTCCCTTATGGGATGAATCAATGCTTCCAGAAACCCAGGGGCTTCCGAGGGACTGCGGGAACAATTACTTCCAAATGAACTCGTGCGTCTTAGCAGGGAGCGTGCAGACCACACCCCAGGTAAAAGGAAGGCTTTCCTTCCTGCTTTCGAGAACTTTGAAAGGCTATGCACTGTGGTGTTTGCTGCAAGAGGGTTTGTGAGCGAGATGCCCGGGTGTAGATAAATTTGACTATGTCAAAATGAAATGTTATAGGCAGTTAGTGGAAAGGATGAGCAGATAGAGCAAAGCTGCTTACTGGCAACCGAAGAAGATGCTGAGGGTGGTCCTTCGTGCAGTGTAAGCGCTGACACCCTGTCCTGTCTCTTCTCAACAAGAGGCTAGTGGCCATCTGTGAGTGTGGGTGTCAACATCAGAAGAAGAGAGTGTTTCGGGAAAGAGAAGGAAGGAAGGCATTGCTGCTGGGAACTGAGCAACGAAACAGTCAGCCCGCATGGCACGAGGGAGAACAGTTTCTTAAATTATTAGTCGGCTGGCCGGTGAGAAGGTGACAGTCTCAGAGTTTCAAGTACTTGAAACCATATTTAGGGAAAGCTTTTCATCCTTTCAGCTCTAATTTCTATTATTAAACTACTTTCCCAAGGATAAGAACTGAGATGTGTTTTTAAACAACACTGACAAAGGAAAGTGTTAATTGGCATTTAACCAGTGCAATGACATTAACATGCATCTGTTTCTGCTTTGTGTGGAAAATGCTTTTTCATCACCATAGCGATTCATTTCTGAGCTTTTTGGAACTTAGCCATGGTATGCAGTAAACAGCAAAATTTTTCTTTTTCTTTCCCAAATGAGGGATTCGCAGTCAAGCAGCCTGCTGTATAGTGTAGCTAATGTAATTTCAAATCCTTTCCAACTAAATTCTGTGCAAAAACTCTGTGCATCCTTGGTAGGATAAGAAGATGGTGTGGAAATGTGATGAAAAGAGCCACATGCTAACATTGTACTCTCAGCTTAAAAGCAAATACCAAACCATTGCCCCTTTTTGAGGTTGATCAGAGGTTACATGTGTGGACAGGAATTTATCTGTGATCTTCTGACAGGAACCTAGGAAGATGAATAAGCCTTTAGTACTATTGGATTTTCCATTTTTAATGTTATTCTTGATGATATTATGTGTTGGTTCAACCAAAAATTCTGAAAAAATGTTCTCTTTACCTGGTGAAGAAATTTTATGTAGGCTGTGGCTATTTGTAGGAAAATACAGCAATAAAGGAGAAGGAAAAAATTTCCCTTATTTTCAGTTGCTTTCATTGTCAACATATGGTTACTTTTAGAAATTCCTTTGAGGACATCATTCTAAAAGCACACCTTTTTCATTGAAGCATCTGTGTTTATTGTGCCACATTTCCATTTTATTCACTAAAATTGTAGCTATTAACCTTTAAAAAGTCATTAGTTTACAATGCATCAATAGTGATGTTCTACTTGTTTTTTGCGAATTTATGTAGCAAGCCTTTTGGGGAAGTAAATTTTTGTCATTGTATGCGCTTTAGAAAGGAAAACCAAAGGTGATACATATTTTGTAATCATAGGGAAGTGAATTGGAGTCTTTCATACATTAGTGTTTAAATGTCATCTAGATAGAACCTAAAGTAGACCTGTAATCATTCTGTGGGGAGATGAGGACAGGCCTTCAGAACCTGAGGATAAAGTCAGTTTCACCTCTTCTTTGACTCTTAAAGGACTATCTTTATTTCTTACCCAAAGGAAATTGTGATAAATTATCTGAGCTACCCTCAGTGATTTCCTTGCTAAAACCTCTCTCCCTCTATCATGATATTGATGAGATTAGTCATGTAAAGAAACCTTCCTAGAAAAAAAAAAATCCCTCTGGAAAGTGTCTTGTATTGTGTATCACTGATAAAGGCTACTGGACTCCCTGAATCTCATGAGGGATCTCATGTCTCCTCCTACAAAGGAAAGCATTGCTTCATTATTTTTCAGGCGATAAGCTACAAATGGGAGCTGTCACCTGACTGCCATGGCGGAATAATGACAATTATTTTTAAAGGCAGAAGATAATAGTGAAACATGAAAGTTGGCTCAGAAGGATTTGCTGTGTAATTTTTATGCCCTAAGGAATTTGCGTTGTTTCTAGAAGGCTTAGCTGTCTTCGTTTTCTGGTTTGCTGTTCAGTCACAACTGTGACCCCTTGGACTGCAGCATGCCAGGCTGCCCTGTCCTTCACTATCTCCCGAAGTTTGCTCAAACTTAAGTCTATTGAATCAGTGATACCATCCAACCATCTCATCCTCTGTCGCTACTTTCTCTTGCCCTCAGTCTTTCCCAGCATCAGGGTCTTTTCCAGTGAATTGGCTCTTTGCATCAGGTGCTTCAGCTTCAGCATCAGTCCTTCCAGTGAATATTCAGGATTGATTTCCTTTAGGATGGACTGGTTTGGTCTCCTTGCAGTCCAAGGGACTCTCAGGAGCCTTCTCTAGCACCACAGTTTGAAAGCATCAATTCTGTGGTGCTCAGCCTTCTTTAGGGTCCAACTCTCACATCCATACCTGACTACTGGAAAAACCATAGCTTTGACTATATGGACCTTTGTGGGTAATGTGATGTCTCTGCTTTTTAATATGCTGTCTAGGTTTGTCATAGCTTTTCTTCCAAGGAGCAAGCGTCTTTTAATTTCATGGCTGCAGTCACTGTCTGCAGTGATTTTGGAGCCCAGAAGATGGTTACCAGAAAGTTGTATCCTGCAGTAAGTGGTCCAGAGTTAGTTCGTTAGACCATCTATAGCTTGGTGAAATCTCCTGCAAGGATATCTAGTTCTCTTTATTTGATTGTGTGTTCACACACACAAAGTCTGATTAACAATCTCCTGTCCCGAGTGTCACTGGTCCTGGTGACACTTGACCCTGGCCTCGTGCAGTATTGCCATTCTGACTTCTCCAGCCCAGCCTTGCAGTCCCAGTGTGACTTTTGTCATCACATTACAGTCTTGTCGGCCTTCTTGTCTCCCAGTTCCTTGACCTTCACAGGCTCAGTGCCCTTCCTGTTTTTTCATCTCAAATACTCAGGCTCAACTCCATTGATTTATTATTTTCTGATGATAAGCTACAACCTGGGAATTGTGACCTGACTGTTATGGAGGAATAATGACAATTATTTTGAAAGGCAGAAAATAATATTGAAAAATGATAGTTGGCTCAGAAGGGTTGATCTGTGTATTTTTTTATTCCTTAAGGAATGTGCCTTGTTTCTAGAAACCCTAATCCTAACTGTACCTGGTTATAAGCCTAGAACTTATAATCAGCTAGACTTACCATCTACCGGATCTCAAGCTCTCTCTCGCATCCTATACTGTGACCCTGCACCATTCTCCCAACACCCACCGTGCTTTCAGATCTGATTTCTCAGCCACAGAGCCTGCTAGTCTCTTAGACTGAGGTCCTCCTTCTTCCTGTCTGCACTGGGCTCCCTAGCTGACCCTTTGCTTTTCTCTCATTGGTGCCCTCAGTTTCCTGACATGTACAACATTCTTCCGCCAGAACCAACTCTGAACATCAGTTCTGTAAATGCTACAGTCCTCTTTCTCGGTTCCTGTGATAGGCAGCTGAGCATCCCTGGAGAGATTATCCAACAGCCAAGCAAATTGCTTTCACGACGAATTCTTGGATTTACATTTGGGCTGGACTCTCACAATAGCCTGTCGATCCTTTTATTATTTATGGTCTGGCCTCTTTCTTATTGCTGTCAATGATGTTCCAGGCTTATTTTTATCTTACAATCCAATGTCACCTTTGCGAGTTCTTCTTCAGCTACTGCTCCACTTAATGGCAGAGCCTGGATGCTTCAACCTTGGACCTCTTTTTCCCTGTTTGTGCCTGCATCCCTGGTCATCTCATTTGCTCTCATGTTTTCAAAGCCATGTATAGGGTAACAACCCTAACAGTTTTATCTCCAGCACAGACTGCTCTGAACTTTGCTTCTCCTATCCCCACATTTCCTCTTGGATGCATTTTTGTCATATCAAATTTGATCTTTATTCTCAAACCAGTTCCACCTCTTGTTTTCCTCACTTCTATGAAGACTATCTCACACCTTTCAGTTATTCAGGTCAAAAACTTTGTATGTCTTGACTCTTGTCTGCCTCTTGCATCTCACATCTAATTTTTCAGCAAATTCTAAGTTTTTCCTTTAAATTATAGCCAACCCAAGTTTTACCTATCATTTTTTTTTCTCCTGTGGATTATTATACTAGTCTTCATAGTACTTAGCTCAATTGAAAATTCTACCCTTTTCTTATTTATTTTGCTTCCTGTCTCCCTCCCACTAGAATGGGTAGAGGTTTTGTTCGTATCGCCAAGCCCTAAAATAAAGCCTAGCACCTGGTAGGCATTTAATAAGATCTTGTTAAGTAAATGAAAATATTATGGAAGGCAATGTAATCAAGTGAGGTTTGGTTTTAGTAGGAGTTGGAGTAGAAGGACTGATGGTCCCATAAAAGGACAAAGGTGTAGGTGGGTGACTAGAAGCTGTGATGAGAGGTTTGGAGGTTCTCCTCTGTTTGCTTCAATTATCTCAGTGAAATGTGAAACAAAGTTTTAGCTCAGAGTAAGAAGAAGATGCAGGTGTTTGCAGAAAGCAGAGATGTGAGCTTTCTATGTGCGTGGGAGAGTAAATGGGCTCTGGATCTATCAATGTATAGTATGATTCCACATATACATATTGGTATCTGATATTTGTTTTTCCCTTCCAGATAGAGAAAAGCAGGGCAGGACTAGAGACGCAGATGTAGAGAACGGACATGCGCATATGGAGGGGGAAGAGTTGGGTGAGAAGAATTGGGAAGTTAGGATTGTCAGGTACACCCTGCATGCCTGTGTGCTCAGCCTTGTCTGACTCTTTGTGACCCCATGGACTGGGGCCCGCCAGGCCCTCTGTCCAAGGGATTTTCCAGGCAAGAATACTGGAGTGGGTTGCCATTTCCTCCTCCAGGGGATCTTCCTGACCCAGGGATCAAACCCAGGTCTCCTGCATCTCTGGCATGGGCGGGTGCATTTTTTACCACCGAGGCACCTGGGAAGCCCACATGTATATGCTACGCTGTGTAAGATGGATAGCTAGTGGAAACAGGGCATACAGCATGGGAAGCTCGGCCGGGGGCTCTGTGGTGACCCCCACATGTATACGCTACGCTGTGTAAGATGGATAGCTAGTGGGAACATGCTATAAAGCAGGGGAAGCTCGGCCGGGGGCTCTGTGATGAACCCCAAATATATACGCTATGCTGTGTAACACGGATAGCTAGACATGCCACAAAGCACAGAGAGCTCGGCCGGGGGCTCTGTGATGACCCCCACGTATATACGCTACATTGTGTAACATGAATAGCTAGTGGGAATGTGCTATAAAGCAGGGGAAGATCGGCTGGGGGCTCTGTGATGACCCCCACATATGTATGCTACGCTGTGTAACATGGATAGCTAGTGGGAACGTCCTGTAAAGCATGGGAAGCTCCGCCGGGGGCTCTGTGAAGACCTGGAGAAGTGGAATCCAGGGTGGAGAGTGAGGGCCGTCAGAGAGGGAGGGGATGTATTTTTGCACGTAGCTGATTCCCTTCGTTGTACAGCAGAAACTGACACAACATTGTAAAGCAATCATAGTCTAATAAAAATATAGTATGATTACAGAGCAGTATGAAAGGACCTACCTGAGGCTCAGAGCCATGAATTTGAAGTGAAACCAGCAAGCGTGGTACTGGAACTTTCTCCCCAGCCGCATTTACCCCTGTGGTACCAGAGTAGAGTTGGTAGGGGTTAGATGCAGTGAGCACCATGATTTACCCAAAGGGGATGATGACGTGAGAGAAGGCAAGGCTTTGGAGGGGTGTCCACAGGAGTAGTTGTATCAGACATTGAAACTGGCTAAAAAAAGGAATCTGGGAAAACTTACTGCTGAAGGATCGGTAGACTTCCATTTTGATGGGTTCTCAGAACCTCTCTGGGGTTAGAGAACCAGAGGAATTATGTGGAAAGAAAAGAAGTGTTGGTCAGAGAAGGAAAACACTCCAAAATTATGGAAGGGTTGTGGCTGTTGGTTGTTGCCAGGGATGTGAAGGGCAAGGAAGTGTAGAGGTCAGTGACATATGGCACTAGAAAAATTACCCTTGGGATATAGTGTTAGAAGGAAAGGAATTAACCCTAGAACTAAATCTTCAAAGAAAGAAGGGGTTGACTTGGTTGTGGGCAGATGACTGCAACAAGGAGAGGTAGGTAGTGAAGGGTGTTATCTGGGGCATGGCAGGAGCTTCAGACTTGGAGGTTTGCAGGGGTGAGGGAAGAAGAAGAATGGTCTGGAAGCTGTGAAGAGAACAAGGAGGACACTTATCCTATCCTAGACCTAGTGTGAGAGGAGACAGTCACTGAGAACTTGCTGGGAAGCAGAGGCCTTCAGAGGGGCCTGTGGTTTACTGAGAACTACAGCAGGCGAAGAAGAGGTTCAGGATGTGCAGGGCTGTGTGACGACTGCCTGAATTCCAGACAGTGAAGGGTGAGAAGTTTCCAGGAGCTGGATAAGTGTGTCTTTCTGAAACTCTACCTCTGAACACTGGTGCCAAATAAAAATGTAGAGACAGGGTTTTGGATGAAGGGGAAAGAATAGCTTTTATGTTTTGTCAGGCCAAGAGGGCCACAGCAGGCCAGTGCCTGCATGGTCATGCATCCCTCCCTGGAGGGGGTCACGAGGAGTCAGTGTTCAAAGAGCAGGGCGTGGTCAGCTCGTGGACATTCTTCTGATTGGTTGGTGGTGAGATAATTTGGAGTCCACATCATTCGCCTTCTGGTTCCAATAGGTCTGGGGTCTGTGTGCTTGTAGGCAGTATACAATTAACTTCTACCACCTGGTGAGGGTTTCAGTATCTGCAAAACAGCTCAAAGAACGTGGTTCAGAATATCATCTATAGTCCTTGAGGAAGAACTAATGTCTTTGACTTTGTTTAGTGGCTAAGCTATTATTATTTTGTCTTGCTTGACTGATTTTCTTTTTCCAGTTTCTCTGATTAAATTTATTCTTCGACTAAAGTTTTTATACAGACAAAAGGCAGGTGGAGGGCATGAGTGGGGCTCTATTCTGGGAAAGCCTCAGAGGGTCGTGCTCAGTTACAAGTACAAGAAAAGAAGAAAACTAGGGCTGTACATGGCACACAAGGCTACAGGGATGGCTGGGTTTCTTGAGGGGCTGATGTGATCGGGGTTAAAGGGCATGTTGAGATAAGGCGTGGTGGCATGGCTAGAAGGGAGAGGAGCCTGGGAGGTCCTGCTGGGACCATTGCATTTCCTATGGCGAGCAGGGAGGTGGCAACATGGTAATGTCACCTTGGCTAGATGGGGCTAATTGCATCGCAAATGTGGTTTAAATGCAAAATGATTCCTGTCACTTTCCAGCTTCTCCCAGTGCCCCACAGTGGGATCTTTTCTGTGTCTTCATTCATTTTCTCTGTTCACAGAGGAGGCTATATTCTTTCTGTTGTTTACTTTTATTTATTTATATTTTGGCCTCACTGTGTGGCATGCAGGATCTTTATTGATCTACCAGGAATCGAACCTATGTCCCCTGCAATGGAAGGGCAGAGTCTTAACCTCTGGGCCATCAGGGAAGTCCCTGTTCTTTTGTTTTTTCTGCCTGTGTCCTCCAGGACCTAGTTTCACTTTCCTTCTTACTGGCTCCTTCCCCAAGTCTACAGATGTCTTCATGTCTGTCCCATTAGAGACCAACAGAGGCATCTCTTTGACTGGACTTTCTTCTCCAACTTCTCTCCATATCTCTTCCTACTTCTCACCCAACTTCTTGAAAGAGAAATATCCAACATCATCTTCTCTTGCCATCTTTCCATTCAGTCCTCCATCTACCATTCTTGGATTTCTGTCCTGATCACCAGGCTTGGGTCTTTTAAGACCGGCATCACCCATCTGACATGCTGATGTGATTAAATAATTCCCGATACTTGGTTCTCATTGTCAATAGGGAAAAACCCAGGTTTGATCTACATGCAGTGTTGCTTTCCATGCCTTCACTTATCTGGTTTTCTCAGCATGGGAGAACCTTCTCTTCCCCTCCACCAGGACTTAAATTCCAGGTGCTGCCTTTTTTGGAGCTTCCTGGACTGGGCAGGCACCCAGCCATCATTGCTTTTTCCTTCCTATTCTGTGCACACCATTTTCCTACTTGTGAGAGATCTATTAACTGTTCCCTGTTTGCTGTTGACTCTCTAGCTCCTGAGTGTCTGCCACATGGCAAAAACTTAACAAAATAATTTTTGAGTGAATAAAGGATGAATGAGAGAGAAGGTATATCCTTGAGAAGAGGCATTGATATATTGACAGCCAGGAAAGTACATTTTCAATTTTCCATTCACATTTTAGCCTACTCATTAATGATGCATGTTTGAGGTTTCACATGTAGTTGGTGATTATGAGTCAATTTGAACCTGCTAACCCAGGGTTAAATGGATGAAAGTCCTTGACCTCTGCGGGGTCATCACAAGCACAGCAACTGGTCTATGTTGAAACTGGCTTTTATCCACGTTCAGTTCAGTCACTCAGCTGTGTCTGACTTTTTGGGACCCCGTGAACCCCAGCACACCAGGCCTCCCTGTCCATCACCAGCTCCCAGAGTCCACCCAAACCCATGTCCATTGAGTCGGTGATGCCATCCAACCATCTCATCCTCTGTCGTCCCCTTCTCCTCTTGCTCTCAATCTTTCCCAGCATCAGGGTCTTTTCCAATGAGTCAGCTGTTTGCATCAGGTGGCCAAAGTATTGGAGTTTCAGCTTCAACCTCAGTCCTTCCAATGAACACCCAGGACTGGTCTCCCTTAGGATGGACTGGATGGATCTCCTTGCAGTCCAAGGGACTCTCAAGAGTCTTCTCCAACACCACAGTTCAAAATCATCAATTCTTCAGAGCTCAGCTTTTTTCAGAGTCCAACTCTCACATCCATACATGACCACTGGAAAAGCCATAGCTTGGCTAGATGGACCTTTGTTGACAAAGTAATGTCTCTGCTTTTGAATATGCCATCTAGGTTGCTCATAACTTTCCTTCCAAGGAGTAAGCATCTTTTAATGTCAGGGCTTGAGCTGCTGGAATGCTACACGTTTATCCGTGTTAACGTGTAGCATTCCAGCAGCTCAGCTTGTCAACTTCCTCTTCTGTTGCCATGCCCTACAGTAGGATCTTCCTGGGGCTTTATTTCATTCACTGATAAATATTTTCTTAAAAAAGGATCAGATACACTATGAATTCTTTAATAGCTGTTCTCTTTGGCAATCATACACGTGATCACAGGACAATAGGCAGTTTATTAAAGTAAACAGGAAAATACCATAATATGTAGAAAGTAAAGTCAAGATAAACCTTTGATAAGACTGAAAGTCTAATTTATTACATGTCTCATAGGTCTCTTCTGGTGATTCTGAAGCCAAACCTCTGATCTTCACATTTGTCCCCACTGTCAGAAGACTGCCAACCCACTCCCAGTTGGGTGACACGTCTCAATACATTGTTAAAATTCCTGAGGAACCAAGTGATGAGGCTCCAGAAACTGTAAATAGGGTAGGATTATTTTATTATTTTTATGTCAAGTAATTAAAGTGTCCGTATTAACGACATGAAAATCTGTATGAATGTTTATTTTCTCTACTTAAAGTGAGATAACTGGGAAATCTAAGGTGGCTAAAAATATAATGGCCTGTGTAATAGGTACTTGAGTGTTATCAAATCTCAGGTTTTCTACAATAAGTTATTCTCAACCCTGTTGATTTGACACCCTGTTGTTCACTTGATGCCCCCTGACACCTCCCCTCCCAGATGTACCTTAAAATAAAAATGCAGACTTTTTTTTTGCAAAGTTTAAATTTATCTTTAAAGGCTATTAGATAAAGAGTGAGGTGCTATTTTACGTGTAATAGATTAACAACGTTAAAAATATAATATTTGATGTTTAGGGCATTTGTTGATCTGTTGTCATACTCACATTTTGCTGCTGTTTTGTGAACTTGTACAATTTTGGTTGGAAAACCCTTATCCACATCACAACTTTTCATAACCTTTCAGTTATCTAAGTGGAAATGTATAGCAGAGAAATACTACAGAAGATAAAAAGTATTATGTAGGAAAATAATTAGGGAAAAGTAAAAAGAGCCTAATATCTAACAATCAGAGAAAAGCAAAGCATCTGATAGCATCATCTTGACAAACTTATAATAATTATTCAATTTTATGTAACATGTTAATGTTATATTAAATGATACTGTAGATTATAAAATTATCTTTATACCCCAATTATACTTATCTAAACTGAGACCAAGGGTGAAAATGAAATTAAACAAAAAACTAAAAATTACTTGTGTGAAAATAACAACTTTTTGGGTAAAAACTTTTTCTCTTTAAAATGTATTTTGATACTGTCCTCTTGTAAAAAAAAATGTTACTGTGTGAATTTTGTGGTATTTTTGAGCCAACTTTGTAGGAAATAAAATTATCTGATTCTCCTTGTCTATATGAAAGCATTTTATCTAGCAAGCAGTAATATATCCATGAACCTGGGACTTATTTCAAAAACTATTGTGAGAACAAATTATTTTAGAGAAATTCTGAAAGCTACATAAGACACTTCTGGGAAGTTTCTATCTCACGTTACTCAAGTACGTACAGTATATTCAAGGGATCCTTTGTGATTAGGTGCTCTGAGTTCATGAGACTATAGGCGTATGAATCAATCTTGGTTGCAGATTTCCAAAGCTTCCTGAACTAATGATATTCATCTACAGATGGCAATGATACCTACAAAACCACATTTTTAAGAGAGTAAACATTTTTCTTCCTAGTTTTAAGCAGTTCAATATTATAATACACCAGGGTAAATAATCCCTTATTCTTTGTATATTTAAAAACTATTTACTTAAACACATGCTGTGTGCTTGATGCTGTGGATTCTGGATGAATAAAGTCAACTCATAAGTTATTTGTTATTGGAAAGACAGACAATGAAAAAAAAACATATAATAAACCTCAGGTGGTAAGAAATGCTGTAAAAAATGCATCAGAATAAACAAATAGAGAATGTTGGACTGTGGGAGCAGGGAGTTATTGTAGGTCATTAATAACATTTTCAAAAATGAGTTCAATTTCGCCAACTCTTTAGTTCTGCTACTTTCCATCATAAGCAATCTGTCTTTGAATCCTTCTATTTTTAATATAAGCTTCCTTCTAATTTGGGTTTTGTTACTGTATATGATTTATTAGTCACTCAGTCGTGTCTGATTCTTTGCAACCCCATGGACTGTAGCCTACCAGGCTCCTCTGTCCTTGGAATTGGAGTGGGTTGCCATTCCCTTCTCCAGGGATCTTCCTGACCCAGGGATTGAGCCCGGGTCTTCTGCATTGCAGGCAGATTCTTGACTATCTGAGACACAAGGGCCCTTGTTACTATATAGTGTTGTAATTTGATATGTGAAATGACCACTCTCAGAAAATTCCAAATCAGAGGCAAAGTATATTTTATCTTGATTATATCATCATCAGCTGAAAAGTATGGTCTGGTGGTATGAATTCGACTCCTAGTTCATCAATGATTTGATTATTCTATCTTCACTCACACAACACATAGTACATATTAGCAAACATTAAATTGGTAATAGTTGACATTTAGTTTATTTTAGCTTATTCATATCTTTTTATTTTGAAATAATGTTAGGGAAATGTTGCAAAAAAAAAAAAAAAAAGGAGATTAGTATCATCATTTTCCAGGTGGCTCAGTGATAAGGAATCCACCTGCCAAGCAAGAGATGAGGGTTTGATCCCTGGGTCAGGAAGATCCCCTGGAAAAGGAAATGGCAAGCCACTCCAGCGTCCTTGCCTGGGAAATTCCATGGACAGAGGAGCCTGGTGGGCTACAGCTCATGTGGTTGCAAAGAGTCTGACACAACTTAGCAACTAACACCACCACCAACAATGCTTCTCAAAACCAAGGAAATTAGTATTGGGTCTTTAAACATAGTTGTGGTGTACATTGCTGGTACCATTTTAGAAAAAGATGCTTTGGTAACATGAGAAAACATCTCATTCCTGGTCTTGTAAACCCCCTATGTGTTCATAGAAAACTGAATGGGAAAATATTTAGGACTGTAAATCAAAAATAAAATAAGAGTAGAAAACACTTTATGCTAAAAATTTCTATCTTTTTGATGTCCTATTCATGAGTTCTTCCCATAGACTTGGACTATTTTGTCCAAATTATCTGCATTTTGTTCCAATTTTATTTTTCTTCTTAGATTTTTAGAGGAATGCGTATTATTTTAGAACCTGGGGTTTCTAGGTTCTAGAATCCCATTCTAGAAATGGGATTTCCTTTCCCACCCCCAGCTTATGCAGGCTATACAAGTTTTGCTTGACTATTAACTAAGCCCATGACTGACCAGTTTCCATTTGTTTTGTGAATGTCTTTATGGAAAACATTGTCCTCATCCTCTCTTTCTAAAGAGTCATATTAAAATTTATTTGAAAGCATTTTTGTTGACATTAATTCCAAGTCCTAAATTACTTAGGTTTGGACCATGACATACAAGTGAGTTATTAAAAGTAAGCCACTAACATCAACCCAAACTCTCCTATGCCAACTTGATTTGGGGGTATATTTGTAAAACCTTTTGTCCTTGAGGAATATAAGCAGGTTAAGTGTTTAAGAGTACATGTAGAAAAGAAGCATTTATCAAAGCAACATCAACTCTTTTATGTTTCTCCATTTATTGCAGTTTGATTCCAGTGAGTACTTGACCTTGAATGCTGGACACCAACAGGAGAGAGAACGAGGAGCCCTGACTTGTCCTTCAGAGGTCGAGGACAAGGCTTCCCAAGGAAGGGAATTTAAAGAGAAGAAACCTCAAGGAATGCAGCAAGGTGACCTCTTCAAAGCGGAATATGTCTTTATTGTGGACTCTGAGGGGGAGGAGGAAGCCCCGGGCAGAAAAGGTGAACAAGGACCCCCGGTGGGGACAGGCCCCCCGGCTGCTCGGCCTGCATCTCTCGCCATCTCCTCCAGTCTGGCCTCCGTGCGGTGCGCCCCAAAACTCGAGGGGCGGACCTCCAGGCCCCGTCGCATCCTGAACGGCCTCAGGCAATGGCTCCTCAGCAAAGACACGGGCAGGTAGGTTTCTCTTCTTGTCAGTAAGAAAAAAATGTTTCCTATTCCTTGTCTGCAGAGGCCTTCTGTTTACTGAAGGCATCGAGGCATACAAAACTCTCAAGGGAAAAACACATAAACTAAAATCCGAAGATCACAAATCATCACAGTGTAAATGAAGATAATAAATTCCTAAGGATTATATAAATTATACTGTGAATTGGTTGAAGAGAACAAGTAAAATGCTTAGCTGGGGTGGATTTGGGTGAATATTACCTCTTCCTTTTGAAAATGCTTGAATAAGCTCAGTAAAGGGAATTTCTTAGAGTGCTTGTTGGGCTGGGTGCATCAGGAAGCACATTTCAAGGATGAGATATAATATGACATATAGATATCAACTAGATATGACATGGAGATACGTGACTTTTAAACTAGTAAAAGAGGAGTAAAGGGATACATTAGGAATAAGAGTATGTAAGGAAAATCGTTTCCTCCTCTGTGTCTTAAGAGAAATATTGACTGTGTTCCTGGAGACCACCATAAGCAGGCTGGCCTCAGCTCAGTCGCTCAGTCGTGTTCGACTCTGCAACCTCATGAACCACAGCACACTAGGCCTCCCTCTCCATCACCAACTCCTGGAGCTTACTCATACTCTTGTCCATTGAGCCAGTAATGCCATCCAACCATCTCATGCCTGTCATCACCTTCTCCTGCTTTCAGTCTTTCCCGGCATCAGGGTCTTTTCCAATGAGTCTGTTCTTCACATCAGGTGGCCGAAGTATTGGAGTTCCAGCTTCAACATCAGTCCTTCCAATGAACACCCAGGACTAGTCTCCTTTAGGATGGACTGGTTGGATCTCCTTGCAGTCCAAGGGACTCTCAGGAGTCTTCTCCAACACCACAGTTCAAAAGCATCAATTCTTTGGTGCTCAGCTTTTTTTATAATCCAGCTTCACATCCATGCATGACTACTTGAAAAGCCATAGCTTAGACTAGATGGACCTTTGTTGCCAAAGTAATACCTCTGCTTTTTAATATGTTGTCTAGCTTGGTTGTAGCTTTTCTTCCAAGAGTAAGCATCTTTTAATTTCATGGCTGCAGTCACCATCTGCAGTGATTTGGGAGCCCCCAAAAATAAAGTCCATCACTGTTTCCATTGTTTCCCCATCTATTTGCCATGAAGTGATGGGACCAGATGCCACGATCTTAGTTTTCTGAATGTTGAGTTTTAAGCCTACTTTTTCACTCTCTTTCATTATCATCAAGAGGCTCTTTAGTTCCTCTTTGCTTTCTGCCATCAGGGTGGTGTCATCTGCATATCTGAGGTTATTGATATTTCTCCTGGTAATCTCGTGCTTGTGATTCCAGCTTGTGTTCCATCCAGCCTGGCATTTCACATGATGTATTCTTCATATAAGTTAAATAAGCAGGGTGACAATATACAGCCTTGAAATACTCTTTTCTCAATTTGGAACCAGTCTGTTGTTCCATGTCCAGTTCTAACTGTTGCTTCTTGACCTGCATACAGATTTCTCAGGAGGAAGGCCAGGTGGTCTGGTATTCCCATCTCTTTAAGAATTTTTCACAGTTTGATCCCACCACAAAATTTAGCAGCAAGATTGAATGGTTCCTTTAAAATGGAGAGTCTTTGATACAGTAGGAGACCCATTATCTGTGATGGCAGGAAAGAAGGAGGTGGAAGGGGGAATTTTGAAGGGAAAACAAAAATAGAGTGACTGGCTATTTGTTGTTAGGAAGTTTTCAGAAGACTTTGACAAAGCAGAGAATGTCAGGAATGCAGAGGCTGGCTTGGCTTTGGGAGTGAAAAATGAATCCGTGAAGAGCTGTCTGTTAACAATGAGCATGAGTCAGTATCATGGTGTCCTGTTTAGAGTCTTCTAAACCAGGTATTTGCAAGCTTCCTAAGGTGGCTGGGAGAACATTTTTATTGGTGAGTTGGCCTTTTGGTACTACAGGACCTCTGCAAAATTGTAGGGCAGGCATGTGTTAAATCTCTGGTGCCACATCTTTATTTTTGGAGCCTTCATTGACTTCCTGATGATGTATTTATGTCAGTTAAAGCATCCAGTATCCTCATAGCACCTTTGGGTGACAAAAGATTCTCACTGTGGTACCACTATCCAGCCTATTGGACTAAAACATTTATTTCTTGTTGAACTTTATTCTTAGCTAGTTATTGGAAAAATTCTAATGATCTAATTAAACATATTCTCAGTAAGTAGAGACAGGCTTAAACATTTCTTTCTTGCCTTAGGAAAGATGATGAAAGAAGCAAGTTGATGATGTAGAAGCTTCCATAGTCAGTGGAGAGTAGTTTAATGTGGACTTTTGAAGAGCCTGTAAACATGATGATACCAAATATAAATCAGATAAATAAGGAAAAACATTCTTAATGAAGCAATGTTTAGATTTTTAATTTATCCTTTTCCTCAACGACTGTATTTCTACTGCTGAGTCGGTCATTTATTTTGTTTTTATGTTACCTAATATATAGAGGGCAAACTAGAGACAAAAACACATTTGGGATCTTTTGCAGGGGGCCAAAATACATTAGTTAAAAGTAGGTTACAGTTATCTAAGCTCTAAATGAAAAGGCATAGCTCAGCTTAATTCATTAGCGGTGGCTGAGTGTTATGATTACTACAGGTGGAGGAAACCTGGGTCCTAAAGTGTCTGTGAATAGCCATTGTCGTGGATTCCATTTCCTATAATAATCCATTGGAGTGATGAATAGTAGATTATCAGGAAATAAAAATAAGATGACTGTTACTGACAAATATAAACTAAACAGGAGAGGCCAGAGCATCAGAGAAGGCAGTCTGAGAAGTTGAATGTAGCCAGTGTGTGTTAGTGGTAGTTGCTCAGTTGTGTCCAACTCTTTGTGACCCCATGGACTATAGCACATCAGGCTCCTCTGTCCATGGAATTTTCCAGGCAAGAATACTGGAATGAGTTGCCATTCCTTTCTCCAGGGATCTTCCTGACCTAGGGATTGAACCCAGGTTTCCTTCACTGCAGGCAGATTCTTTCCTATCTAAGCTATCAGAGAAGCCAGTGTAGCCAGTGGTGGTCTAGTCATTCAGTTGTGTCCACTCTTATGACTCCATGGGGTGTAGCCTGCCAGGTTCCTCTGTCCATGGGGACTCTCCAGGCAAGAATACCAGAGTGGGTTGCCATACCCTTTTCCAAGGGATCCTCCCGACCCGAGAATTGAACCCAGATCTCCTGCATTGAGGCAGATTCTTTACCAACTGAGCTCTGAGGGATGCTCAGTGTAGCCAGTAGTTGAAGCTTAATGTAAAAAGCCTAAAGATTATCCCATGATTGGATTACCTGATACCAACAACATCAGTTTTTCAATCAGAGAGGCAGTTGATTAAGTCTGTTTCTGGTCTACTTGGTAAAAATGAATCCGTGTATTGTGCAATTTATGAAGTTATTCCTAAAAATATGTACTTAATGCCTAGTGTGGCCTTTAACCTTTACCTAGCCTTGATGTTGTTTTCTATCCGCATCTAGTGCTTCTATTCTTCAGCACTCCTGCTGCGTCATCAGAGTACACGCGTCACACCCTTGCACCCCTGACCCTTGATCCTCTGTGTGTGATGCTGCTCTCTACCCAGCCCATCCTCATGTAACCTCAGCTACCTGAAACCCTAAGCCAGGCCCAAGCAGCACTTTTCCAAGAGACATTCCCTTTGAAGAGGACTTAGTTTCTTTCCTACATCTTTGTAATTTTCCTTGTAGTTTGTAGTATTTTTAGAAAATCTCCAATATAATTCCTTTTCACCTGATTCTGATAATGGATTGTATTTTTCTCGCTAGACTGACAACAATTTGAAGTCAAGGGAAAGTCTGTCTCTTGTTCATTTGTGTATCTGTAGCATTTTCTGGAGTGTCTTGCATATACATGAGGTTCAAATGGTGTATAAAAAACAGAAATATTTCAAAGTTCATATCTTTGAAGTCTTTGCTCAGATATTAACTCCTTTATGAAGCCCGCTTTGGTTCCTTCAGTGAACGCAAATGCTCCTTCAAGATAATTCTAGTAGCTTTTTCTGTACATCTTCTATAACAATGATCCTATTGCAATGTGTATGTAACTATTTAGGTTCATGCCTTATCTTGCCTAGCAGACTGTAAAGTGTTTAAAAAGCACATTCACCTTGAATCCATTTTTATTAAGCCCTTTGTTCCCTACAGTGGCTACTATATCACCTTGAACATAGTCAGTGTAAGTATTGGGTTGAGTGTATTTTGTGTTCCAAATATTTCTGCTGAAGTGGCATGTTTAGGTAAAAGTACTTTCTGTTATCCATTCATCTGTCAATAGGCATCTAGGTTGCATCCATGTTCTAGCTATTGTAAATAGTGCTGCAATGAACAATGGGATACATGTGTCTTTTTCAATTTTGGTTTCTTCAGGGTATATGCCTAGGAGTGGGATTTCTGGGTCATATGGTGGTTTTACTCCTAGTTTGTTAAGGAAGTGGTACATATACACAATGGAATATTACTCAGCCATAAAAGGAACACATGTGAATCAGTTCTGGTGAGGTGGATGAACCTAGAACCTATTATACAGAGTGAAGTGAGTCAGAAAGAGAAAGATACATATCATATTCTAACGTACATATATGGAATCTAGAAAAATGGCTCTGAAGAATTTATTTACAGGGCAGCAATGGAGAAACACACATAGAAAATAGACTTATGGACTTGGGGAGAGGGGAGGAGAGGGTGAGATGTATGGAGAGAGTAACATGGAAACTTACATTACCATATGTAATACAGATAGCCAACGGGAATTTGCTGTATGGCTCAGGAAACTCAAGGGCTTCCCTGGTGGCTTAGCTGGTAAAGAATCTGCCTGCAATGCAGGAGACCTGGGTTTGGTCCCTGGGTTGGGAAGATCCCCTGGAGAAGGGATAGGCTACCCCCTACAGTATTCTGGCCTGGAGAATACCATGGACTATATAGTCCATGGGGTCACAAAGAGTCGGGCATGACTGAGAAGCTTTCACTTTTACTCTCAGGAAATTCAAACAGGGGCTCTGTGTCAACCTAGAGGGGTAGGATGGGGAGGGAGATGAGAGGGAGGTTCAAAGGGAGGGAATATATGTATGCTGCTGCTGCTGCTGCTTATATATGTATGCTGCGTCTTCAGTCGTGTCCAACTCTGTGCGACACCATGGATGGCAGCCCACCAGGCTTCCCCATCCCTGGGATTCTCCAGGCAGGAACACTGCAGTGAGTTGCCATTGCCTTCTCCAATGCAGGAAAGTGAAAAGTGAAAGTGAACTTGCTCAGTCGTGTCTGACTCTTAGCGATCCCATGGACTGCAGCCTACCAGGCTCCTCCATCCGTGGGATTTTCCAGGCAAGAGTACTGGAGTGGGGTGCCATTGCCTTCTCCAGAATATATGTATACCTATGGCTGATTCACATTGAGGTTTGACAGAAAACAACAAAATTCTGTAAAGCAATTATTCTTCAATAAAAAATAAATTTAAAAGTACATTATGTTAAAAATCATTAAAGACTGTAATTTTATTTATTTTATTTTTTTTCTTTAATTACTTTTTATTTTTTAGTTTGTTTTGCTTTACAATACTGTATTCGTTTTGCTACACATCGACATGAATCAGCCACGAGTGTACATGAACTCTCAATCCCGACCCCCACCTCCCCCCCTCCTGCCCCACACCCTCTCTCTGGATTATCCCCGTGCATCAGTCCCAAGGATCCTGCAACCTGCATCAAACCTGGACAGGCAATTCGTTTCACTTATGATATCACACATGTTACATTGCCACTCTGCCAACCCATCCCACCCTCTCCCTCTCCCACAGAGTCCAAAAGGCCGTTCTATACACTGTGTCTCTTTTGCTGTCTTGCGTACAGGTTTATCATTACCATCATTCTAAATTCCATATATATGTGTGAGTATACTGTATTGGTGTTTTTCTTTCTGGCTTACTTCACTCTGTATAATTGGCTCCAGCATCATCCACTTCATTAGAACTGATTCAAATGTATTCTTTTTAATAGCTGAGTAAGACTGTAATTTTAAAGCATTAAGTCAAAAGTAAAAAATTTATATCTGCAGTTGAATCAAAATTCTCTCAAATAAAATTCAGAATGATTTTGAAAGTTAATTTCTAGAATGTTGGGGTAGACTTCTGAGAATGTCTTATCCAGGGATAGGATTATACTTAAAAGGAGAGGTGAATATGGATACATGAAAACAGAGGGATTTATCTGAAAATCCTATGATAAATCTGGAGCAAAGACAGTGACCATGGGGACAAAAAGAGGGACTTTGTGGCATAGAATGAACTGAATTTGCTCCTTGACAATACATGGAGAAAAATAAACAATGAATGAAATTTATAACCAAGGAGATTGAATGAATGCTGGCATAATGAGAAAAGAATAACAGGTCTTGGGAGGGGATAGGAAGAGATGAGACATCTGATGTTGAATTTGAGATGCCTGATGGTACAGCATGATGCTATCTAGAAAGAGGCTGGGAATACTAATATGAATCTGGACATGGGAGGAAGATGGGAGACTGGAGGTATTTGCCACATAAGCTGAAGCTATGAGAATGGAATTGTTTAGTCATGGAAAGAATGCAGCACAGGAAGACACAGGGTAGTACAAGACAGGACACAGTAAAGTATCCAGAACCTGTGAAAGAAGAGAAGCAACGAAGGAGGCTGAGAGGGAACCGAAAAAGTTGGAGAGGGGGGTTTCATGCAGGGAAAGCGAAAGAGACTTTCAACAGAATAATTATAAACAGGGCCAAGATAACAAAATATACAAACATGAATTAGTAATTTTAAGGTATCTCAATAATGTTTTCTTTATTAAGCTCAAGTGAATCTGGTATCATTACATCCATTTGGGAACACAGAATAGCAATCCGTGAAAGAACATTCTGGCAGCATGACATGTTTTCAGCACGAACATGGGATTATCACACAGGAAACACATGGTTCTCTCCCTTTGATGTCAGGAGACCACCTGAAGCAGGCAGCTTTCCTCGACAACTCTGTACTTTCGTGTTTTCTAGCTGCTTGCCAGATTTTCTTACTGTGCAGCAGCAAGTAATTCTGCCAAATGGGACAGTCAGGTTAATATTTGCTCCTGATTGATTTAGAGCAGATTAGAAGCTAAGAGATCAAGAGGACACGATCAAAGGGAAGGGAAGGATCAGAAGGCCTTTTGCCGACAGAACTGGAGGTGAAGCCCTAGGGACCCCTATGGGAGGGTGTGGCCCCTGCAAGGAAAGGAGAGGCTTTCTCTTCTTTGACTACTAGTAAAACTAGAAGATTTGTGGGGATGGAGGCAGGTATGTGAGGGTGTGACCTGGCCACTGTCTCAGTCTGGAACATGGGACCCTTTCTGTTGCCCCAGGTGCGAGCCTGGAGCCTCATCCCGGTCACCTGCTTGGACACATACCTCCTCTGGGAGTGGGTATGAGGTTGTCCAGCATCTGACCAGCCCTTCTTTGAAGGTCTGTCTGCTGCCTTCTATTCAAATATTAAAAACACGTAACACAATAGAAAATATTATAAATATAATGCAAGTCAAATAAAATACAGAACAAAGCCAAATGAAGTAGGGCCCTCCAAGTCCATTAAATATAGACATTTATAGGACTAGACAGTTCCTATAAATATAGGAAGTCATTGGATGACCTTGATGGGAACAGTATGAGTGGGGTGATGGGCAGACATCAAGCTGATGAGTGGATAAGTGGTGAGGAAAGGGGGGTCATGCTTTGGAGAGATGGTATGAAAAAGTAAAAATGAGACAGGCTCTAAAAAAAAAAAAATGAGACAGGCAACTTATAGTCATGCCCATCTGGGTAGTGCCTTGAAATCATAAACGTAGTGTCCTCCTTTGAAAAAGGAGTGATTCTATCAACCTTCCTTGTGAGGATTGAATGCGATCATCTATATAGGCTAGAATAGTTCCTAGCCCATGGTACATTCTCAGGAATGACTCACTGTATTTAAAAAAGTTAGAAATGGCAGCATGTTCGGGGGCATAGGGTAAGGAACATGGGTGGAGGGAAATTTTTTATATATTGGTTCAAACACAGTTTGGATGTCAGAATTTAAGAAAGGACATGAAACATAAGATCAGAAGAACTAATGGTGGTCAAATAGAGGAGGTTCTTATAACAAATTCTGGGAAATTTGGACATTGGCACACATATTGATGTAATTAAGAGACTAGATTTTACAAGTCTGTGGAAGAGAGTCTGGAAAATCATTTGGACAGGCATTATATATAGAAACCTTTCTTATAGTCCGAGGCCTTTATTTTACACTGAAATACCCTGTTCGTATTGGCACATTATGTCAGCATAGTCTTTCTATGTCTCTTACTCCAATAGATTTCTGAGACCTGTGAAGACAAAAAATCTGCTCACCTTCTTACCCCTATCACCTAACCCTATGCCTTGGATGCTATAGGTGCTTAGAAAGTGTCTGATGAATGAATGAACAATCCTCCTTTTCCCATGACCCTGCTCTCTGGCCTTCCTAAACCCACTGGACATTTATTTCTTCATTCCTGTAAGAAGGTAACATGCCAGGCATTAGACACTAAGGAAGTAAACTTAAAAAAAAACACATAGTACCTGCCTTCAAGGGGCTGTGAAAACAGGTGCAACCTGAAAGTGATGACAATGAAAGGTGATACGTTTAAGGGAGAGGGACACATCTAGAGGCAGGAGGCCTAGATTGGCCTGGACTACCGGGAAGGGTTCACATTCGTCTGCGTTGAAACGTGAAAGATGAGCCAAAGTATTCTTGGCCGACCACCAGGGCCTGGGCATTCCAGGCAGTGGGGACAGCCAGGGAAGTACTGACATGCAAGAAGAGGGTAGAAATAGAAGGAGCTAAGAGCTCATCAAATATCCTAGAAATACACTGGGAGAGTGATGAAATACAGGCCACAGATAAACAGTTTTAAAAAAGAAGACAAGATTGGAAGCCAGATTCTGCAGAGAAATCAGAGATAAGGGATTCAAGTGGCTGTGGAGCTTAAGGAAAAACATAAACCACTATAAACATTGCTGATGGCAGATACTGGGGTGTGAGCATGAGGTAAAAGCTGTTAAGAATCAGGGGGAAAGTATTACTTTTCTATTATTGCATAACAGATTATCATATATTAGTGGCTTCGAAAAAACACCTATTTATTTTCTCCAGGTTTTTGTAGATCTGAGGTCTGAGCACAGCTGAGCTGGGTCTTGCAAGTTTGAAACCAAGATGTAAAGTTCATCATCTTCAGGCTTTTCTAGGGAAGGGTCTACCTCTAAACTCCCCTGTGTTGTTGGCAGAATTCATTCCCTTGAGGATGCAGAATTCATGGAAGCTTGCTTCATAAAGCTGGCAATAGAGTTTATTACTTTGATTGCTAGCACTTGGAACCTCTTTTAAAGGGCCCACTTGATTAGTATTACCAAGTCCAAGCTCATACTACTTGCAATATGTCAGGTCAATAAATTGAGAGAAGAGTTATTGGGACATGAACTAGCAACTTTATTCAGAAAGTTAGCAGACTAAGGGTCGTGGTGGAGAGTTCTGACAAAATGTGGTTCACTTTAGAAAGGAATGGCAAACCATTTCAATATTATTGCCTTGAGAACCCCATGAACAGTATGAAAGGCAAAAAGATATGACACTGAAAGATGAACTCCCCAGGTTGGTCAGTGCCCAGTATGCTACTGGAGGAGAGGGGAGAAATAACTCAAGAATGAAGAGATGGAGCCAAAATGAAAACAATGCCAGGTTATGGATGTGACTGGTAATAGAAGTGAAGTCCGATGCTGTAAAGAAACAGAAATGTTAGGTCCTTGAATCAAGGTAAATTGGAAGTGGTCAAACAGGAGATAGCAAGAGTGAATATCAACATTTTAGGTATCAGTGAACTAAAATAGATGGGATGGACGCATTTAATTCAGATGACCATTATATCTACTACTGCAGGCAAGAATCCCTTAGAAGAAATGGAGTAGTCCTCATAGTCAGCAAAAGAACCTGAAATGCAGTACTTGGGTGCAATCTCAAAAACAGCAGAATAATCTGTGTTCATTTCCAAGGCAAACCATTCAATCTCACAGTAATCCAAGTCTATGCCCTGACCAGTAACACTGAAGAAGCTGAAGTTGAACAGTTCTATGAAGACCTACAAGACCTTCTAGAATTAACATTAAAAAAACAACAACAAAAAAGATGTCCTTTTCATCATAGGGAACTGGAATACAAAAGTAGGAAGTCAAGAGATACCTGAAGTAACAGGCAAATTTGGCCTTGGAGTACAAAATGAAGCAGGGCAAAGGCTAACAGAGTTTTGCCAAGAGAACACACTGGTCATAAGAATGCAGAGGTCATAGCAAACACCTCTTCCAACAACACAAGACATGACTCTATACATGGACATCACCAGACAGTCAACACCAAAATCAGATTGATTATATTCTTTGCAGCCAAAGATGGAGAAGCTCTATACAGTCAGCAAAAACAAGACTGGGAGCTGACTGTGGCTCAGATCATGAACTCCTTATTGCCAAATCCTGACTTAAATTGAAGAAAGTTCAGGTATGACCTAAATCAAATCCCCTACGATTATACAGTGGAAGTGGCAAATAGATTCAAGGGATTAGATATGATAGAGTGCCTGAAGAGCTATGGATGGAGGTTCGTAACACTGTGATCAAAACCATCCCCAAGAGGAAGAAATGCAAAAAAGGCAAAATGGTTGTCTGAGGAGGCCTTACAAATAGCTGAGAAAAGAAGAGAAATGAAAAGCAAAGGAGAAAAGGAAAGATATATCCGAGTGAAGAATTCCAAAAATAGCAAGGAGAGATAAGAAAGCCTTCCTTGGTGATCAATGCAAAAAAATAGAGGAAAACAGTAGAACAGGAAAGACTAGAGATCTCTTCAAGAAAATTAGAGATAACAGGGGACATTTCATGCAAAGTAGGCACAATAAAGGACAGAAATGGTGTGGGCCAAAAAGCAGCAGAAGATATTAAGAAGAGGTGGCAAGAATACACAGAAGAACTGTACAAAAATGATCTTCATGACCCAGATAATCATGATGGTGTGATCACTCACCTAGAGCCAGACATCCTGGAATGTGAAGGCAAGTGGGCCTTAGAAAGCATCACTATGAACAAAGCTAGTGGAGGTGATGGAATTCCAGTTGAACTGTTTCAAATTCTGAAAGATGATGCTTAAAGTGCTGCACTCAATACACAAACAAATTTGAAAAACTCGGTAGTGGCCACAGGTCTGGAAAATGTCAGTTTTCATTCCAGTCTCAAAGAAAGGCAATGCTAAAAGATGCTCAAACTACCTCACAGTTGCACTCATGACACACGCTAGTGAAGTAATGCTCAAAATTCTCCAAGCCAGGCTTCAACAGTATTGAACTTAACTGAGAATTTCCAGATGTTCAAGCTGGATTTAGAAGAGACAGAGGAACCAGAGATCAAATTGCCAACATCCGTTGGATCATAGAAAAAGCACGAGAGTTCCAGAAAAACATCTACTTCTGCTTTATTGACTATGCCAAAGCCTTTGACTGTGTAGATCACAACAAACTGGAAAATTCTTCAAGAGATGGGAATACCAGACCACTGAGGTATGGATGAGGGCTTCTGTGGAAAGTTACTTTAGGGTTTGGAATAAAGCCACGTGGACCTGTGAATAGGGTGTTTATGGATGCCACAGCACTTGGTGCATGTCGGTGCACATGCTTTTATCAGTTAGCTTTTGCTGCTTGATGAACTGTGCCAAAATTGTGTTTTCAAACAGCAACCATTTATTTAGCTAAATAAATGTACAGATCAACAGTCTGTGTTAACTGGGTGGTTCTACAGGTCCGGGTCTGACTCAGGTGATCTTTACTGTGGTTCTTGATGTGCCTGCAGTTGGCTTCTGGGTCAGCTGCTGGCTGGTTAACTAAGATGTGGTCTTGTGTTCTTCCAGTGAAGAACTGGGCTCATTTACATCAGGGTGGTGCTGTCCACTCAGCAAGCCGGCAAGCACCAATCCACAAGTACTTTTCAATTCAATATGTCTTATATTACATTTGCTTATGACCTACTGGTCAAAACAAGTCATATGGCCAGTTGAGGTTAAAGGGTGAGTGAAGAAAAGGACTTTGCCTTTCTTATACAAAGAAAAGAAAAATGTGGGTATTTTTACAGTCCACTACATGATCCTTATAACTTTTTAAAGATTGTAAGTATTCTGCTTTTAGGATGACAAATCAGTAAAAAACAAAACAAAACAAAACATCGATATGTAGCTTATGGGGGGCGGGGGACTGATGAACTGGTATCCCTGAGAAAACAGAAGCTGCTGGAATGCAGAGCACAGTGGGGAATTTGCATTTTGAAGAGGGAAAGTCCATTTTATTTCCATAGAATGAATGAAAGGGGAGAAAGAAAGTTCTAGAAAAATTTAATTTTCCTGGTAATCTCAATTTTCCTTGGATAAAAATAACCTAGGTCATCTATTGAATACAGTGAGGGTGGTGTTGGGAAAAGGGTTTGTGGAGAGTGTTAACTTTGTTGAAGGCTGTTGTTTAGAACAGGAGAGGAAGCTGAGGTCGAAATATAAGAGGGTGAAACAATCCCAAACAGTCCACACCAAAGGTGAGTGGCACACAGCCCCGCTGAGATTTACAGAGCTTACGTTTATGTTGGTGCCCATCCACCAGCGCACGGGTGAACTAGAGACAGGGACCCCCTCTGCCTTGTTCAGGAAAGGTCTTTCTCACTCTCAGTTGATACCTTTATGCAGGACAAACTCATAAATAAGTGCAGCGGCCCTGCCAATCGACAGGATTATGTTAGATTTTTTAAAATAGTAGCTTTAGGTAAGTGAGATCTTGGAGCATAAGGACAGTTGGTGGGACTGATTTAAGAATAACAACTTGCCAAGTGGATCTGCAAAAGAACAAGGCAGAATGTTGACAGTGCTTGCAAAAGGTTGAACTGAAAAAGTAATTTTTAAACCTAAAATGCAAACTAGCAGGGCTTGAGGGAGATGAAAGTGGATCATAAGAGAAGGGCTCTGTTGTGAAGCAACAGTCGGTTCACGGTAGATATGGGGAGGTGTTGATGACACTATGAAAGTCCATCCGTGAGAAGAGGACAGAGCAGTAGGTATGTTGGGAGACCTAGCTGTTATAATGTAAGGACTGCATTTGAGGACACGGGAGAATCAGAAGTTTCTGCCTTGCATGACTGTATCGATTGAGGGGAAAGAGTACAACTATATATATGGACCAACCTGGTTCAAATCTTCGTAGCTATTCAGAACATCAGGCAGCAGATCAGACACTCTGGCTTTGAGTCTGATGTTTCAGAATCCATGGACACACTGGGAAAAAACTGAATATACACAGAAGCAGTTAATTTTATTTGTTAATTTTTATTCAAGTATTGTTTATTTACAATGCTGTGTTAATTTCTACAGTACAACAACATGATTCAGTCATACACACATACACACATATATGTGTATATATACATTTTTTCAAATTCTTTTCCTTTATGGTTTATCATAGGATACTGAATATAGTTCTCTGTGCTGTATAGTTGGATCTTGTTTATCCATCCTACCTGTAATAGTTTGTATCTGCTAACCCCAGTCTCCCACTCATCTCTCCCCCAAACCTTTCTCCCCTGGCAACCGCAAGTCTATTTTCTATGCCTGTGAGTCTGTTTCTGTTTTGAAGTTAGGTTCACATGCATAGTTAGATTCCACATGTAAGTGATACCAGATGGTATTATCTTTCTTTTTCTCTCTTTGTTTAGTATGGTAATCTCTAGTTGCATCCATGCTGCTGCAGATGGTGTCATTTCATTCTTTTTTATGGTTGAGCAGTATTCCTTTTTATATATGTATCACGTCTTCTTTATCCACTCATCTGTTGAAGGACATTTAGGTTGTTTCCATATGTTGGTTATTGTGAATAGTGTTGAGAAACAGTTAATTTTAGACTTACTAAAAGACAAGGCAGCTCTATTACAGAGATTAGTTGTTCAAACAACTGATAATCTCTATTATGCAGGATCCAAGGGTGGATTTAGGATTAAGATCATCCACCTGATGAGAGCAGAACATTGCAAGCATCTTCTGTTATGCAGATTATTGTGAATGTGTTCAGAGCTCAGGATAGTTTTTCTAGGAGAAAGCTTTGAAAATGATTTTGAAGGAAGTGTATGGTGAGGGGGTCTTAAGGAATCAGAAGAGAGCTGGGGATGAGAACACGGTCAGTGGTGTTTTTAGAGAAGTTTCTGAAGCAAAAGCATCAACAAAGGTCAGGTTAAAAAATAAATGGAGGAGAAGACAGAGAACAGGCTTGAGAGAGAAGGAATTAGTGCATCAGTAACAACCCTAGAGAACAGAACAGAGGGTATTAATGGGAGAGGATGAAAGGGTTGAAATAATTTGCAGGCATCTTCAGTTCAGTTCAGTCGCTCAGTTGTGTCCGATTCTTTGCGACCCCATGAATCGCAGCACTGCAGGCTTCCCTGTCCATCACCAACTCCCAGAGTTCACTCAGACTCACGTCCATCGAGTCAGTGATGCCACCCAGCCATCTCATCCTTGGTCGTCCCCTTCTCCTCCTGCCCCCAATCCCTCCCAGCATCAGAGTCTTTTCTAATGAGTCAACTCTTCGCAAGAGGTGGCCAAAGTACTGGAGCTTCAGCTTCAGCATCATTCCTTCCAAAGAAATCCCAGGGCCGATCTCCTTCTGTATTATCCCTTGTAAGGGGTTTACAGGTGAGAGGCAAAATAAAAGGCCTATTCTGAGTAAGCTGACTAAATTTTGACAGGTATCCATCCTTTCTTTCTGCATAAAATTATTCCTGTCTTTACACCTTTTTTTTTTAAAACTGATTAGTAAGAGGAACTCAAGAAATGAATTTTTTTTGTTACAAAAGGCCTTCTCCTCTCTGAATTTTATAAGAATTTTATAAGAATATGGTACCACATTTTTATTTTGGTATAAATTAGGATAATATAAATTAGAAAAATATATTGCAAATGCTTATTAATATGTTGATTAGAAAAATATAATAAAAACATTCTTAGACTCTTCAGAATCTTTCTCTTTGAACTTAGTTCTTTAGTTTTAGAATTACTTATATTAGGTAAGACAGGACTTCATGCAATAGAATGTTTGGTAATTAGAAGCCATGGTCTTGAGGAAGTTGGAGAAAGAGTCTTTTCTTCTGATGAGACCCTCAAAATCACAGTCCTGTGATTTTAACAGGATAATCAGGATGAATTAGTGAGTTTGTTATATAAAATGAATTTATTTGGAAACATGGTTGAAAAGGTAATGGGATTTTTGTGGCTGTGATTAATTAAAAATTTTTTTATACCAAAAGCTATGGCATAACTTAAAAGGAGACTCTACATAGTCTTGAAATTTCTTCATTCCTTCTGTGAGAAGAGATAAATCATTGGAAACAGAGAACTTTCACTTACAGCTAATCTTATGAATTGGTTTTACAAACACTGGATAAGCAGAATTGTTTCTAAGTAAAATTTATGTGAGGAGGTTGTTAAACTCTCAATCTCAATTTTATTGAATTCTGCTTGATTTTCAATTATCCCTGATTTTCAGATATTCTGGGTTACATGCCAAAATTACTCAAAAATTATTTATGTGGCAAGAATTCTGTGTTGCAAATTTACAAACAAATTTACATATGAAAAGAAAGGAATTTTGGGGTACATTAATTCAGAAACATATAAGTTTTGGATGAGTTGTTTGCATTTATCAGTTTTAAATAATTTTAGGACTCAAAGCTCTGATGTGAAAATCTTTGCATTCGGTCTGATGGGCACCTTTTTAACATGTTAAAAAGCAAAATCAAGAAATATCTTTTACTGAGTTTATAAATGAAGCTCTTGCTAAGTTAACTATTATGGTTGTAAGCTTTTCTGATATATACTGCAATATATATAATATTATTACATATTAATATACATATATAACAATAAATATTAATATTTTTGATAACAGATATTTTCTAAATTCTTGGTACAAATATTTTCCTTTCCCTCATAGACTGATAGAGTCCATTCAATAATTTTGAAAGGAAACTGCTCTTTAAAAGATTTGGCTTTAGAATCATTTATAATTTCAGTACTTGTCTTAAAATACTGGATAATTAAAAAAAATAGCACAAGAATACAGATACCCAGTTATTTTATGGGCTCTCCCTAACCACTTTTGGACATTATTTCTTTATTTTCTTTTTATTTGATGTGGATTGGTGAATTGCATTGTTTCAGGCAGATTGTATTTGCAAAGTACTCTGCTTATCTATTCATTCCTTCCAGCATAACTCACATCATTTAACTGTTCATTCTGACAAGTAATTAGGGAAAATATTTTTCATAAGCTAAAATTCCATCCCTATTTCACCCTTGGCTTTCATTCTCAATTTATCACTGTATGTTGATGTTGGGTGCTGTATCTTTCGAATTCTGGCCATTATTTTCAGGTTTACAATGTGTAGGAAAAGTCTAAGTTTTTAGAATTTTAAACAAAGTGTGTTAAACTTTTAAAATATTGTAATCATTTTTATCATATTATGGTTTATAGTCTTACAATGAAAGAAAAGCTATTTCCTTTTCCAAAGTGCATTTTGAAATTTATATTAATGATGATTTAAATCTTTTCAAATCACCCCATTCCAAAAGAAGATAACTCTTTTAGATTTTGTCGATGAATTACTTTCCAAAGGGAGACATGCAAATACCCTTTTATACTGATGTTTACTCCAGGGAATAAATGAGATCTAGTGTCTAAGAGTTCACCATTTATTTATATTTTATTTCAAATTCAAAGAAACGTCTCATTAGTAAAACTGAGTTTCTTCCATTTGGGGGGAGGTTTAAGGGCTTCCTTTTGTGTAAACGAATAGGGCTGTTTGCATAAACGCATGAGTGACAAGAATGCCTTGACAGTTTCACAAATGATGTCCTATGACCCTGTCTATTTCTCTTTCCTCTAGTTAACTTCTCCCACTGCCTCTGAGCAGCTTGCCTACTGTAACCACCTGCTTTCTCCTTTGTTTCTCCAACTAATCAGAAAACACCACCTGCCCCAGGCGAGCTCGCCGGCGCCTCTGTCCTGGAGGAGTTCCGCTCGAGGAGGCTGGATGCCCGCGGGGCCCTGGTGGAAGAAACAACCACGTACTTTCAAACTTCCGCTCCCTCTGCACCCTTTTTTGCACCGAAGGGCACGTCCTCGACGTCACAGGTCCCCCAGCCCGCTCAGTTATCAGGTTCTCCTTCATCCAGTCCACGCACAGCACAGCAAAACCCGGGGCAGACTTCTGAAGTCCTCAAGAAGACGGTCACCTCGAACGTCCTTAGTCCCAAAGAGAGTCCGAGAGCCTCTTCTTCACCAGCCTCCGGTGCTTCTCCGAGGTCCAGCGCCGCCTCCTACATCCCAGTCCGCATCATCACGCTCTCGCTCTCGCCGAGTCCCAGGGCTTTCCCCCCCCCTTTCCGCGGCTCCTCCTCCACGGTCTGCAGCCAAGCGTCCTCCAGCGCGAGCCTCTCGAGGTCGGGGGTGCAACCCTCGGTGCCCTCCAGGCTTTCCGTCCTCACCGCCATCCTGAAGTCCAGCCCTTCTCGCCAAAGGCCGCTCTCCCCGGCCTCCTGTCCCACCTTCTCTCTCAACTCCCTGGCTTCCTCCACGCTCACGCTTGATCAAAAAGTCAGACAGACCCCACCCACACCTAAGAAATCCCTCTCCAGTTGCTCCCTGCGATCAGGGTCTCCAGAACAAAGGGAAAACCCGGTTTCCGGCCTCAGCCAGCCCTCCTTCCCCTTTCCTTCTCCCACCAAAGCTGCACCCCCTCCCCAGGCATCGGCCCTTTCTGCCCCCAAACAGGGCAGTAGCAGCTTCGCTTCTGTGATTGCAGAGAAAATGCCACCCCCAGCTCTGAAGAGCAGCCCAGTGACTTCCCAGCTGCAAACCGGTACCTCCAGCTCTGTGGGTCTGCCTCCCGTCCCTCCAAGCTTTTCTCCTCTGCCTTCCAAAGGCAGACAGGATGCTGACCCCAGAGCCCGGGAAAGCCCAGGGATATCTGCTCGCATGCTTCTACACCACCTTCCTCCACACCGTCTTCTGTGTCTCCTCCCACTAACCCCAGGGCCAGACTCTCCTCACCAGAGAGACGCTACCATCCGTCCCCAGCTCTTTCAAACCTGATAAACCGATCTAAGAGCGCACAAGCGCTGGTCTCTGGCCAAGGGCAGACCCCGTCTATTCCACCCCCAGCCCCTGTCTCCAGCTCCAGCTCTGCCTCTCTTCCCCATCTGGGGTCCTCTGCTCTCCCCCTGGCTAATCCTCCCACAAAACCACACCAGCGCAGTCCCTCTGCGCTGCACTCAAATCTTACCCTGCCTTCAAGACTTGGAGAATCCGAAAGCTCTATATTTGACCACAGGCCATCTGTCTCAGCTCCGTCACCTCCCTTCTCTCTAACAAGAACCAAGGAGCTGAGTTCACCCTGTGCATTGTCCATGTCAGCAGGCCCTGAGAATAAGAAACCCAAGGTATTTCTTTTGCACGTTGCATGGTGCATGCTGCTTTTGAAAATAGAAGAATTTTTTCCCAGGGGAAAATCAATGATTATGATATTCATTCTGCTTCTGCAAGGAGGCAGATGCAAGAGAATATAAGACTTGGTGTAGCTGAATGTGTGGACGAACTATAATCTGTTTAAAATTGTGCATGTTTCTGAAAACCTCTTTGATTTTGCAAATCCTCTTATGGTAACGTTTTATATCTATGGCCTTAAGGGCATTGTTTTTTCCCAGGCATAATGAGTTATATTATTGATCCCAAAGACGGAATTTAGAGCAGTTAGATGAGATTTGGGAATATGATACATTTATGATTTATTTAATAACATGAACCGTATTATCCACCAAGATATCCTGTACTGATAGAATAGTAGATAGGATTAGTGTAAAATGGAATTTTATATGTCAAGCCCCAAATGATTGTGAAGTCAATTTGAAAACTTTCCATTTCCTTTGCCGGCATGTATTTATTAATTTTTTCCGCTTCTACAATGTTGATTCTTTATTGCTTTCCATAAACCTCAAGCTAAATCAATATGTATTTAGTTATATATTAATATATATGGGAAAATAGAATAGAAATTTCCTTTGTATGTGGAAATTATTTGCTTTATTCTAAACACTAAATACATAATGATTATAAAATACAGAAAGAGTGGACAGGCTGGGTATAGAGAAATAGAATTAAGAGAGGAGAAATATTGACTTTTAAATGCTCCGATATAACCTGTTGAACAAGGATGTGGATCAGCGTCTGTTTTAATATGAGAAGGGAAACATTTGAAGGAGTTACCCACAGCATTCATGGTTCATTTGTCCTGGAAGAAGGCACCTCTGCTTTGGAATGGCACCTCTGCCAGCTTCCCAGCTGTTCCCATGCAACTTAGGATGTGGAGTTTATCTGTAGTTAGATAGATAGCTTAGAATCCAGTCATTATTATACACATGAAATAAAATTATGGAAGTGCCTGTATTTAGAAAGGGATTGGGGTTTTCAGTTCAGTGCGTTGAACTGACACCATTAGAGCATCCAGGTTGATTCCATGGAGACTGTGTTCAATTCTATCACTGTTGGGCTGGTGAACTAATCATGGGAAAGATGAAAGAGCCACATGACCTTGTAGTAACAAGATCTTAACCTATTAAGGTTACAATATGATTCACCTTAAAAAGTGTGCACTAGACATCTACTGTATGCCCACCACTATACTAGCTTTTTAGAGGATGTGTGTTTTATTTTTAAGGGAGAGATAATCCTTTGTCTTGGGCTTCCCTGGTGGCTCAGAGGTTAAAGCGTCTGCCTCCAATGTGGGAGACCCGGGTTCGATCCCTGGGTCAGGAAGATCCCCTGGAGAAGGAAATGGCAACCCACTCCAGTATTCTTGCTTGGAGAATCTCATGGACTGAGGAGCCTGGTGGGCTGCAGTCCATGGGGTCACAAAGAGTCGGACACGACTGAGTGACTTTACTTACTTACTTACTTACTTAATCCTTTGTCTTAAAAAACAAATTTTATTTAGCGAAAAGCATACATATATATGAGCTTCCCAGGTGGTGCTAGTGGTAAAGAACCCTCCTGCCAAGGCAGGAAACAGACGTGGGTTATATCCCTGGGTCAGAAGACCCCTGGAGAAGGAAAGGACAACCCACTCCAGTATTCTTGCCTGGGGAATTCCATGGGCAGAGGAGCCTGGTAGAGTACAGTCCATCGGATCACAAAGGGTCAGGCACAACTGAAGCGACTTAGCACGCATGCACGCATACATATATAATGTGGAGAAGCTGTAGAGACTTAGTAAATTTACAGTAAACCTAGAAAACAAGGACAAGGCATGTTAACAGTATAATACAGATTATACTGAATTCAGAGAATATTATTATGGGATATGGTTAGTGAGGTACGTTATCATAAATGTTGGAAATGTTGGAACATTTATGTTCCAGTGTTTAGGATTTAGCTTAATGAAGAGGAAAGCAGTTGGCATTTCAGAAATGTTAAACGACCTGACCAAATATACAGAAGACAGCCCCAGATGAATGTATGTGGACACGTAAGAATGCTGGTCTTATCATCAACTAGTGATAATAGCAGTGATAATTATAATAACAGAGATCAAATACTCTCTGTGAATCCTGAACCATCATAGTAGTTACACAAAGCAGTTAAAATTTAATCAGAAGAGACTATGTCTGTTAATTTTGTTATGACCATATAAGATTGGTCATATTATTTTCTCCATTCTCTGTACTAAGAAACTGTTGTTCAATGAATAGCTTGCTCAGGTAATGTTTCTTATGCTGACTGAGATGACATTTCTATTAATTGAAGTCTACCAAATCTTGAAGCCATTTTTTTAAACTGAGATTTACTGCAACAAAGCAATAACTCATATTCATTATAGTTTTAGCCTGATTTATTAATTCTTAAGAAGGAAATCATCATTATGAGATGATTAGAATGATCAATTGATATAATATTTGGATCATTTTAAAATGTATTTTTCCAGATTATGAAGTCCTTCTATTTTAAAAAGCAAGTGGGAGGAAGAAATCTTTTACCCTAATTCTAAATTTGAAAAAGTGGTTTATTTGAAGTAAATGAGCTGGTGGTTATTTTTTCAATACATATATGTTGTTATGGAATTCGCTTGTGATAGATTACAAAAAACCTGGTGACTTAAACATTACCTTTTCCTAAATTTATTGATGATTATGTCTTAAACCGCACTGCATTATACTTAAATTATTCTTGACCTTTGTGAAAAGTAGTTTTACTCCACTGGCTTCTTTAGAGAGTTTCTGTTTGTGGTTCACTCTGCTTTATCTATGTTTTGTCCTGTTTTTGAAAAGTTGGAAGAGGATGAGCCTGAAGGGAGTTCTCATAAAATCTTTTTATCCTAAAATCAAGTTTTTCGATGACCTTTTCCTCCACAGCTCACTTACTACTCCCAGTATTGAATTCTTGGAATTTTCTTTATTTATTCTTGTTTAGTTTCTTTATTTCCACGTTCATATAATTCAAGCTTATAGAAATGCATGATAAAATTTGATGAACTGTATTAAAATATGAAGAGTGATTATAATTTATCCATTTTTATCTGTTTCCTTGTAAAGAAAAATGTTTCAAATAATGGATAAAATTTATAATAACTTCTGAAAAATTAGTTTCTCTTGAATAACACTCTTCTTTATCATATTGTTTCCTCCTTGTTTTTTTTTTTTTTTTTTGCTGTTGCTATTATCTCTCTAGGTAAAAATCAGCCCATGTGTATGTGTGTGTGTGTGTGTGTGTGTGTGTCTGTATATATATGTATGTATGAAAGAAAGTAAAGTGAAGTTGCTCAGTCAGGTCCGACTCTTTGTGACTCTATGGACTGTAGCCTACCATTCCCCTCCGTCCATGGGATTCTTCAGGCAAGAATACTGGAGTGGGTTGCCATGTCCTTCTCCAGGAGATCTTCCCGACCCAGGGATCGAACCTGGGTATCCCACATTGCAGGCAGACTCTTTACCGTCTGAGCCACCAGGGAATCCCTATATACATATATAAAATTGAGTATAAAAATTCTTTAAAATGAACACTGATGGATACTGGAAGAGATAAAGCTTACCTCAATTCCCAGTTTCTTTTGATGTAAGACTAGCTTTGCATAAATTGCTAAGATTATTTTATAGATTGATAGGAGGAAACAGACAAAAGCTTCGGGATATCAAATAATTTCTGTGTTTTTATGGAGTTTCTTATCTGGCTCTTTCCACTGTGGTTCTAACCTGAGCACAGAACGCTCTTTGAAGTCAAAGAGTTTCAGGTTTAGATCAGCTTCCCTCAGTGCCAGATCCCCAAAGGAGAGTGGTCCTATAATACGGAAGACGACCAAATTAAACATCAGTGCTTGGAAGGTATTAGCTCCAAGCATGGGCCCTATTCTCCTTTGATATGAAAATAAAATGGAACAGCTGGATAATGCTGAGCTAAATTCAGGAATAAGACGTGTTTGATATTTCTTTCTCATAGAATCTGAAGATTCTGAGTCTATATAATGTAATGGCTATATTTTAATTTCAGATATGGTTGAAAATATTACTTTACATTATAATCATGGCCCTAGACAGGATGTGAGTCTCCTTAAATGTTGCTCCCACGGCTCTTTGATCAATGTGTATATTGTTGGAGACCTTTCTTTTTGCCTTGGGAAAGCCTGAATATCAGAAAGCTAATCCACAGAGTTGTATTTGGGCTTCTAATATATTTGGCCTTCACTTATAAAATAGTTTATATTTTTCTCCTAGTGGGTTATCATGGCATTCCACATGGAAATTTGGGATGGTCATTATATCAAAAACTCATTTTTTTACCCCTCACTGATGGTGGTCTGGAGCTCTGTGAGGGTATGGCTGCCCTGGCTTGAATGCTGTCTGGGCACATAGCTTATTTAGATAATCATTTGGGAGCTTTCTGATATTTCGTGAACTTTTATAGCTGATGTTTTATTTATAAACTCTTATTCCTTTGAGGCATCATAACCTTTTCAAATATATCACACTGGAAACTTGGTGGTAAGCTTCTATGTGACTTTCTCCATTTCTCTGATCCTCATGTAATCTGGGAAACAAATGACATGAAATGTACCTCAGTGAGGAAAAATGGTTAATCTGGGATCAAAACAAATCACTCATTCCTACAATCAATATTTATTGAGTGCTTATTATGTATACGTTTCAAAGTTGTGAGGATGTTGAACCAACATTGCACAAAAAGCCTGCTGGAAGAACATTTACAGTCTACAGTGGGAGAGAAATGACCCTCCCTCCTCAATTAGTAAATTTTCTTGTCTATGAGAAGATCATAAGTGGTATGGAGAAAAGTCTATCAGGGTAAGAGGTGGTGGTTTTCATAAATTTATATTGGGTGATGCAGATAGGTTTCTTTGAGAGGGTGACATCCATGGAGGTGATGCTTCTTGAAAGAGTATAGTCAGGAATAAGTCCTAAGGCCACAGATTACTGGGCCGGTACAAAGAACAGATAGGGAGCCAGTGTGGCAAAAGTAGAGTGAGTCGGGGAAGCTGAGGTTGTTAGAGGGAGATGTAACTGGGAGAGTTTGGTCCTATGAGGACTTGTGGACCGTTTCTAAGTCTTCGATATATTTTATTTTATTTTAATTTATTTATTTTTACTGATGCATAGTTGATTTACAATATTGTGTTAGTTTCAGATGTACAACAAAGTGATTCAGAGTGTGTGTGTGTGTGTGTGTGTGTGTGTATTGCTATTGCTAAGTCACTAAGTCGTGTCTGACCCTATAGACGGCAGCCCACTAGGCTCCCCCATCCCTGGGATTCTCCAGGGAAGAACACTGGAGTGGGTTGCCATTTCCTTCTCCAGTGCATGAAAGCGAAAGGTGAAAGTAAAGTCATTCAGTCGTGTCCGACTTAGCGACCCCATGGACTGCAGCCTACCAGGGTCCTCCATCCATAGGATTTCCCAGGCAAGTGTACTGAAGTGGAGTGCCATTGCCTTCTCTGTATGTATGTGTGTGTGTGTATATATATATATATATATATATATATACATACACACACACACTTCTTGACCTGCATATAGGTTTCCAAGAGGCAGGTCAGGTGGTCTGGTATTCCCATCTCTTTCAGAATTTTCCACAGTTTATTGTGAGCCACACAGTCAAAGGCTTTGGCATAGTTGATAAAGCAGAAATAGATGTTTTTCTGGAACTCTCTTGCTTTTTCTATGATCCAGCAGATGTTGGCAATTTGATCTCTGGTTCCTCTGCCTTTTCTGAAACCAGCTTGAACATCTGGAAGTTCACGGTTCACGTACTGCTTGAAGCCTGGCTTGGAGAATTTTGAGCATTACTTTACTAGTGTGTGAGAGGATGAGTGCAATTGTGTGGTAGTTTGAGCATTCTTTGGCATTGCCTTTCTTTGGGATTGGAATGAAAACTGACCTTTTCCAGTCCTGTGGCCACTGCTGAGTTTTCCAAATTTTCTGGCATACTGAGTGCAGCACTTGCATAGCATCATCTTTCAGGATTTGAAACAGCTCAACTGGAATTCCATCACCTCCACTAGCTTTGTTTGTAGTGATACTTCCTAAGGCCCACTTGACTTCATATTCCAGGATGTCTGGCTCTAGGTGAGTGATCACACCATTGTGATTATCCTGGTTATGGAGATCTTTTTTGTATAGTTCTTCTATGCATTCTTGCCACCTCTTCTTAATATCCTCTGCTCTGTTAGGTCCATACTATTTCTGTCCTTTATTGAGCCCCTCTTTGCATGAAATGTTCCCCTGGTATCACTCATTTTCCGGAAGAGATCTTTCAGATGGATATATCTTTTCCTTTCTCCTTTGCTTTTGGCTTCTCTTCTTTTCACAACTATTTGTAATGCCTCCCCAGACAGCCATTTTGCTTTTTTGCATTTCTTTTCCATGGGGATGGTCTTGATCCTTGTCTCCTGTACAATATCATGAACCTCTGTCCATAGTTCATCAGGCACTCGTCTATCAGATCTAGTCCCTTAAATCTATTTCTCACTTCAACTGTATAATCATAAAGGATTTGATTTAGATGATACCTGAATGGTCTAGTGGTTTTCCCTACTTTCTTCAGTTAAGTCTGAATTTGGCAATCAGGAGTTCATGATCTGAGCTACAGTCAGCTCCTGGTCTTGTTTTTGCTGACTGTATAGAGCTTCTCCATCTTTGGCTGCAAAGAATATAATCAATCTGATTTTGGTGTTGACCATCTCGTGATGTCCATGTGTAGAGTCTTCTCTGGTGTTGTTGGAAGAGGGTGTTTGCTATGACCAGTGCATTTTCTTGGAAAAACTCTGTTAGATTTGCCCTGCTTCATTCCGCATTCCAAGGCCAAATTGGCCTGTTATTCCAGGTGTTTCTTGACTTCCTACTTTTGCATTCCAATCCCCTATAATGAAAAGGACATCTTTTTTTGGGTATTAGTTCTAAAGGTCTTGTAGGTCTTCATAGAACCGCTCAACTTCAGCTTCTTTAGTATTACTAGTTGGGGCATAGGCTTGGATTACCGTGATATTGAATGGTTTGCCTTGGAAATGAACAGAGATCATTCTGTCGTTTTTGAGATTACACCCAAGTACTGCATTTTGGACTCTTTACTATGCTAAATCTTTGATGTTTAACTTGAGTAAGTCAGGAAACCATTGGAATGTTTTATTTTGTAAATTTATTTATTTTTTACTGGAATGTAGTTGCTTTTCAATGTAGAGTTAGTTCCTACTGTACAGCAGAGTGAATCAGCTATACATAAACATGTTGTTGTTTAGTCACTAAGTGAAGCCTGACATATAATGAAAAGGACATCTTTTTTTGGGTATTAGTTCTAAAGGTCTTGTAGGTCTTCATAGAACCGCTCAACTTCAGCTTCTTTAGTATTACTAGTTGGGGCATAGGCTTGGATTACCGTGATATTGAATGGTTTGCCTTGGAAATGAACAGAGATCATTCTGTCGTTTTTGAGATTACACCCAAGTACTGCATTTTGGACTCTTTACTATGCTAAATCTTTGATGTTTAACTTGAGTAAGTCAGGAAACCATTGGAATGTTTTATTTTGTAAATTTATTTATTTTTTACTGGAATGTAGTTGCTTTTCAATGTAGAGTTAGTTCCTACTGTACAGCAGAGTGAATCAGCTATACATAAACATGTTGTTGTTTAGTCACTAAGTGAAGCCTGACTCTCTCGACCTCATGGACTATATAGCCCACACAAGGTTCCTCTGTTCATGGGATTTCCCAGGCAAGAATACTGGAAAGCGTTGTCATTTTCTTCTCCAGGGGATCTTCCTGACTCAGTGACAGAACCCATGTCTTCTGCACTGCAGGCAGATTCTTTACCACTGAGCCACCTGGGGAGTCACACATATACATATATAACCCCTCCGTTTTTGATTTCCTTCCCATTTAGGTCACCACACAGCACTGAGTAGAGTTCCCTATACTATATGATAGGTTCTCATTAGTTAGTTTTGTGTCGTATAGCTATCAGTAATGTACATATACGTCAATCCCAATCTCCCAATTCTTCCCACCTTCCTTCCCCACTTGGTATCCATATATTTGTTTTCTGTGTCTGTCTCTATTTCTGCTTTGCAAATAAGATAATCTGTATCATTTTACTAGATTCCACTTATACATTTTAATATATTTAATATAAAAAGTGTTTGATTTTCTCTTTGTGACACTCCGTACACCAGTCTCTAGGTCCATCCACATCTCTACAAATGACCCAGTTTCATTCATTTGACACAATTCAATCTATCTGGCTGCTGTGCTGTGACCGTTAGAGGGTGAGAGGGAAAATAGGAGACCTAAGGAAGCTACTGCAAGCACCTAGGGGTGGGGGAGTGATGGATGATGGTGACTCTGGTGGCAGTGAAGCAGAAGATAATATTGCTGGGTATATTTTGTAGGTAGGTTAGCAAACATTCAGCCATTATCAAAGCCAGCTGTATGTAAAATGTCATTAAAATAGCTGGGACTAACATGTGTATCTTTTTGTTTCCGTTTTCTGTTTTTGTCTCACTGTCTTCTCTTCCACCTCCTCCACCTTGGCACCTTTCTGGGGATTCTAGGTTTTCACGATTGTCACATCCCTGCTATCTCAGAACTAACCAATTTTGTATCCCATTCTTTTGCTTCTCTTTAGCTAGCTTTTCCAAACTCATCTTAGGAAGGATTCACATTCAAGTGACAATGATTGACTCAAGACCTATTTTTTTACTCCTCAGGGAGTTTTGCATTTTTACTAAGGGATGATTGTGCAATTTAACTCAAAGAGGCTTTTCTAAGACTTGAGCAGCAGATGAGGAATTAAAATTTTGTTTTTTTTTAATACCTCCTGAATGTTACTGTAATTTTTAATTAAATAGTTCAATTTAAGTCAACAAGTATTTGCTGAACATTTGTTCTTTGCCAGGTTGGTACTAGGTGTTGGAAATAATATAAAATCTCTCCTCTAAATGACCTATGAGGCTAATAAAGATGGCAGAATCTTGTAATGCAATGAAATAAATGCTATACACTTGCTAGAAACACACAGAAAATAAATCAGCCATGGAGAAGGGACCTGGGAAGAACTGTCTGGGGAACTTCTCCTGGTAGCTTGCACCTTCTCTGCCTGGCCGATATCTACAGCCAGCCTGCTCCGTCCGCAGCACTTCAGTTATCAGGCTCAGTGTGGATCTTGTGTTCTGCCAGTGATTCAGATGTAAGGACGTGTCTGGGCAGCCTCCTTCTGTGAATTGGATCAAGGCTTGGCTTGAGCTTTCATCTCAGGGAGACTCTAACTAGGGCAGTGTAAACATGGTCCCTGAGGAGCAGGAGTCATACATTTGGAGTGATGCTCTCAGCCAAGCGATGCATGCTTCTAGACAGAGAAGCTGACTGTACTGAAAGCGTACCCATAAGTTCAAATCCCTGATTCTCAAGGCAAGTAGCACAATTCGTTTTGAGGTTGCATAGCTCTTTATTACTAGAGCCTGTGGTGAATTTAACGTGTCAGTGTGGGGGTTGCTGGCTTCTCTGGTGGCTCAGACAGTAAAGAATCTGCCTACAATACAGGAGACCTGGGTTCAATCCCTGGGTCAGGAACATCCATTGGAGAAGGGAATGGCTGCCCACTCCAGTATTCTAGCCTGGAAAAGGAAGGAGAGCCTGGTGGGCTATAGTCCATAGCATCCACAGAGCTGGGTACAACTGAGTGACTAACACTTTTACCTGGTCTTCCCAGGTGTTGCTAGCGGTAAAAAACCTGCCTGCTAGTGCAGGAGATGTAAGAGACACAGGTTCATTCTCGGGGTTGGGAAGATTCCTTGGAGGAGGGCATGGCAATCCACTCCAGTATTCTTGCCTGGAGAATCCCATGGACACAAGAGATTGGCAGGCTACAATCCATAGGATTGCAAAACTCGGACACAACTGAAGTGACTTAGCATGCACACATGCACACACAATGAAGGGGTGATGGTGACAATAGTGGTGGGAAATATTTTCTGAAGGGGAAGCATGTTCTTGCTATCCTCATCTTCACACCCAGGGTTTATGTTGCAATATCTAGCATTGCCTATAAGTAGAATTAGCTCTGATAAACTTGCATACAAAACACCAGTTCTTTTTTTAAACCTAAACTTTGCCCTGCACCTGTCATGTAGTAGATATTTAAGAAATATTTATGTCGGAGAGTGTTTTGCCTATGTTCTCCCCTAGGAGTTTTATAGTTTCTGTTCTTACTAGGTTCTTTGGCCCATTTTTTGATTGGGTCATTTATTTTTCTGGAGTTGAGCTGCATAAGCTGCTTGTATATTTTTGAGATTAGTTGTTTGTCAGTTGCTTCATTTGCTATTATTTTCTCCCATTCAGAAGGCTGTCTTTTCACCTTGCTTATAGTTTCCTTTGTTGTGCAGAAGCTTTTAATTTTAATTAAATCCCATTTGTTTATTTTTGCTTTTATTTCTAGTATTCTGGGAGGTGGATCATAGAGGATTCTGCTATGATTTATGTCGGAGAGTTGTTTTGCCTATGTTCTCCTCTAGGAGTTTTATAGTTTCTGTTCTTGCATTTAGATCTTTAATCCATTTTGAGTTTATTTTTGTGTGTGGTGTTAGAAAGTGGTCTAGTTTCATTCTTTTACAAGTGGTTGACCAGTTTTCCCAGCACCACTTGTTAAAGAGATTGTCTTTACTCCACTGTATATTCTTGCCTCCTTTGTTGAAGATAAGGTGTCCATAGGTGTGTGGATTTATCTCTGGGCTTTCTATTTTGTTCCATTGATCTATATTTCTGTTTTTGTGCCAGTACCATACTGTTTTGATGACTGTGGCTTTGTAGTAGAGCCTGAAGTCAAGCAGGTTGATTCCTCCAGTTCCATTCTTCTTTCTCAAGATGGCTTTGGCTATTCGAGGCTTTTTGTATTTCCATACAAATCTTGAAATTATTTGTTCTAGTTCTGTGGAAAATACCGCTGGTAGCTTGATAGGGATTGCACTGAATCTGTAGATTGCTTTGGGTATTTGCTTTTCTTTTTCCTCTTCTTTTTTTTTTTTTTTCTGTTGATATTGTTGTGCAAATATATTTTTAAATGTTTTCATGTATCAGCAAAGGAAAAACAAAACAAAACAAAACACAGACTAAAAAAAAAAACAAACACTAAGATGAGCAGAGTCTCTGTGATCCAGAGACAGAAACAGACAGGTGGCTTTCTGGAGTTCACCTCTGAAGGAGGAAGGGACTCCAATAGCCCACGTGAAGGCCCATGTGTGTTAGGCCTCTGGTAAGAGGGTAAATAGGGCCTCCACATTGGCTCAGATGGTAAGGAATCTGCCTGTAATGTCAGAGACCCAGCTTCGATTCTTTAGTCGGGACGATCCCACGGAGAAGGGAGTGACTACCTACTCCAGTATTCTTGCCTGGAGAATTCCATGGACAGAGGAGGCTAGAGAGCTACCATAGATCTATGGCAGGACTTCTCAAGGTGTACTAGAAGCTGAAAAGAACTGGAGTCATTATCCAGAGCTGTGGACTTTGAAGAGCTCCTTGGTTGGAGAGAAATTTGAGAGTGGAAAAATTGGTTCAACAAAGAACCAGCTAAATTGTAGGACCAGCTGTGGGCTGTAAAGGCTGAAATGGCAAACAAATGTTATTTAGAACTGGAATATCCAACATCTTAAACTGAAGCAACTATAAAATATCCAGACGGGATGGGACAGAGAGAAAGGAAAATAAATTTCAAATTAAGCAGAAAACAAATTTCCACTAGAAATAAATTTACACATGAATATTTTGAAATAGAGGTAGAAAAAAATTACAAAACCCCAAACAGCTTACAAACTCTATAAATGAGAGAGGGGATTTCTGAAGTAATGAAAAGAAAATTAATATAGCTGTGATTTAAGTTCCTCAGGAGATTATGAAACAAAACCTTTGATTGATAAAGCACAAGTTGAAATAAAAATTAAGCAATTACGCATAACTGTGTATATATGTGTGTGTGTGTGTGTATATATATATATATCTTTAACATGTTACAAAGAATATTAAGTAAACTGAAATCTACTTACTAACAACAGATAGATTAGAAAATGTAGAAGATTCTATGAAGGTTCACACAATTTGAAGAATACCATTAATATTCTTGATCTCAACATTCTTGAGGTAGCTCTGGGAATAATCTTTTTATTGTGCAAAATACACAAAACATGAAAAATATCATTTTAACCATTTAAAAATATACAGTGGCATTAAGTATATTCACATTGGTCTCCAATGATCATTATCTGCAAAACTTTTTATTCTTCCCAAACTGAAGTTCTGTACTCAATACACATAACCCCTTCTTTTTCTCCCTCAAGTCCTAGCAGCCATCATTCTACTTTCTGTCTCTATGAATTTGCCTAGTCTCTGTACCTAATGTAAGTGGAATGATACACTATTTGTCCTTTAGTGCCTGGTTTAATTCTCTTAGTGTAATGTATTCAAGGTTCATCCATGCTGTAACATGATTCAGACCTTCCTTCCTTTTCAAGGTTGAAAAATATTCCACTGTATGTAAATGTCATGTTTTGCTTATCTATTCATACATCTTGGTAGACATTTGGGTTGTTTCTACTTCTTTTTTGACCATTTTGAACAATGTAGCTATGACCATCAGTATACAAAGATCCTGTTTGAGTCCTTTCTTCTTTTTTTTTTGAGTATACACCCAGAACTGAAACTGCTGGATCATATTTGATTCTATGTTTAAGTTTTTGGAGAACTGCCACACTGCTTTCCACAGTGACTGTACTATTTTACACTGCCATGAGCAATGCCCAAGGGTTCTGATATCGCCACATCCTTATCAACACTTTCTTTTTCCATGAATGTCAGACATCCTAATAGGTGTGAGGTGGTATCTTGTGATTTTGATTTATATTTCCTGAGACATTAACAGTGTTGAACATCTTTTTGTGTGTTTGTTGGGGATCTGTGTATCTTCTTTCAAGAAATGTCTATTTAAGTGCTTTGCTATTTAAATTTGGATTCTTCTTTTTGGGGGGGTATTTTAAAAATTTAGTCAGATAGTGTTGCTCGCGATTGAAATTTCGGTATGGCTCCCTACAGAAATAGAATAAAAGCATTGTGTTGACCGGTAGGGTGCCACTGCATGATCTGGCTCTGCTAGCTTCCAAGTCTCCTTTCACGTTCTGTATTCCCTGCCCAATCCTTCCTTCTTAGCCCCAAAATATCAAGCTCCTCTCACCCAAGGCATCTATAGCTGTTGCCTCTTAAGTTTAAGGGTCTTCAGTCAACCTTGAAATAACTGATTTCTTCTTACACTTTAGACCTCAGTTTAAATGCCATACTATTTGGAGAGGTCATCCACAAATACCCAATCTAAAGTAGGAACCCTGCACGAATTCTTTCTTTTTCCTTAAGGGAACTCACCAGTATTTTAACATATACTCATCTGCTAATTTATACCCCTCCCTTGTCTCCTCTTTTGGACCACATACTCACTAAGTGCTGGGTTGTAGTAAGATATTATTGAAGACCTAGAGTAGTATTTGGCATCTGGTAGGTATAAATTAAATATTTCTGATTCCATGAATCAGTATGAAGAGGTGTGAGTCTATGCTGTGGGCAGGAAGATGTGGGTTACAGGATCTGAAGGATCTTTTAATAGGCATATAGATGACACTGAAGTCACTGTATTGTAAGAGGTGTGATTGTGTTTCCAAATAATCCACACAGACCATAACTATACTCCTTTGCACATTGTAATAAGCCTCAAAAAGCCCCAAATCAGATTTTTGGTAGCAGATAGGGAAATGGACATTCCTCATATTTCACAGACTTCATTAAAAGGAATGAACTTTCTTCCACCTTGAAGCCTGTTTATATGTATGTTTATTATTGCAGTATAGTTGCTTTATAATGTGTTATGTTCTACTGTACATTGAAGTGAATTAGCTATGCTGTTGTTCATTGTTCAGTCGCTAAGCCCTGTCCAAATCTTTGCAACCCCATGAACTGCATCACACCAGGCTTCCCTGTCCTTCACTATCTCCCAGAGTTTGTTCAAACTCATGTCCATTGAGTTGGTGATGCTGTCCACCATCTCATCCTCTGTCACCCTCTTCTCCTTTTGTTTTCAATCTTTCCCAGCATCAGGGACTTTCCCAATGAGTCGGCTCTTCCCATCAGGTGGCCAAAGTATTAGAGTTTCAGCTTCAGCATCGGTCCTTCCAATGAATATTCAGGGTTGATTTCCTTTAGGATTGACTGGTTTGATCTTGCTGGCCAAAAAACTCTCAAGAGTCTTCTCCAATTAGAACCACAATTAGAAAGCATCAATTCTTCAGTGCTCAACCATCTTTATGTCCAACTCTCATAACCACACTTGACTCCTGGGAAAATCATAGTTTTGACTGTATGGATCTTTGTTGGCAAAATGATGTCTCTGTTTTTTAATATGCTGCCTAAGCTTGTCATAGCTTTTCTTCCAAGGAGCAAACTTCTTTTAATTCTGTGGCTAGAGTCACCATCTGTAGTGATTTTGGAACCCAAGAAAATAAAATCTGCCTCTGCTTCCAATTTTCCCCCATCTATTTGCCATGAAGTGATGGGAACAAATGCCATGATCTTAGTGTCTTGACTGTTGGATTTTAAGCCAGCTTTTTCACTATCTTCTTTCACTCTCATCAACATACAATTTACTTCCTCTTTGCTCTCTGCAATAGGGTGGTGTCATCTGTATATCTGAGGTTGTTAATATTTCTCCTGGCAATCTTGATTCCTACTTGTGCTTCATCCAGCCCATTTTTTTGCATAAGGTACTCTGTGTATAAGTTAAATAAGCAGAGTGACAATATACAGCCTTAAAGTACTCCTTTCCCAGTTTTGAACCAGTCTGTTGTTCCACGCCGGGTTCTAAATGTTGCTTCTTGTACTGCATACAGGTTTCTTAGGATGCAGGTATGGTGGTCTGGTATTCCCATCTCTTAAAAAATTTTCCACAGTTTGTTGTGATCCACACAGTCAAATGCTTTAGCATGGTCAGTGAAGCAGAAATAGATGTTTTTCTGGAATTCTCTTGCTTTCTCTATGATCCAACAGATCTTGGAAATTTGATTTCATCTTTTCTAAATCCAGCCTTACATCTGAAAGTTCTTGGTTCACATACTGTTGAAGCCTCACTTTAAGGATTTTGAGCATTACCTTGCTAGCGTGTGAAATGAGTACAATTGTACTGTTATTTGAACATTCTTTGGCATTGCCTCTCTTTGGGATTGGAATGAAAACTGACCTTTTCCAGGTGTGTGGCCATTGCTGCGTTTTCCAAATTTTCTGGCATAGTGAGTGTAGCCTTTAACAGCATCATCTTTTGGGACTTGACATAGCTCAGTTGGAATTCCATCAGCTCCACTAACTTTGTTCATAGTTATGCTTCCTAAGGCCCACTTAACTTCAAACTCTAGGATGCCTGGCTTTAGGTGAGTGATTACACCATTGTGGTTTTCCATGTCATTAAAGCATGGTCCACTGGAGAAGGAAATGGCAAACCACTTCAGTATTCTTGTCTCAAAAATATATGTATAGTATTAATTAAACATATATATATATATCTCTTCTCTTTTTGGATTTCCTTCCCATTTAGGTCACCACTGAACACTGAGTAGAATTCCCTGTGTTATACATTAAATTCTCATTAGTTGTCTATTTTATACATAGTATCAAAAGTGTATATATGTCAATCCCAATCTCCAACCCAAATTATTCTAATGGAGAAATTGGAGAATAAAAAGGAAAAGGGAGATACTGAGCAGATGGTGGGCCTCAGAAAGCTATCTTACTTGGAGCCATGCTTTTACATGAATGACAGGAACTACAGTTTGAACACTTTCTGCATCTCCCAAACTCACCATTTTTTATTACAAATAATATTATTGTTGTTATTGTTCAGTTGCTAATTGTGTCTGACTCTTTGTTACCCCATGGACTGTAGCATGCCAGGCTCCTCCATCCTCTACTATCTTTTGGATCTCTTGGAGTTTGCTCGAAGACTATTATATTACAATATATTCAGGACGATGCTTCTCAAAATCTTCAATTCAATCCAGAAGTGTAATTATTTTCTTTAGACCACCTCACTAGGTCCAAAACTGTGCTATAAATAGTGTTGCTTCTGACTACAGCATTTTCTTTTTCATTTTTGAAAGAGAAAATATCACTAGTCTCCCTTATTTAATTTATTTTCATATATGACTAATTAAATGATTGCAAGTTACTTTTCAAGAGTTAAAAAAGATGTAAAACATGCATGATAACAGCAAATTTCCCTAGAAACAAGCTTTATCATACAAGAGCTTAAAGAAACTTTTTTAGACTCTCTGTTAGAACAAGATGTGCCTATCTTAAGGCACTAAAGGCACTATCTTAATGACATAGAATTAAGTACCCAACAAAAGTGGTAGGAACAGATCTTAGTAGACTTGAGTTTATCTTTATGAGGTTAAAGTTCTTTTGATGTAGACAGAAGTTCCTTTTTGTCAGTTGCTTACAACTCCCAGCAAAGTAGTTCTGGTTCAGTGTTTTAAATCTCACTTTTGCTCTGCCCAGAAATGTCTAATGGAATGATCCCATAGTTTGCTTTTGAAGACATTGCCACTGGCAGAGTTAATTATGCTAGATCTCATATTACTGTCTGTTGTCTCTTTAGATTGGGTCAATAGTGATACAAGAAAAAGAGTGACTACATTGACTAATCAAAGCTTCCCAGAGAGAAGGTAGAAATACAATCATGGTTATTTCTGCTTTCCATGCAGTCTTTCTCATTCCTTCCCACTTTTGTGCCCTTTCACTTACTTCCACAGATAGTTTGAAATGACCACTCTCTCTACTCTCTTAGTTTAAACCATTCCTCTGGTCTTCTCATAAATGGCATTATTCTCATGAAGCATATTGTGATTCCCCACCCTGTGACATTCTCCACTTCCACTGAATGCCCTTGGACAGACCCTAGTTATTTCACAATATTGCCATTTGACTGATAAAGCATTTGTCTTTTGTTCTCAAGTACTTCATATCTCATCTCTTATACCACATAATATACTTTAAAATATACTTTAAAAACTGAAATGTAGTCAATTTACAATGTTGTATTAGTTTTGGTTATACAGCAAGTGATTCAGATAAATATGTATATTCATGGTATATAATGGATTGAATATATATTCTTTTTCAGATTCTTTTCCATTATAGGTTATTATAAGATATTAAATATAGTCCCCTATGCTATACAGTAGGGCCTTGTTGTTTATTTATTTTATATAGTGTATATAAGTTCATCCAAAACCCCTAATTTATTTCTAACCTCCCCTTTTCCTTTTGGTAACATAGTTTTTATTTTTTATTTTTTTTCTGTGTCTGAGAGTCTGTTTCTGGTTTATAAATAAGTTCATCTGAATATTTTGTTTAGACTCCATTATAAGAGATATCAAGATTTTTGTCTTTGTCTGACTTACTTCACTTAGTATGATAATCTCTAGTTCCATCCATGTTGTGCAAATGGCATTATTTCATTCTTTTTTATGGCTGAGGCTTCCCTGGTGGCTCAGAGGTTAAAGCATCTGCCTGTAGAGTGGGAGACCTGGGTTCGATACCTGGGTTGGGAAGATCCCCTGGAGAAGAAAATGGCAACCCACTCTAGTATTCTTGCCTGGAGAATCACTTGGAGGGAGAAGCCTGGTGGGCTACAGTCCATGGGGTTGCAAAGAGTCAGACATGACTGAGCGACTTAACTTTCACTTTCAATTTACCATTGTGCACATATAGCATAAAATTGAATGTTGTTCAGTGCTTAATAGTTACCACAAAATAAATACTTTATAGAGATTATTATGATTCATTTATATTTTAAAATAAGAAAATAATATGGATGATTAAGAGAGGAGCTCTAATTGACCTTATCTACTTTTCACTCCTGTAAGGAAAAGTTTCCCTTACTTCTACCATGTTTTCTAATGGTGACTTCTTAATGCAGGTGCAAAACTCTGCAGTATACAGTTGGCCTTTTATATCTGTGAGTTCTGAATCCACAGATTCAAACACCCACTGATCAAAAATCATCAGAAAAAAATCTAGAAATTTCCCTAAACCAAAACTTGAATTTACTTTGTCCTGGCAAGTTTTAATATAGCATTACATTGTATTTACAATTATTTACATGACATTTGCACTGTATTAAACATTATAAGTAATAAGTTCAGTTCAGTCACTCAGTTGTGTCTAACTCTTTGCGACCTCATGGACTGCAGCACGCCAGGTGTCCCTATCCATCAGCAACTCCCAGAGTTTACTCAAACTCATGTCCTTTGAGTCAGTGATGCTGCCCATCCTCTGTTGTCCCCTTCTACTCCCACCTTCAATCTTTCCCAACATCAGGTTCTTTTAAATGAGTCAGTTCTTCACATCAGGTGGCCAATGTATCGGAGTTTCAGCTTCAGCATCAGTCCTTGCAATGAACACTCAGGACTGATCTCCTTTAGGATGGACTGGTTGGATCTCCTTGCAGTCCAAGGGACTCTCAAGAGTCTTCTCCAACACCACAGTTCAAAAGCATCAATTCTTCGGCACTCAGCTTTCTTTATTAAGAGATGACAAAGTTACAGGAGGATGTTTGTAGGTTACATACAAACACCATGCTAGTTTATACAAGGGACTGAAGTAGTCTCTCATTTTTTTGTCTCCTGCAAACATAGATTCAGTTCCCCATGACAGAGAGGGATGGCTTTATCTATAAGAAATTGAAATATACAATTTCTATCTAAAGAAACAATCCTGGGGAGGATAGAACACAATCTTGAGTTGAACAGTAGCATTGATTTCTCCTCCTGGCAGCTGCCTTTAAGTAGATGTTTATAGTAAGTAATCTGAGACTTATTCGTATATTCATAATGGACTAAAAATAGCCTTGCATTTTGTATCTTTCATCTGTGTCAGAAGAGGGTCACATAGACTTTCAAAATCTTTCTTCAGATAATCAATTTTGAGAAAGGATTATTCTAATGTGCCATTTTTTACAGTGTATTTGTTCCACATTCTTAACAAACAGGGATGTGACATATCCATCAGTGACCACAAAGTCTGTTCTACCCTGAAAATTAATGCTGCTCTTGAAAAGTTTGTACAGTGCCTGGAGGATAATCGCCTAAACAATAAGACAACTGTCTCTTATACACATCTCCCCTTCATTTCCACACACCTAGAGGCCTCTTTGGAATTGTTTAGAAAGAAGTGAAAGTGAAAGTCTCTCAGTCACGTCTCATTCTTTGCCACCCCATGGACTATACATTCCATGGAATTCTCCAGGCCAGAATACTGGAGGAGGTGCTGTTCCCTTCTCCAGGGGATCTTCCCAACCCAGGGATGAAACCCAGGTCTCCCTCATTGCAGGTATATTCTTTATCAGTTGAGCCACTAGGGAAGTCCTGGTGCTGTTTAATCTGTCTAATAGTTGTTCTGCTAGGAGGCAGATGCTGAAAGGGAGATCAGCGAGTAGAAGGCGACTGAGGAGTTCTCTTAGGATGAGCGCCTGTCCGGGAAGTGGGGGAAGCTGACCTGGTCAATGGAGATGTTGTACTGAGGGGCAGCACAACAAAGGCCCCCTGAGCCAAGCCAGCAGTCACTCTGGAGCACTGGTTCTCTGCAGAGGTATCACAGGCTGGTGCAGAGGTCAGGGCTTTACTCATCTGTGGAATCATGCTTTGGTCTGTCCCTGGAAAGGAGGCATAAACTTGGGCAAAATGACTCTTTAGACAAAGGCTGAGAGCTGTTAGATGTCAATAGTCCCAGTAGCTGGGAAATGAGTGCTTTAGTATTGAAGGTGGGGAGTTATGTGGTACACTGTAGACCCACAAAAATTGTCTTATAAAAGGAAAAAGAATGACAAAATAAGAATATATTAATAATAAATAGTAGCATTGACAGAGGAGCCTGCAGGCTACAGTCCATGGTCACAAAAGAGCAGGATACAAAGTAGAGCCTAAACAAGAAGCAACGGCAACAACATACAGTATTTACATAGTTGTCATGAGCTTATTTTATATTCTCTTCCAGTTCAGAGAAAATTTTTTTTTTAGAAAGAACTCCTGAAATCATAAGAGGTAAATTAACCTTATTTACCTTTATGCACTAAAAGAGTACAAACAGAGTCATAGTAATCAATATTTCCAAATTCATGAATCTGAATCAAAATAACATATGATAACAATAGGACCCACATCTGATCTTTCTGTTTTCTTTCTTCTAAATTTTCACATTATTGTTGATCTTGAAATTTAGAACTAATAATTTCTTCTATTTATGGAGATATAATACTTAGAAGTACAGAATGAAGCAGGACAAAGGCTAATAGAGTTTTGCCAAGAGAACGCACAAGCAAACACCCTCTTTCAACAGCACAAGAGAAGACTCTACACATGGACATCACCAGATGGTCAATACTGAAATCAGATTGATTATATTCTTTGCAGCCAAAGATGGAGACGCTCTATACAGTCAGCAAAAACAAGACAAGGAGCTGACTGTGGCTCAGATCATGAACTCCATATTGCCAAATTCAGCCTTAAATTGAAGAAAGTGGGGAAAACCACTAGGCCATTCAGGTATGACCTAAATCAAATCCCTTATGATTATACAGTGGAAGTGAGAAACAGATTTAAGGGACTAGATCTGATAGACAGAGTGCCTGATGATCTAAGATGGAAGTTCATGACATTGTACAGGAGACACTGATCTAGAACATCCCCAAGAAAAAGAAATTCATAAAGCAAAATGGCTATCTGAGGAAGCCTTACAAATAGCTGTGATAAAAAGAGAAATGAAAGCAAAGGAGAAAAGGAAAGATATACTCATTTGAATGCAGAGTTCCAAAGAATAGCAAAGAGAGATAAGAAAGCCTTCCTCAGTGATCAATGCAAAGAAATAGAAGAAAACAATAGAATGAGAAAGACTAGAGATCTCTTCAAGAAAATTACAGATAGCAAGGGAATATTTCATGCAAAGATGGCCACAAAAAGGACAGAAATGGTATGGCCACAAGAGAAGCAGAAATATTAAGAAGACGTGGCAAGAATACACAGAACTATACAACAAAGATCTTCAGGGCCCATATAATCACAATGGTATGATCACTCACCCAGAGCCAGACATTCTGGAATGGGAAGTCAAGTGGGCCTTAGGAAGCATCACTATGAAAAAAGCTAGTGAAGGTGTGGTATTCCAGATAAGCTATTTCAAATCCTGAAAGCTGATGCTGTGAAAATGCTGCACTCAATATGCCAGCAAATTTGGAAAACTCAGCAGTGGCTACAGGACTGGAAAAGGTCAGTTTTCATTCCAGTCCCAAGGAAAGCTAATGCCAAAGAATGCTTAAAGTGAGTGAAGTGAAGTTGCTCAGTTGTGTCTGATTCTTTGTGACCCCGTGGACTGTAGCCCACAAGGCTCCTCCGTTCCTGGGATTCTCCAGGCAAGAATACTGGAGTGGGTTGCCATTTCCTTCTCCAGGGTATCTTCCCGACCCAGGGATCAAACCCAGGTCTCCCTCATTGCAGGCAGACACTTTAACCTCTGAGCCACCAAAGAAGCCCAAGAATGCTTAAACCACCACACAGTTTCACTCATCTCACACACTAGTAAAGTAATGCTCAAAATTCTCCAAGCTAGGCTTCAACAGTACATGAACCATGAACTTCCAGATGTTCAAGCTGGATTTAGAAAGGGCAGATCAAATTGCCTACATCTGTTGGATTGTTGAAAAAGAAATAGAGTTCCAGGAAAAACATCTACTTCTGCTTTACTGACTATGCCAAAGCCTTTGACTGTGTGGATCACAACAAACTGTGGAAACTTCTTAAAGTGATGGGAATACGAGAACACCTGACCTGCCTCCTGAGAAATCTGTATGCAGGTCAGGAAGCAACAGTTAGAACTGAACATGGAACAATAGACTGGTTCCAAATAGGGAAAGGAGTACATCAAGGCTGTATATTGTCATCCTGGTTATTTAACTTATATGCAAGAGTACATCATGCGAAACGCTGGGCTGGAGGAAGCACAAGCTGGAATCAAGATTCCGGGAGAAATATCAATAACCTCAGATATGCAGATGACACCACTCTTATGGCAGAAAGCAAAGAGGAACTGAAGAGCCTCTTGATGAAAGTGAAAGAGGAGAGTGAAAAAGTTGGCTTAAAGCTCAACATTCACAAAACTAATCATGGCATCTGGTCCCATCACTTCATGGCAAACAGATGGGGAAACAGTGGCTGACTTTATTCTTTTGGGCTCCAAAATCACTGCAGATGGTGATTGCAGCCATGAAATTAAAAGACACTTGTTCCTTGGAGGAAAAGTTATGACCAACCTAAAAAGCGTATTAAAAAGCAGAGACATTACTTTGCCAACAAAAGTTTGTTTAATCAAAGCTATGGTTTTTTCAGTAGTCATGTATGGATGTGAGAGTTAGACTATAAAGAAAGCTAAACGCTGAAGAACTGACATTTTTGAACTGTGGTGTTGGATAAAACTCTTGAAAGTCCCTTAGACATCAAGGAAATTCAGTCAGTCCATCCTAAAGGAAATCAGTCCTGAATATTCACTGGAAGGACTGATGCTGAAGCTGAGACTCCAATGCTTTGGCCACCTGATGGGAAAAGCTGAGTCATTTGAAAAGACCCTGATGCTGGGAAAGATTGAAGGCTGGAGGAGAAGGGGACGACAGAGTATAAGATGGTTGGGTGGCATCACCGACTCAATGGACATGTGTTTGAGTAAACTCCAGGAGTTGGTGATGGGCAGGGAGGCCTGATGTGCTGCAGAATGGGGCTGCAAAGAGTTGCACACGACTGAGCTCTGAACTGAGGTGAACTGAATGCTTAGAAAAAAGACAATTTCCTAGTTGTGTGTATACTGCTGAGCCCAAGATAATTTATGTTCTCATAACATTTATAAAATGAAAATATTGACAGACTTTTCTAAATAGGCAAAATATAAGTGAATGTCTATTGTATAAAAAATACTGAGAGGACAGATTGCAGGGAGCAAAGTCAGGTAAGGTATGAAGAGCTATTCAACTGAACAGAATTATATATATATTGTGTGTGTGTGTGTGTGTGTGTGTGTGTGTAATCTGTTATGTGTACGTATACATGCATATAAAAGTAGAGCGATTTCACCAAAATATTTGTTATTATACCAAAAAAATTCTAGCCAAAGATACCACTATATTACTTTCCATATTTCTGTTATTTTCTACAAAATTATTTGTATCTATCTAGCTAACCATTTATCAAGTGGATTCACATCAAATGTTCACATTATGGAGGAAAGCTAGCAAAGAAGTTATTTTTTATTTCTCTTAGCTTGTGTGCTAAGAGAAGCATGGAGCAAGAGGTAGAAGGAACTCTGGATAGTTCTGTTAACTTGAGCCAAGTGAAAGGAATAAATCCCTTACAGAAAGTAGTGAAGATCATAATGCTTTCTTTTTAATTGCCTGTCACATTTTCTTAGAATATGCTTAAATGACAATGATGAGTGACTGAATGATCACTCAGTAATAGCTTTATCTCCTCTTCAAATGAATTTGTTTTTAAGACTTTGCTGTCCTTAGCTTTATTGTTTTTTATTTTCCATTTGAAAAATGTTATTCCTTATTTACATTTTTTGAACCTCAGTTTATATGTCTCTATTTTTATTTACTTGGTTATATTTTTTGAATTGTGAATTTTTAATTTTATTTGTCTTTACATACATTATTATCAACATGTTTATCACAGATGTGTTAAAGAACAAAAAAAAAAAAAAACCCTGAATTTTCTTTTTTCACTTTTCATATCTTTTGTTACTTGTCACTTAATTCAGTTCAGTTCAGTTCAGTCGCTCAGTCGTGTCCGACTCTTTGCGACCTCATGAATCGCAGCACGCCAGGCCTCCTGTCCATCACCAACTCCTGGAGTTCACTTCTAAATGGAACTTTGAATCTCCTGTTTTCCTCTCACTCAGCACTCCATTGCTTCTTTTACTGATAACACTTTACAGATTGGCTTTTCAGATAGTGGGATATAGTCAACACTGATATTTTTTCTGATCAATCAAACCAGCTTCCTTTGTTGCTTACTGCGACAGGGTTAGTGATTTTGCTCACATCACTGTCAGACACAATATTATTGAAGTGTTAAAAATGTATTTTCAACTATTTTTTAGACCAATTTAGAGATTGAGGGAAAGCTATAAATATGCAATCATTTTGCAAAACTTCCTGCCCTAAAGGATTAGACATTGAGGTGAGGCTTTCTTTCCTATTGCTTCAGGAAGTTACTTGATAATTCTGAGGAATTTTTTGTAGCAGTGTGCTGTTGTTATAAAGAGGGATTTCTCTTGGTAAACACAAAAGCTTATTCTGTGCTGAGACCCCGAACGTGAGATTACCACCACGAGAGGCTTGGTCCTCCACTAAGGCCTAAGAACTCAACTTGGCTGTTTGCTAAATTCAATTAGACTCTGGGGTTCTTATATTTATCAAGATCATAGGAGATCTACTGTATACATCATAAATGTATGTTTCTCACTTACAGTGAGAATTTTATGAAATGGAAGGACTACTCACATTAATTCAACATGAGGAATTTCTCCTTGTAGCATTCTGTGTATCGGTGGATTATTGTGTGATCATAGAATCAAAACACTGTAGGGAACAGAATTTTCAATAGTCTCAGGTTAAGATAGCTTATAGATAGCTCATTTTCCCAAAAGGCATGTCTTGGCACCAATATAATCCTAGCTTTCGATATTCTTGGTAAACATTTCCTTTCTCCTGCATAGGTCTTGAAAGAACATTATGCCTTCTATGACTCTTATTTTCTATTCTTCTGTTAATCATTAGCACTTTTTTCTAGGAGGTATGTGATTTCTCTAGAGATACTAATGACTTCATTAAAGTACATTTACCTATAATATTCTACTGCAAATCCCAGTCATCACCTTACTTTTGTTTCCTTTAATAATGCTAATAATAATGATCTGCTGAATAAGGCCAATAATTTTTAACCTGCTAGTTTTGTCATGGTTTGTTAACCCTGTACACTCACAGGAATCACATGTAGCAAATTTTAAGATACAGATACTTGGGAGTCATGCCAGTCAACTAAATTTGAATCTTAAAGTGAAGTATATCTTTAAAGTACCCACCAGTTACTGTGATGAACCACCATGGCTAAAAACCACTAGTTTATACATTTGGCCCAATTATGAAGGTACATGATTTTCTGCAAGGATAAGAGGAAATCTGCTACATCCAACCATCTGCTATATTTGATATATGCCTCTCCTGACCTAAGTAACTTCCACTTCTGAGAGTTGAGAATAAAAGAATCATCACTGGGTTCCTTCTCGATCATACACTGAAATATATCAACAGTGATGAAGGTTGTTGGCTGTGGAGATGATTTTAAATGCTAACAAGAGCTAACCTCTATCACGAGCAGATCATGTGCCACATACCAGGTGATTTACTTCTGTGAACCTCTCCATTCATTTTTTGTTTCATTTGACAGTTATGTTTTGAGTAATAGATATATAACTGTATTTCATGAAGCAAACACCTTGTAATAAATATAACTAATTCAGAACTTAAAAATATATATTTTACTTAAAAGTAGGGGGAAAGCTTCAAAAGCAGAGTGTGCTGCCCTGCTAAGATCATGCATTCAAAGTATTCATCTGTCTTGTCTCAACATCCCCATTTTACAACAAAATGAATGGAAACACACAGACAGATCAAAAAACTGTTCACAGTGCCAAAGACCATAAATGACAAACAGATTGAAATCCTCTTAGTGTAACTCCAGAGGCTTCTATTTTTATTCTAAGGAAAAAATATCATTTATTCATTATTCTAAACAATGGACAATATAAGTCAACAATGCACATTACTGGAAAAACAAAACTGCAACTATAATTCTCATGTTAAGCTAAAGAACTGCTAATCACATTAATGCATTACAAAAATAAAAATTAATTTACTACACATTTTAAATTAAAATATTAAATATTAATATTTTCAGTTCAAGCATATACAACTGTCAGAGTAAAATGTTCCCAAAAAATCATCTTTGTTATAGTAAAGACAATACAAATTTGAGCATTTCAGTAAATCATTACACTCAAAGGGGGTTACTTTGCAGTAATGTGTGTATGTGTAGAGATCTCCAGAGCTTTCGGAAAGTCTGGTAAAATCAGGGACTAACAAGGACAGAATCTTATGTCAGAGCATTAACCACTACTTTTTATTACCTTCCATTCACTCAATAAGCACACCGGGTAAAACAAAGCAAAACAAAACAAACGTCAAATAAAACAGAAGAGTTGGGCAACAAAAATTTAAAGTTAACAGCTAGGAGTGCATCAAATTAAAAATCTTCTACACAGGAATGCAGTGGAAAAAAAGAAAAAAACAAAACCTAGAGAATGGGAAAATATTTGCAAACCATGTATTTGATAAAGGGTTAATATTCAAACTATAGTAAGAACTCAGGCAACTCAATAGCAAAAAAATCCCAAATAACCCAATTGAGAAATGACTGAAGGGCCTGGATAAACATTTCTGCCAAGAAAGACCAACAGGTACATAAACAGATGCTCAACATCCAAAGTCAGCAGGGAAATGCAGAGTCAAACAACAACAGTGAGATATCATCTCACACCTGCTGGAATGGCTATCACCAAAAAGACAAGAGCTGACAAATGCTAGTGAGGGCAAATTTGTGTCCTGTTAATGAGACTGTATTTTGGTACAGCTATTATGATTCTCCATGGAATGTGTGTGTGCTCAGTTGCTTGGTCGTTTATAACTCTTTGCAACTCCATGGACAATAGCCTGCCAGGCTCCTCTCTCCATGGAATTTTCCAGGCAAGAGTATTGAAGTGGAATACCATTACCTTCTCCAGAGAATATTCTTGACCCAGGGATCGAACTCGTGTCTCTTGCATCTCCTGCATTGGCAGGCAGATTCTTTACCACTGTGCCACCTGGGAAGCCCAGAAAATGGTATAAGGGATTTTCAAAAAGTTAAAAATAGCACTACAATATGATCCTACAATTCTGCTTCTGGGAATATATTTAATGGAAATGAAAACATCAACTGGAAAAGATATCTTCACCTCCAGGTTCACAGCAGCATTATTTAAATAGCCAGGAAATTTAAACAACTAAAGTGTCAAAGGATGAGTGGATAAAGAAGATGTGATGTATACAATGGAATAAAATTAAAAATAAATAAATCCTGCCATTTGCAACAATATGGATGGACCTTGATGGCATTATGCTAAATAAAATAAGTCAGAAAGCGAAAGACAAAGACTGTATGATCTCACTTATCTGTGAAATATAAACAACAAAAAAAATCCTAGAAGAGATCAGACTTGTGACTACCAGAGGCAGAGAGAGTTGGGGGAAGGGAATTGAAGGAAGGTGGTCAAAGGTACAAGCTTCCAGTTATAAGATAAATAAATACTAGAGTTATAACATACAACATGATAAATTTAGCTAATACTACCGTGAAGGCAGAATGCCAAAGACTGGTGTCTTTGAACTGGTGCTGGAGAAGACTCTTGAAAGTCTCTTGACAGCAAGGATATCAAACCAATCAATCTTAAGGGAGATCAACCCTGAATATTCACTGGAAGGACTGATCCTAAAGCTGAAGCTCCAGTATTTTGGTCATTTGATACGAACAGACAACTCATTGGAAAAGTCCCTGATGCTGGCAAAGATTGAGGGCAGAAGGAGAAGAGGGCATCAGAGGATGAGATGGCTGGATGGCATCACTGATGCAATGAACATGAACCTGGGCAAACTATAGGAGATGATGAGGGACAGGGAGGCCTGGCGTGCTGCAGTCCATGGGGTCACAAACAGTCAGACACGATAGGGTGACTGAAAAAGAATAACAACTGTATTTCATTGCAAGGACATTTTTTTTTCTTTCTTTCTTTTTGGGACTTCCCTAGTACCTTGCCTGGAAAATCCCATGGATGGAGGAGCCTGGTAGGCTGCAGTCCATGGGGTCGCTAAGAGTGGGACACAACTGAGCGACTTCACTTTCACTTTTCACTTTCATGCTTTGAAGAAGGAAATGGCAACCCAGTCCAGTGTTCTTGCCTGGAGAATCCCAGGGACAGGGGAGTCTGGTGGGCTGCCATCTATGGGTCACACAGAGTCGGACACGACTGAAGCTACTTAGCAGCAGCAGCAGTAGCTCAGAGGGTAAAGCATCTGCCTGCAATGCAGGAGACTCAGGTTCGATCCCTGGGTCAGGAAGATCCCCTGGAGAAGGAAATGGCAACCCACTCCAGTATCCTTGCCTGGAAAATTCCATGGACAAAGGAGCCTGCTGGGCTATAGTCCATGAGGTTGTAAATAGTCAGACATGACTGAGTGACTAACACACACATTTAAAAAGATGGATGTTAGATGAACTTACTGTGATAATCAGTTCACAGTATATGTAAATCTAACCATCTTGTATGCTTCAAATTTATAATGTTATGTATGTCAATTATTAGGGCTTTCCTGTTGGCTCAGAGGGTAAAGAATTGGCTTGCAATGCAGGAGACGTAGACGTGGATCTGATCCCTGGGTTAGGAATATCCCCTGGAAAAGGAAATGGCAATTCACTCCAGTATTCTTGCCTGGAGAATCCCAAGGACAGAGGAGCCTGGTGGACTATAGTGCACAGAGCTGCACAGGGTCAGACGTGACTGACGCAACTGAGCATGCTGCTGCTGTGCTGCTGAGTCGCTTTAGTCGTATCTGACTCTGTATGACCCCATAGACGCCAGCCCACCAGGCTCCTCTGTCCCTGGGATTCTCCAGGCAAGACTAGTGGAGTGGGCTGCCATTTCCTTCTCCAATGCATGCATGCATGCTAAGTCACTTCAGTCGTGTCTGACTCTGTGTAATCCCTTGGACAGCAGCCCACCAGGCTCCTCTGTCCACAGAATTCTCTAGGCAAGAGTATTGGAGTGAGTTGCCATTTCTTTTCCAGACGGAACATTCACACATACCAATTATTTCTTTTTAAAAAAATTTATCATTTTTTAATTTTATTTTTAAAATATAAATTTATTTATTTTAATTGGAGGTTAATTACTTTACAATATTATATTGGTTTTGCCGTACATCAACATGAACCCGCCACAGGTATACACGTGTTCCCTATCCTGAACCCCTCCCACCTCCCTCCCCATACCATCCCTCTGGGTCATCTCACTGCACCAGCCCCAAGCATCCAGTATCATGCATCGAACCTGGACTAGTGATTCATTTCATATATGATATTATACATGTTTCAATGCCATCCTCCCAAATCATCCCACCCTTTCCCTCTCCCACAGAGTCCAAAAGACTGTTCTATACATCTGTGTTTCTTTTTCTGTCTCGCATACAGGGTTATCATTACCATCTTTCTAAATTCCATATATATGTGTTAGTATACTGTATTGGTGTTTTTCTTTCTGGCTTACTTCACTCTGTATAATAGGCTCCAGTTTCATCCATATCATTCACAATTTGTATGGAAATACAAAAAACCTTGAATAGCCAAAGCAATCTTGAGAAAGAAAAATGGAACTGGAGGAATCAACCTGCCTGACTTCAGGCTTTACTACAAAGCCACAGTCATCAAGCCAGTATGGTACTGGCACAAAGACAGAAATATAGATCAATGGAACAAAATAGAAAGCCCAGAGATAAATCCACCTACCTCTGGACACCTTATCTTTGACAAAGGAGGCAAGAATATACAATGAATTAAAGACGATCTCTTTAACAAGTGGTGCTGAGAAAACTGGTCAACCACTTGTAAAAGAATGAAACTAGAACACTTTCTAACACCACACACAAAAATAAACTCAAAATGGATTAAAGATCTAAATGTAAGACCAGAAACTATAAAACTCCTAGAGGAGAACATAGGCAAAACACTCTCTGATATATATCACAGCAGGATCCTCTATGACCCACCTCCCAGAATACTGGAAATAAAAGCAAAAATAAACAAATGGGACCTAATTAAACTTAAAAGCTTCTGCACAACAAGATGAAAAGACAGTCTTCAGAATGGGAGAAATTAATAGCAAATGAAGCAACTGACAAACAACTAATCTCAAAAATATACAACCAACTCCTGCAGCTCAATTCCAGAAAAATAAACGACCCAATCAAAAAATGGGCCAAAGAACTAAATAGACATTCTCCAAAGAAGATATACAGATGGCTAACAAACACATGAAAAGATGCTCAACATCGCTCATTATCAGAGAAATGCAAATCAAGACCACAATGAAGTACCATTTCACGCCAGTCAGAATGGCTGCGATCCAAAAGTCTACAAGCAATAAATGCTGGAGAGGGTGTGGAGAAAAGGGAACCCTCTTACACTGTTGGTGGGAATGCAAACTAGTACAGCCACGATGGAGAAAAGTGTGGAGATTTCTTAAAAAACTGGAAATAAAACTGCCTTATGACCCAGCAATCCCACTGCTGGGCATATACACTGAGGAAACCAGAATTGAAAGAGACACATGTACCCCAATGTTCATCACAGCACTGTTTATAATAGCCGGGACTTGGAAGCAACCTAGATGTCCAGCAGCAGATGAATGGATAAGAAAGCTGTGGTACAAATACACAATGGAGTATTACTCAGCCAATTATTTCTTAATAAAAATGGTGAAAAAAAATTAGAACAGAAAAAAAAAAGAAAGAAAAAGCAGAACACAGTTTCTTTTCTTTAGGAAATATTATCTATAGATAGAAAGGCAATATATAAGGGCGTTCATGATTATACTAGAGATTTATATATACATGGATATCTAAGTACTGAGAAAGTCAGGTGTCAATGTTTCAAGAAAGAATGTCATTAGGAGGACAGAATATAGGGTTTGGATTAGAGAAGTAGAGGAGAGCATTCTTTCACTGCAGGAAAGGAAAGAATGCATAATGATAGGTAGGGAGCAAATGATTGACAAAAGGAAGCAGCTATGCCAGCTATGTTTCTTTGAGAGCAGATAGAGGGATAAAAGATTGATTATTTTTTTCTTGAGAAATTTCAGGAAAGCTCCCTTTTGGCCTTCTAGCTCTAATGAAAATGCCCATCAAGAGGGGCTGCAGGGAGCAGTCTTCAAAAGGAAAATGGTGTGCAAAAGGTTTAAAGGGAATGTTCTCAGGATCAGCACCTGGAAGATACCACACTCAGGGAGACTTGAGCTGCCTCAGTTTCCCCAGGTGGGTTCGGGGCTGGGTGCTTGGGACTTGTGATGTGGCTTGCCCTTGAGTGACACTGCCTGCCTCAGCACAGACAACCCCTTCAGGACAGTTGAGGCGTTTATTCCAGAAGACTGACAGCAGTTGGGGGAAGCAGAGCCTCAGTTTCTGAAGGGGGACCTGGGTGATGCTTCACTTTGTTCAGAGATTACTCTCTGACAAAGCAGTTGTCCTGAGCATCAGAATTAATTCAGTTAAAAATAATCCATTTATCTCTACATCTATGTCTTATCTGTATCTGTATGTATATGTGTTGAGTCCACTAAATCAGAATCTCTCTAAAGGAAGGCAAGATGACCAATTTTTTTTTTTTGTTTGTTTGTTTCAAAGCATATTCTCAGATATTTCTGCTGATCATTCAAGTTTGGGAACCTCTGATTTAAAGGGTATAAATTAATCTCAAGGAGCTTCAGAAATAATTATGCATTTCTTCCTTGACTCATCAGTAATCTCACATAGTATACACCACTTTTTAATGGGCAAAGCGGAAGGATGAAAGAAGAAATCACATTATGAATAGCTCTGGATTCAAAGAAAGGGCACACAGGCATTTTAAGTGTATTCCACATTATATAAGAAGAAAAGGATTAAGCACAATAGGAAGCCCATTAAATTGCTATTGCGTTAGAAGAAATTAAAGGTTATGTTCAGACTATTATAAAATAGACATAAAAATATGTTAATCTATAAAATCTTCAGGCATATACAAAATGAGCTACCTGGACAAGCAAGTAACATAAATAAAATGACTTTATGATTTTTGCAATGCAGAAGCTCCTTTATGGTGGAAATAGCATATTATCTGTAAAATTTGAGTTTTTCTTCTTGAGGATAGACATTTAGAAAAATTTTAGATATTTAAAACATATATAACAAGATATTTTGTCTGGATTTGTAGCCTATTGCTAAAAAATAATATGAGGAGGGCTTGTTGTCACTCCTTGCTCCAAATATTTGTCAGTATTTGATGTTAGTGCTGCATGTTTTGGAGTCGTAGCCTTCCTCTCCAAACAGCTATTTGCCTCCAGAAATTTATCTTCTCTTTATCTGTCCTTGCCCTCTTCCCCAGTGAGTTTCAGTGATACATAAGATGTTTGATGGACTGAGGCAGATTTGGCTGATACAAAATTGCTAGAACAGGGCTTCTCTGTTTTCAGAAACAGTGAGCAGCTTGTGGGTGGAGTGGATCTGATTGAGACTTGATTGCAACATAGAACTCCAGGACCCTGTCTTTTTAGACACAATGAGCAATTAGTAATAGGCCTTCATCTCAGCCCTGAAATCCATGAGGCTTGTCCATGGAGGTAATGTGTGAATGTTTATTGATTTCAAACAGCTGGAAAATTAAACAACTGTAACACTCGGGGCTCAACCAGATTTTCTGTGGAATACCCATGGCTAAGCATTAACACGGAAAGAGGAATGATTTCTTCTTCGGTGGAACATTTTCTTCTCTGAACTGGGAAGGAGTTGGAGGGATTCCAGAAGCTGCAACAGAACTGGTTTTGAGTTTCTAGCTTCCCTAGGTGGTTGGGGCTTCAGCTCAACCTCATTCCTCCACTCACAGTTCAGTGCAGTGGTATTTTGATGCAGTTGAAGCAAATAGGAGGAGGTTCTCTGGTGAACAAATTAAGGGAATTAGTGAGGTCTGAGTCTGACCTGAAGAGGCAGCTCTGAGTTCCCCTGAGAGAAGCTATAGACAGTGAAAAGGAGGACAGATTCTTTGAGAAATACTCGCTAGGGAACTTTGAAGCTACCAAAAAAAGACAACCTTTTGAAAAAACAGAATTTCTGTTTGTTAATTAACCATCACCATGTAAGATATCGGTAAAGAGTGACCTCATTTTTAGGAGCATAGTGGTGAAGCCTGAGCATAATTATATGAAAAATCACTATGCTTAGAAAAGATGTTGAAATATTCTTTAGAGAAGGCAGTTAATGCAAGGTTTGCATTATGGAATAAAGAAAATGCAAATATTCTACGCCAGTTTGAAACTCTCCTAAGAACTTATTTTCCCCACATTTTGAAGTATGAAAGTGTTAAACACAATTAAGCAAATTATTTCCACGGCTAAGAACTTTTATATAAATTGGTGATTTTAGGTCAAAAACAAGGAATTACACAGTTATGCTTCTTTAAATAACTATAAACAAAAAAGAAAATACAACCCTCAGAATAGGAGAAAATATCGACTGTAGTTCACCAGGTTCCTCTGAACATGGGATTCTCTAGGCAAGAATACTGGAGTGACTTGCCATGCCCTCCTCTAGGGGATCTTCCTGACCCAGGGTATAACCTCTACAAAGAACAGTATGGAGGTTCCTTAAAAAAACTGAGGAATGATCCATATTACCCAGTAACCCCACTTCTGGGCATATATATGGAGAAAGCTGTAATTTGAAAGGATGCATGCACCCTGATGTTCATTATAGCACTATTTACAATAGCAAGGACATGGAAGCAACCTAAAAGCCCTTTGACAGAGGAATGGAAAAAGAGAGATAAGGATAAAGAAAGTAATGCAAAATTGTAAAGCAACTATACTCTAATTAAAATTAATAAAACGTAGAATCAACAACTGTGGGCACCGTGTTCTTTTCATTAGAGCCAAAATTTCAAGTAGGAAAATGCAAGTTGTTTCAGGTCACACTGTCTAGGGCAGGGCATGGATGGGGTTTTCTGATTGTCTTAAATGTGTGACTTGCCCACTAAAGTCTTTAGAGTCTTCTGGCCCTTCAAAGAACAGAGTTCATACTGTAAGTTCTGCTAAGACATCTCAGAAGATTACTGCCTGGTGATAGAGGGCCATTTATGCATAGAAGCACAAAGCTCTTCATTCTAAGCGGCACCTACCTCCTATCAATTTTGAAGAGAATTCTGCACTTTCTGGGAAATGATGGTTCCCTGGGTCCAACTTCCAGATGGCTGCAGACCTGCAGTTCACTTTTGCCTTCAGTGACTCAAAGAGAGAGTCTTTTTGCCCAAATAATACACACTTTTATTCCCAGTGTCTATCTTTCCCATAATGATGTTAGCCCTATATCCACTGGGATTTATAAGGTATTATCACAGACCACAAGTAGGCACCTTCCCAAAGAAGTGAGATAATTTAGCAGTTTTCATTATCTGAGTGTGTGTGTGTCTGTGTGTGTGAGAGAGAGAATATTTGTGTGCTTTTGAAGTTCTCAGAATTGTTTTCCCAGTAGAATTATTTGAATAGGATCACTTTAGACATGATGTGTAGAAAGCGCATTAACCATCTTCCTCTTTCCCCTTGGTTTGTTGTGTGGCCCACACCTTCTTATATCAGATAAGCTCAGGTGATCTCCTCTGTGTCTCTTTTATTAGTATAAGGGAGTTTCATCTAAAATGCTCAGAGAAGGAACTTATATACTGGTGTAAAGGCCCTACATATATGCTTGGAAAGACTGAAGGTGGGAGGAGAAAGGGACAACAGAAGATGAGATGGTTGGATGGCATCACCAACTCAATGGACATGAGTTTGAGTACACTCCGTGAGCTGATGATGGACAGGGAGGCCTGGCGTGCTGCAGTCCACAGGGTTGCAAAGAGTCGGACACAACTGAGCAACTGAACTGAACTGAATTGATAGATATTCAAAAATTCTCTGAAAAATTTTTGGCTCTTATGCCAATGAAATTTTCAATAACTGGTTCTGATGTCTCTGTCATTCTTGCTTGATGTGAATCTTTTTGCCGAACTTTTGTTCATTAGTGCTTAGCCAAACAAAATGTGATCTGATATTGAGGAGGTAGAGTGTCAAAGGTACTGTGAAGCTGGTCCTATCCAAGAACATTTTCACCTTAGCCTTATAGGCTATATATATATATATATATATATTTTTTTTTTATTGGGATGGACATTCCTGAGTCAACTTCTTGAATTTGGCAACTTCTAGGTTTTTGTTTTCAGAATATCATCCCAATCCACATATATTACCTGAAGATAGAGAGAGAGCCTGAAGCTCTATTTTAGTTTTCCAACAGGCAGTAACTAACATGCGCAGTTTTAGCTACTGCCACTTTAAAAGTCACAGGATGGCTGATATACAGGACTGCTAAATCTCAGTGAGTAAGGGTTGGTGTTCATAGTAAGGGCTGGAGAGTTCATATTAATGTGTTAATTGTTGTGGTAGTAACTTAGTCATAATACATAAACTTGGGAACAGTTGGTTGGTTGCCTATATTTAAACAGTAGCGCTTAAAGGGATAGAGAAAACTATTGTTCAAAGAAATCCAAAGAATGTAGTAGTTGCAGAAAGGGAAGCAGAGGTGAGAGACATCCGTGAGATAAATGTAGCAATTGCCTGGGTTTGTGATGAATTTCTGTTTCCTGGTTCTGGTCTCTCTTACTGCCTGGAAGCTTTTAAGTGCTCTTGGGTACTCTGCAGTGACACTGTATCCTGGCAATTAATCTTTATATTAGTTTGGAGCTAGCTGATATCATTTCCTGTTGCTTCACGCTAAAAAACTCTAGATAAAGCAGTAGCAGCATTAACTGGTAAGTATCTCCAGTAACTTAGGAGTGCATTATATCTAGCACAATGTTTAGTTCATAGGATATACTGAGTCAATACAGAGAGGCAGTTGAGTTAGGTTGTGGTAATAATGAAACTGGAAAAGACAAAATGGAAACAATAGATTTGTGATAAAGGAAAATCCCCGAGGATTCCGCATGTGCTAAAATGCTAAGATGCAGAAAAAGAGTGGACTGATGCTTGATGCCTGTGGTGAGGATTCAGGCTACAGATAGCTGACTCTAGAGGTAGATGACCTGCCACTTTTTGTCAAGATAACTCTATTTCAACAAATTTAGAAAAAATTCAAGAGCACAATTACTAATGGAAAAATAAAACCAAAGTAATTAGCAACATAAGTAATATGTGAAACATTTGCAATTTAAAAATATTGGTCTCTTTCTATGAATTTGATGAAGAAAATAACTCTTTACTCCCTACCCCCACCCCTTTTATCCTTTGCTTTTTATGTACAGGTTAATGTTTTTAGGCATTAGAATGGAAGCTAAAGAGTGTTTCTTAGAAGGGTTTTTTTTTTTTTTTTTTTTTACTTTTTAATGCACATCAATTTAGCCCTAGACAATGCAATTTGAAATGGGGTGTTTCTATGTCAGTGAAGGTGTTGGGAAGACAGTGGGGGTAAGCCTCATCGTAAATAGCCTCAGACACAGCAAGTCATAGATGAAGGACAGTATATGCATTTATGTAGGATGGAAAGGACCATTAGTCACAGATCCATCTTTTCAGTCACTAAGAGAACAATCCCCATTAGTGACATCATTTTTGAATAATAAGAAAAATGTATGTATGGCCTTGAGAGTTCAATAAATAGTGAATGTTACATCTGAAATTTGCAAGCATCTGGAAAGTTAACTCTTCTATCCTTCACAATTTTATAGAATATTTTCTGCATCAGTAGAATAGTTTACTAAGTTATATCTTGGTGACTATAAAATATAAATATAGCCCCATAAGAAAAAACTGAGGGAGAAAATATGCCAAAATTACTTAACACAGTGCCTGCACAATTAAGTTTCTTAATGATAAGCAAATAAAGGAAGAAAGAAATATTTTCCCAATCCAATTTTTTGGAGTTGATTATCCAGGGCAAGATACACCATAGCCCTGAATCACAGCAGCTAGGTTTGCCTCAGGTTTTGGTTCCAATTGTGGACCCATGTCTGGAGGAGCTTAAACTCACTGATTATTTAGCATGTTTCCATCTCAAGCTCACATGGCTTGTTTTTCTGTTTTGTATCCAGGGACTCCTCCATTGCAGTGCTCACTGAACCTGGGCTGAAGCTCCACCTAAAAATATGGATGAATTTAAGACCAACTTTCAAATAGGAGAGAGCCAAAGGAAGAAGTCTCTTGTCCATTAAGTGAGCAATTAATACAAATGTTCTGCATGCTTCCCGGGTGGTCCTGACAGCAGTGATCTCAGCAAACTTGCTACTGACTCATGGATTGGCTTGTGCAAGGAGTTTACTAGGGCTTTTAGGACAGTGCATAAAGATACAGGTCTGGTTTCTTAGCAACTTTTGTTTAATATGCCTTCCCAGGTGGTACTAGTGGTAAAGAATCCACTTGCCATTGCAGGAGATGCAACAGACAAGGATTTAATCCCTGGGTTTGGAAGATCCTTGGAGAAGGAAATGGCAACCCATTTCAATATTCCTGCCAGGAAAATTCCATGGACAGAGGAATCTGGTGGGCTACAGTCCATGGGGCTGCAAGAGTCAGACATGATTGAGTGACTGAGCACGTGATTTAAGAGGATATAAGTTTAGAGGGGAAGTAATATGAACACATTCATTATAGAGCATTAAGATAGTTTTAAAAACTCATAAATAGAATGTTTTGAGTGGACTATGAGTATGTGAGATATCAAAATTATGGATAATTGAATCAGGGGGAATTATCCTAGGAATACCTTAGGAAAAAAATAGTATTCTTTTTTAAAGTAGGAAAAGATAAGACATTCCATTTCAATATTTTGTGCAAAATATTGTTGGAAAAGAAATCATTTAATCAAATTGTGAAGGGTCCTGGTTATCAAGGAAATGAATACTTTGGTAAGTAGACAGATAGATGGAAAGCTTGTAGTGTGGATTTGGAGTAGGGGGTACAAAGGATATATTCAGACCTGCAGTGTGGATAAATCAATTCAAAAGTTACATGTAAAAGATCATCTTAGTCTCAGAATTCATTGTGAATTCTCTGATGGCAGAAATCATAGCACTTTATAAACTATATGTATTTGTTTATTTATGGCATAGATACTCAATAGATGTTGAATAAAGGGACAAAGGCAGCCATTTACTCATCAAACATTTTTTGAGCACCTATATGTGTCAGATCATTGAAAAAGCCCATTTATTTCACTGACTCTCTATTCTCTATTTTTGGTCTTGCTTTGTGACTCATGCATCACATGAACCTCAACTCAGTACCACATGGAACACCCTTCTGAAGCCAATCCGTTTGTGCCTGTTTTATTCCCTGTTGTAATGCCCGTTGCTAGGTGGTCCTCCTCTAGCCTATAACTAGAGAGTCTTGAGAGCACCTCAGTTCAAGGTTAGCTCACCACGAGTTGAGCCCTAACTCCTTCCCTGGGGAGGTAGATCTCCTTTCCCATCTCCATCGCTTGGGAATTCACTTATGTTTGTCTTGTAACACTGCACTTACACTAGCATTGGTAAGATTAGCAAGTGCTTAAGATTTAGAAATATGCCTAAGGAAACTTTTTTTTTTTAATGAAAAAGGTTTTCCTTATACAAAAGTAGTGAGGATGTTGTATTTATTAAGCCCATCTAGCACTACTGAACAGAAAATCCCTTTGTCTGACATCTGTTCACATAGTAATTGTGATGTTGATTACTTCAAAATTGTGAACTTCTAATCGATTTTTCAGTATAATGACATCTTTATAGAAAAAGAGAGGAACGCATCCAAAGCATTGCCTTTCTCTACAGCTTGAGAAATTTTCACCATTACATTTTAGGAAGGTAAAAGGATAATTTTATTTTTGTTTATTGATTACTTAAATGTTTTCTTCCTGATAGTGGCATCTTAATAAATTTGACAAAGGAACTGCAAACCAGGTTGTCCCTAGAAGCACAAGCCTAAGAGGAGCCCCCTGACATTTTTCAAAATAAGTGCAATGTGAATTGAAAAAAAGAGATAAATAGGAAAGCGAAAGCTTTCCTTCCTGTCTTGGCCCTTTCCTTTGCTTGATTGGTCAGGAATGATGATGTGATTCATCATCTTCACATCGGCTCCTGGGATAAAATTCGCAGCAGTGCTGACAAGATCCTGAGGACATCTCTTCTTTGCCTCCTCAGAAACTCAGTCATGGCTAATTTAGCTATTGTGAAGCGAGCAAACAGGAAATTTGAAAGCGACAGTGCTTCACACAAAGTTTATTTCTTCCAGATGCCAAAACTGATGAAAGTAAGCCACCATCAATTCACAATGATGAAATCATGCAGAAGCGCTACACATGTAACTTAGAAAATCATGCTTCTTCCAAAACAACTAACTTCGTCAGGAAGACAGCTTTTGAGAAGAACAAAGACAACACACTAAATTTTGTCATTCAGACACAATGATCATGTTTTCTTCCCTTTCTTTTTATTTTTAAAGAGATGATTATATCATGTTTGCAATACTATTAATATCAGAATCGAAAATAGTAAATCTCCAATTTTTCTTTCAATTTATTGCCACATGGACTTGAATGTAAGATTTTGATCAGTCTGAAAACTCCTGCTCTTGTTTAGGACAACATCAGCATTTGCCTGAAGGGTCTTGGATAAATATTTAAGGAACTTTGAATTTCAAGCTCTCACTGTCCCAAATGAATGGAACACAGGGTAACCTACAGGTACAGCATATAAAACATTACAGACTTTTTCTGAGTGATAGCAAAAGAAGGATCCAATAATGAAAAGGGCACCATGGTTCCTGGATCAGAATGCAGAATGTTGTAAAGAAATCTGTTTATTTAAAATGAATTTGTAGAATGAGATACATTTCTTTATAATTTGACAAAAGGGTTTTAAAGTTCTTAATTGAATAAGGAAAAATTAATAAAATTTAGAGGAAAAAATTAAAAGTAAAATAATAACAATGTAAGGCAAATTTTAAGATATTAAAAAAATTAGGTTCATTCCCAAGACTGAGCAGAATAAATAGCATGAAGTGATACAAAAATATTTTACAAATTACCTAATATTTAAAAAACAATTAAAAAATCAATGGATTTTTAAATCATTAGAATAATTAGTTAAGTAAAATTTAGATCATGTGTCAAACCATACTAAATTAAATTTCAGAGGGACAGATGTGCTTAAGGAGTAAAACTTTAAAAACTTGGAAATATATATATATGCCCTTTCTTTCAGAGGGAAGAATATTCTTATTTTGAAATTAGTGGCAGAAGACATGAATAAATATAGATAGGTTACATGATCACTGTAGAAAGTGCATTATGGAAAACTAAAATTAGAGGCAAATTATAAATTAGCAAATATTATTAAGAATAGCTAAAACCAAATATTAGAGATATATATGTAACATCTTATAATAAATAAGTTACACTAATATAGAATGATATAAATAAAAAGGAAATTAAACAATATAAAAATCATGAAATATAGAAGAAAATCTAGCAAACTTTATGTTTGTATTAGAACTTAAACATGAACAGTTTAAATGACAGTCTTTTTTTTTTTATTTTAAGTAAAACAGCCATTTCTAAAAGGTTATGCAAAATATTTAAAATGAGACAGTAAAAATGATGTTTTATTATATTGCTGTTGGGATATAAGTTGTGAGAAACTTTTGGAGAAAATTGATTTATGAAGAATCATAAAAGCAAGGAATTCCCTCCTAGTCTGATGGATAGGACTTGGTGTTCTCACTACCAAGGGTCCAGGTTCCATTGCTGGTCAGAGAACTAACATCCTACGTGCCACTGGCATGGCCAAAAATAAACCATAGAATTAATGATTCCTAAGTAGTACAGCCTATGAATCTAAGAAAACAACCTCTAAATTATAAAAGACATTTATATATAAAAGTATTTTGAACACATATTACCTAGAATAGCTAAATTTGACAACAATGTCCAGAAATGTTTAAGTAAGATATTTTACAGGTAAAATTAGATTTACATAGATTTTAATAATAAATGTCCATATTATATTTCATATTATATTAAAGGAAAACATTCAAATTCACATATAGGATGCATCAGCCATGTACAGATCAAATACACACAAGAAAGAAATAAACTAACATATAATAATTTATTTTCTTATATCTGCAGAGAGATCTTCTCTAAATTTTTTAATAATGTTCCTTTACAATGGGAAAATGTAATAGCCAAAATAAATAGAATAGGAATGCAAATGGCTTATTTAACTGAAATAAAAATACCCTAAATATATATTTTTAATAGGTAAGTATATCAAACAAATTCAAATTCTCCATTCCTCACTAGTTTTTGTTTTTTATTCAATATTAGTAAAATAAAATTTTATATTGAGTAAATTCATTTTCAGTTCTTCACTAATTAAGAGTTTAATGATTATAATTTAAATAATTTTTTTTGCATCCTAACAATACCTTCTAAATGTCACTTTTATGACTATACAGATGAGAACAGAAATATTTTTCAGCACTTTAGATGGAGGAATTTTATTGAATAATTTAAACATAATTATAAAACTACAAATATTTAAAGTTTCTATAACCAGTAAAAGAGAAAAAATATTAATGGAATCAATAAATAGTACATACTTTGAGTATTGTTTTTAAAATATGACTATCTTAGGCAGTGGAGAAGGCAATGGCAACCCACTCCAGTACTCTTGCCTGGGAAATCCCATGGATGGAGGAGCCTGGTGGGCTGCAGTCCATGGGGTCGCAAAGAGTCGGACACGACTAAGCGACTTCCCTTTCACTTTTCACTTTCCTGCACTGGAGAAGGAAATGGCAACCCACTCCGGTATGCTTGCCTGGAGAATCCCAGGGACTGGAGCCTGGTAGGCTGCTGTCTATGGGGTCACGCAGAGTCGGACACGACTGACGTGACTTAGCAGCAGCAGCAGCATCTTAGGCAGAGTTGCCAAGGAAACAGCCTGAGGTGAAAACTGGGTTTAACCTGTAGGAGGCGCAATGTCAGAATCCTGAGTAGTAGTTCAAAGTCACAGCAAGGCTTCCTGGTCCTGAGTGGTGTAGGTCAGTCATAGCTGTAGTGGAGGAGGAACAAGTTGGTGCGTGAAACTGAGCTGCTAAGGAAATCCGAGATGTATATATCCAGCATAATGGCTATCCTGTGTGAGTTCATACGTGCTGTATTCTCTCCCATTAAAAAACTAAAACTCAGACAATGAAACTTTAGTCATTCCCCATTCTATCTTGCTCTCTCTCTTTTAGTATCAACATTCTCAAAATAATCACTGTGAAATATTTCCAGTTTCCTACCAGCTATTACTCAGGACTCATATCAGCTTTAAACATTTCAGAGCGAGTTCTGACCTCTTTATTCTACTACTCTTTGATTATCTCCCACCCTGCTTCTTTCACCCCTTTTTTTTTCAGCTTGGATTCCACCTTTAAGACCTCCCTGAAATCTGTCCTATTCTATACCACAAACATATGGCACAGCTGACCACTCTCTCCTTTTTCTTCAATGCTTCTTTTTTCTGGCTTTGTTGATTGTTTCCCCTATTTTTTCCCCTCCAGCTTCAATAGCCATTTTATATCTGTCTGTTTTTTGGGTTCTTCTCTGCTCAATTATGCTGTCATGCTCCAGGGCTTTGTGCTAATGCACACAGCAAAGGTTGAATAGTATTCTCTACATGAATCAACGCTATCTCTTGCCTGTCTCCACTCTGCTTGTATCCATAGTGTTCACTGTAGTCATATCTTGTTATTTCAGTTTCTTAAACATACCAAGATCTAGTAATTCTCAGAGATTTTGCATAAGCTCTTCCCTCACCCTGGAAGTCTTTTCTTTCTGGCACTCAAAGGATGACTTTCCTTACACTTTCTAAAGTTAAAATATAATTTCTGTTCAGTCGCTAAGTGGTGTCCAACTCTTTGCGACCCCAAGAACTGCAATGCTCCAGGCTTCCCTGTCCTTCGCTATCTCTTGGAGTTTGCACAAACTCATATCCACTGAGTTGGTGATGCTATCTAAGCATCTCATCCTCTGATGCTCTTTTGCCTTCAGTCTTTCCCAGCATCAAGTTCTTTTCCAATAAGCTGGCTCTTCACATCAGGTGGCCAAAATTTTGGAGTTCCAGCTAAAGTATAATTAGGGAGGACTTCTTCAACCACCACTAATATATAAGATTCCTCTATTTCAACCATATTTTCCTGTTCATTTTTCTTGGCATTTGAAAGAATCACATCTCATTTTTAACTGTTCCATTAGAGTAGGATCTGTCTCTCTACTGTAAGAACACCTGTTGAGGGTAGGGACCTTACCTGTCTTGCTCATCAGAGTGTATGAAGGAGCTGTAATAATGCCTAATTCACTGTAAGCATACCATAAGTAGCTTTCACTGAACAATGCTAAAACAACATGTAAGGCTTTTTACTTATCAAATAACCTAGCATTTATAAAGAAGAAAATATCAGGGCTAATATGAGAGTATGAGTATGTACAATACTCACTTTCATACTTTAACTTGGATTATAGCTTGTTTTGAAAACGTATTTTGGCAATACACACCAAAACTTAAAAATATTTTTGCTCTATGATCAACCGAAAATAACTGTCAGTTAATTATTGCTTGACTCTTAACAATATAGATACTCATACTTACAACAATGACAGTTTGCCTATGGGCAAAAAATTATACATAAATGATGTGTAGTTGTTTTCAGCTTCCTATATAGTATCTTCACTTTGTAATATCTTCATTACTATCATGAGTTCAGCAATGTTTAGTATTTTTCTCCCTATGTTTAATGAGGTACAATTGACAATAAAAATTGAATGCATTTAAGATATACAACTTGATGTTTAATATACATGTACATAGTGAAATAATCACCACAATCAAGCCTAATTAACATATCCATTACCTCGTATAGTTACTGTTCTCTTCCGTGTGTGTGTGTGTGTGTATGTGCATATGGTGAGAACACTTAAGATTTATTCTCTAATCAAATTTCAAGAGTACTATATAATATTTTTAATTCTAATCACATTGGTGTACATTGGATGTCTGTAACTTATACGTTTTGCATAACTGAAGCTTTTGCTACTTTTACTACTTAACCAATATCTCTCCATATTGGGAGATATTGGTCCCAATTATTTGTCCTGTCCCCTAGCCCTTAACAATGATCGTTCTACCCTCTGCTTCTATGTGCTTCACTATTTAGATTCCACATATAAATGAAATCATGCAGTGTTTCTCTTTCTGTGTCTGGCTTATTTTACTTACCATTCTGCCCTTCAGGTCCATGCATACTGTCACAAATGGTAGCATTTCCTTCTTTTTTAAGACTAAATAATGACTGTGTGTGTACACATATACAAAGGTAGACAACTTTGGCCACCTGATGTGAAGAGCTGACTCATTGGAAAAAAACCCTGATGTTAGGAAAGATAGAAGGCAGGAGGAGAAGGAGATGACAGGACAAGATGGTTGGATGATGTTATTACTCAATGGAATGAGTTTGAGCAAGCTCCAGGAGATAATGAAGGACAGGGAAGCCTGGAGTTCTGCAGTCCATGGGATCAAAAAGAGTCAGACACAACTCAGCGACTGAGCAACAACAAGTAAATATTATACACACACTCAGAGAGAACTAAGTAAATAGAATAAACCAAGCTTTAAAGGGAAATGGAAAATGAGAGTTTGCTTTCCAAAGAATAAATTTCCACTAACCTAGTGATGAAGTAAGCCCTATAAGAAGTAAGTGATGTAAATTTCCACTAACCTAGTGATGAAGTAAGCCCTATAAGGTAGGTAAAAAGGGCCTGGCATTCTTGCTCATTTTCAGTTCAGTTCAGTTCACTCGCTAAGTCATGTCCGACTCTTTGCGACCCCATGAATCGCAGCACGCCAGGCCTCCCTGTCCATCACCAACTCCCGGAGTTCACCCAGACTCACGTCCATCGAGTCCATGATGCCATCCAGCCATCTCATCCTCGGTCATCCCTTTCTCCTCCTGCCCCCAATCCCTCCCAGCATCAGGGTCTTTTCCAATGAGTCAACTCTTCGCATGAGGTGGCCAAAGTACTGGAGCTTCAGTTTTAGCATCATTCCTTCCAAAGAAATCCCAGGGTTGATCTCCTTCAGAATGGACTGGTTGGATCTCCTTGCAGTCCAAGGGACTCTCAAGAGTCTTCTCCAACACCACAGTTCGAAAGCATCAATTCTTCTGTGCTCAGCCTTCTTCACAGTTCAACTCTCACATCCATACATGACCACAGGAAAAACCATAGCCTTGACTAGACGGACCTCAGTCGGCAAAGTAATGTCTCTCCTTTTGAATATAGTATCTAGGTTGGTCATAACTTTTCTTCCAAGGAGTAAGCGCCTTTTAATTTCATGGCTGCAGTCACCATCTGCAGTGATTTTGGAGCCCCAAAAAACAAAGTCTGACACTGTTTCTACTGTTTCCCCATCTATTTCCCATGAAGTGATGGGGCCAGATGCCATGATCTTCGTTTTCTGAGTGTTGAGCTTTAAGCCAACTTTTTCACTCTCCTCTTTCACTTTCAACAAGAGGCTTTTTAGCTCCTCCTCACTTTCTGCCATAAGGGTGGTGTCATCTGCATATCTGAGATTATTGATATTTCTCCCAGCAATCTTGATTCCAGCTTGTGTTTCTTCCAGTCCAGCGTTTCTCATGATGTACTCTGCATAGAAGTTAAATAAGCAGGGTGACAATATACAGCCTTGACGTACTCCTTTTCCTATTTGGAACCAGTCTGTTGTTCCATGTCCAGTTCTAACTGTTGCTTCCTGACCTGCATACAGGTTTCTCAAGAGGCAGGTCAGGTGGTCTGGTATTCCCATCTCTTTCAGAATTTTCCACAGTTTACTGTGCTCATTTTAAGTTATATGTACTATATAAACCAACATAGTTCTGCTATAATGCCCGGAATAAGTTACATTATATTCTTTTGTGTATCTGGGTAATGTTAAAACACATAAAAAGCAAAATGGTTGTTAGAAACTTTGAGCATATGAAGTCCTACATAAGCACTTAGTAAACATGGAAAAAGATGTGAGAGGCTTAGTTCACTTTTAAATAGCTATCAAGGTATATTATAGGTTTTACTATTCCTTACTAACTGCTTTCTGAATAGCTATAAACTTACAAGTAGCAGCAGTCTTTTATATGCATATTTATAATATGGAATTTATTGAAGTTATTTTATATGTTAAATATGAAAGTTTAAATTTATTAATATTTAATATAATTTAATACTTAAAATTAACCTAGTATCTTTTAAACAATGAAAAATACAAATTCAAGTCATAGTACTTGATATTATAAGCTGACTGCTGTGTGCTTCACTATCCCATCTGTTGAAAAATCTTTTTATATGATTTATGCATACTAAGTTTTCATGAAGGATGAATTTTGATATTTTTAAATATACTTGACCCATATCTTTTAAAATGTTCATGTTTCTCCAATTGAATGTGTCAATAAGACAAGATGTAATACTGATTTTTGTAATGATAAATATCCACGTGCCCTTTGGATAAACCCAGTTCTGCCATATTATCTTTATAAAAAGGATACTGCTGTGCTATACTCAGTCACTTTTAACTTTTTGAAACCCCATGGACTGTAGCCCTCCAGGCTCCTCTGTCCATGGGATTCTCCTAGCAAAATACTAGAGTGGGTTACCATTTCCTCCTCCAGTGGATCTTCCTGACCTAGGGATTGAACCCACGTCTCCCACTTCTCCTGCATTAGCAGGCAAATTCTTTATCACTGAGCTACCTGGAAGAGATAAAATAGGATACTACTACATTCAACTTGCTAATATTTTATGTACTATTTTAACATCCACAATCACAGCCAAAATCGAGCCGTACATTTATTCTCATGGATAGTCTCTGCTTGGTTATTGCAGTGGACATAAGGATCACAGGTCCCAGAGACCTCTTTGTCCCTCTATGTAGAAGGTGAATATCTGATGATCTTCATAGCTTGGTATCTATGAGTTCCCTGTGGCTAGACTCTCCTAAATTTCAGTCTTTGTCCTTCACTGAAACTGCTTTTACTGGACCTTTGCAGTGCTGTATTCTAAAGATAATTCCATGTCTCTTTCTCTGCTTCTTGTCACAACTGTGTGCTTAGTTGCTCAGTCATGTCCAACTCTTTGTGACCCCATGCACTGTAGTGCACCATGCTTCTCTGTCCATGGGGATTTTCCAGGCAAGAATACTAGAGTGGGTTGCCATGCCCTCCTCCAGGTGCAGCTCCAGTGCGTACCTTTGGTGCAACTGTAATTTGGAAGTCTCTTAGGTGTGACCATAAAAAATTCTTGGGTCCCAGTATGGCTTGATCTCTGCTTAACATCACATTCAAAGAAACTATTAAATGTGCTTCACATTTTTAAGGAAAAAAATCTTCCTTAAAGATTTTAATTTCTCTGAGAAAGTACAGTAAATCCCTTAGTATGAATGAGTTCCATTTTGAGAGCATGTTGGTAAGCCCAATTTGTTTGTAAGCTCATCAAAGTTAGCCTAGGTGCCCAGCTAATATAATCGGCTGTATACTACTATACTGTAATAAGTTTATAACACTCTTTACAGAAATAATACCTAAAAGAACAAACAATAAATTTCTAAGAAAACATTTTTAATCTTTCAATACAGTGCCTTGGAAAGTACAGTAGTATAGTACAACAGTGGTTATACAGGGGCTAGCATTGAGTGAACAGGCAGCAAGCGTTACTGACTGGAGGAGGGAGATGGTAGAGCTGAAGGATCATCAGCAACAGGAGATGGAGGGCAAGCTGCAATTTTGCTCATGCCTGACATCGACGGCACAGGTTCTGGTCTCTTGCTGGATCCAGTTCTATCCACCTTCTTGGAAAAAAGATCTAGTGACGTCTAGGTAGTAGCTCTTTTTTTTTTCTTCCCTCATCGTAGATGAGATAGTAGCATTGGTTTGAATTATGAACGGCTGCATCAACCTTCAGGTCCTCAAATACCATTAGCACCTCCTCAAATAAAGAAAATCCCTTGCTGTTCCCTGTGCCATGGATTTCTGTGGTTCTTCAGTTACTTCTTCCTCCTGTTGTTCCACTCTCTCAATTATTTTCAGTGTTATCCCTTGGTGCTTCTTGGCAGTACCAGCTACATCACTGGTGCTTTCACGCTTGCTTCAGGACATCCTGAGCTTGAAATAAAGATATTTTTCTACTGTGCTGTATATAGATACAATAGTGTACAGTGAAGTGTACAAAAGCACAGCCGTTTGTAGAGGATGCATACGTGTGACAATGTATACCAGTTACGTGAACTAACTTATGTGATTAGACATGCAGAGGTACGTTTGCATTTGTGAAAGTTCTTAACTTGAAGGCTCATATATAGGGGCCTTATTGTACTTTTGTAAAGGATATCTTTGAATTGTGTAAGATAGATTCAATGAGGAATAATTTTTGAATGTCAAACAATGACTGATTAATAGATTTTTGGATGTGAGATTTTTCCTAATTTTGGAACTTACATGTATCTCCATTTTAAGTGAAATAAGGCATGGTGCCTTTCAAGGAGATTAGAGCCTAGTGGAAGACAGAAAGCAAAAATAAACCATAATGATGCTGAGGAGTATATTGTATTTATTTGGCACAGTGGTTTACAGGAACTCATAAATTTTTAAATGGGCTTAGGATTGTAGAATTTTTCCTGGAAGAAAGGATATTTAAGCTAAGACTTAAAAGACAATGAAAAATTATCTGGAGGAAAATGGAGGAATGCCGTTTACAGAGAGAGAAGGCATCTGTGGAAAAGCACAGCAGTTTGAAACTATAAGACGACCTTAAAATTGCAAATAGTGTAATATGGCTGGAGAGTACTTGCAAGGGAAAGGCAAGAGATAAGGCAGAGTGATGAACAGGGAGCAGGTTCTAGAGAGCTTCATCCATTCAACAAAGAAAATTATGCTTTTATCCTTGACCACATTAATGTATTTAAACTAACAGAATGATGGAGCATTTGTATCTTAGAGCAAAGTCATTTTGTTACCAACATGAATCAGGATGCTACGTATTGTAATGACAACTGTTGGGGGTCAGGATGCCACTTGTATAGTGAGATGCAATAAGAGCTTTGACCACAATACTGGAGATAGATAGGGAAGAGCTGATCTATAGGAAAAGGCAACAGAAGGAATTCAGAATGATTTTAAAGTTTCTGTGCAAATATAAATAGGATCTATTATTAGCAGCCTGACAAATATGTATTCAGGTTCGAGGGATACCTCAAACCTATGTAATACCTGAAAAGTGAAAGTAAAATCATTTAGTTGTGTCCTACTCTTTGCCGTCTCATGGACTATAGCCTACCAGGCTCCTCTGTCCATGGTATTTTCCAGGCAAGAATCCTGAAGTGGATTGCCATTTCCTTCCCCAGCGGATCTTCCCAACCCAGGGATCAAACCCTGGTCTCCCACTTTGCAGGAAGACACTTTACCCTCTGAGCCTCCAGAGAAGCCGTAAGACCTAGGATTATCACAGAAAACCTTTCAAGCAATATTTTTAATCTCATCACTGACATATTTCATAATAATTTACTTCCCAGAACACAGCACAATCCTTATTGCATAATGAGACAAGAGTCTACTTCTCTAGCAGTATCCTTTCAGTCAATGGAGTCGATCACTGTAGGGCCACTGGCTTCCTGGCTCCCTCATTAAGTCATGGAGAAGCTGGTGCTTTCTTGACCTGAAAACATCTTGTACTCCATTCAGGTAACTCTTTAGTAATGGCTCCCCACTGCCTTGGTGAGCAAGGCTATAACTCACATGCCGCAGCTCATACAGGTTTGATCCTTCCACATCAGATAGTTTTTTCCACAAATCTTGAAAAAATGTTTGCAACTTTTTCTTTAAAGGGAAATCCACTTTTGCTGTGCTAATATAAAAACATTATTGTGGTACAGTCAAAGTTATAATAGTAATTTTTACAGGAAGTAGGCTGTTTGATAAATAGTCTTATTAATAATAAATTAAAGAAATACTACTGAATGCTAACTGCCCTGAATTTCAGAAATAGAGGGACAGTTTCACCCAGCTCTGGTAATAGCTGATTAGCTGGTCAACAATACCAGTTTTTATTCTACCGTATATACACCCACACTACATTTCCCAGCTACAATACAGACAAGTATGGTCAAAAGACTGAGTGTTGTCCATTGTAAAGTAAACTGATGTAATTTGTACCACTTTCTAGGTCTGGCCCATAGTAACCTTCTTAACATTTTTGACTCTCTTGTCATCCACTTACTGCAGAGCACCACCATGTCCTAGAACATGCTTGGGACAATCTATGAAATCAGTGTGAATCTTGGAATAGCTATTCTCCCAGACTAGAGGCATTCACTTTGAAATTGAAATGTGCAAGAAATAAATTTCTATTTTATGAACCACTTAGATTTTAGGGTTTATGTGTTTTGCAGCTAACAAACAAAATTATTACAACTCAGATAATATAAATTACTCATCACTCTGCTGCTGCTGCTAAGTCGCTTCAGTCGTGTCCGACTCTGTGCGACCCCATAGACAGCAGCCCATCAGGCTCCCTTGTCCCTGGGATTCTCCAGGCAAGAACCCTGGAGTGGGTTGCCATTTCCTTTTCCAATGCAAGAAAGTGAAGAGTGAAAGTGAAGTCTCTCAGTCATGTCCAACTCTTAGTGACTCCATGGACTGCAGCCCACCAGGCTCCTCCATCCATGGGATTTTCCAGGCAAGAGTACTGAAGTGGGGTGCCATTGCCTTCTCCGACTCATCACTCTGGGGGTTACTTAAACCTAAGAACATTATCAAGGCATAGATAATCCTAAATAAAGGCTATCTTTCCTCATCACTGCAGATTGTGACTGCAGCCATGAAATTAAAAGACACTTACTCCTTGGAAGAAAAGTTATGACCAACCTAGACGGTATATTCAAAAGCAGAGACATTACTTTGCCGACTAAGATCTGTCTAGTCAAGGCTATGGTTTTTCCTGTGGTCATGTATGGATGTGAGAGTTGGACTACGAAGAAGGCTGAGCGCTGAAGAATTGATGCTTTTGAACTGTGGGTTGGAGAAGACTCTTGAGAGTCCCTTGGACTGCAAGGAGATCCAACCAGTCCACTCTGAAGGAGATCAGCCCTGGGGTTTCTTTGGAAGGAATGATGCTAAAGCTGAAACTCCAGTACTTTGGCCACCTCATGTGAAGAGTTGACTCATTTGAAAAGACCCTGATGCTGGGAGGGATTGGGGGCAGGAGGAGAAGGGGACGACTGAGGATGAGATGGCTGGATGGCATCACTGACTCAATGGACGTGAGTCTGAGTGAACTCCGGGAGTTGGTGATGGACAGGGAGTCCTGGCGTGCTGCGATTCATGGGGTCGCAAAGAGTCAAACACGACTGAGTGACTGAACTTAACTTAAATTTTCCTCTCCACAAGTTTCTATAATGTGTAATAATTTGTCAAGCAATATGAAATTTCTAAGATTTTTGCCTTATTTTTGCAAGCTAACAAGTTTGACTGCCAAAATTTCATAGATGCTGGCAGAAGACACAGAATTCCTGAGTGAGAGTAAAGGACTTTTTACTCATTGCACAGCAAGGAGCATCACACTAGATCCTCTTGTCTTCAAGTCTCATGAGGATGTTGCCAAAATAGAGCCAGATGAATCCTGCAAATATAATGATTTTGTGCCAAAACTGAGGAACCCTGAGCTTAAGACCCTCTGACCATCTAAAAGGGGCTGCTAGCAAACTGCCCAGCTTTGCCCCAGAGGGAGACATTGTCATTATTCTGCTCAGGATATAAATCTTCCCTTGTCCCCAGAAGGTGATGTTATCTTAGTTCCAAAACCGTTTGTTATACAAACGACAAACATGCTTAAAAGGATTGTCTGGGACAAAACCTGATAGAAGATGTACAAAAATGCCATGGAAAATTCTCTCTCAATATGTTTTAGATTCCAGGTTGTATAACCAGAGAGTAAGTCATAGAAAGATGTAAAAAGAGAGCAATTAGGAAAATATGAAAGCCAGTGATTCTGTTCCTTCCTTTTAAGGATGAAGAAAAGCATGTGCAGAGGAAAACTGCTTGGTCAAGGTCACATGGGGAATCAGTGAGAGCCGTGAGTCGATTTCTCTTATCTTATTCCAGATTACACATGCATGTGTATCAGTTCAGTTCAGTTCAGTCACTCAGTCGTGTTTGACTCTCTATGACCCCATGAATCGCAGCACGCCAGGCCTCCCTGTCCATCACCAACTCCCGGAGTTCACTCAGACTCACATCCATCGAGTCAGTGATGCCATCCAGCCATCTCATCCTCGGTCGTCCCCTTCTCCTCCTGCCCCCAATCCCTCCCAGCATCAGAGTCTTTTCCAATGAATCAACTCTTCGCATGAGGTGGCCAAAGTACTGGAGTTTCAGCTTTAGCATCATTCCTTCCAAAGAAACCCCAGGGCTGATCTCCTTCAGAGTGGACTGGTTGGATCTCCTTGTGTTAATTCATATACCCACCAGGTCTACATCTTGTTTTAAAAGTAGTTCTCTGGGAGCAATGCTCACGATTGTCTGTTTTGGGAATCAGACAATCTGTGATTTCATCACAGATGTGACAGTAATAATTTTATGAAGTCATTTTGATCTGGCCACCTTCAGGGACAAGTAACCAACTTTTAGAGTACATTATTCATATCTCTTATTTTAAATTGATATCTTTGGTTATGAATTTGTTAAAGTCAAGACTTGTTTCTAAAAATAACTCAGTTGAAAAGTACATATGAAAAATAAAATAAAATTGGTGACTGCTACTATATGAGCACTGTCTTCCAACTCTTCCTATTCTGTTTTCCAATGTCTGGGCCATGAAATACGCCATTATAAGATTTTATTTCCATTTGTGTTCTGCTTGAATCGTAGGCTCAAGCTCCCAGAGATAATGACTAGCTGCTAGGAAGTCTGCCTGATCTTTTTCCTACCACCTTAATGATACAATTGGTATAACTGACCACAATGCTATCATTATATTCCTATAGTTGATTTCTACTCCTTTGAGTAATGAGACTGCTAAGTTAGAAAAACAAGAAAGTATTTTTCATAAATCTTGTGAAAATATTGACTTGTGCAAAATGGTTAAATATTAATAGTAAAGTTCCTATTAGATTATGCTGTTACGGCAGGCCAAACCAACACTCTCTGCCACCATCTCATACACATGTGTGGTCACGTAGGAAGTCTGTTTGCTGCAACACAATTGAAAGTGGACGGGGCAAACAAGGGCAAGCGTTTGAGGCTAGGAATATGATTGCAATGAGTAACAGCCTTTAATTTCTCCAGATATTTATATTTTTAAAAACATCTGCTTCCACTCCCACACACAATAATCCTATTTATCCGTGTGTTGGCTTGTTTTCTAATCCTTCCCTAATCACACTGCGAATTTTTCCATTAGTCCATCATATAGGTTAATACATTAGTGAGAATGAGATTTAAATGAAAACATATGGATATAAAGGCATATTTTATCTATAAAGTCTTCTCAAGCTAATTAAAAGCAACTATCTAACTGGTAATCCTATGTCTGACTCTAGTTTTCTTTTTATTTCTCTATTTACAAGAACTTTTACTACAAATCCAATTTATTTACAAAAGCAACGTACGGTAGTTTCCGCTTATTTGGAAGGGATGTGTTCCAAGACCTTCGGTGGGTGCCTAAAGCTGTGAATGCTGTGTATGCTGTGTTTTTTCTTATATATACACACCTATGAAAAAGTTTTATTTATAAATTAGGCACAGTAAGGGAATATCCAAATTACCAGCATCACTGTTCTTGTGCTTAGGGACCTCTATTAAGTAAAATAAGGGTTACTGAACACTAGCACTGAGATATCACCATGGCTGATCTGAGAACTGAGTCAGCTGCTGAGTGACTAATAGGTGGAGCATGTACAGGTGGATTCGCTGGACACAAGGGATGATTCACGTCCAGGGAGAGAGGCAGTGGGGTGGGATGAGATTGCAACATGCTTCTCAGAATGGAGTGCAATTTAAAACTTATGAATCGTTTATTTCTAGAATTTTCCATTTAGTATATTTGGATCGTAATTGACCGCTGGTAACAGAAACTGCAGATGGGTGTGTATCTGTGTGTGTGGGGCTACTGTAATAAAAAATGTTTAAGAAATAATCATCTAGAACACAAAGGTGATAACACTTCATCATCCTCTAAGAATATATGTATTCTTTTTTTTCCTTATTTTTTTGAAGTTATTAGTAACAAAAATAGCTCTCTGATAGTGACAAAGATGCTCTTCTTGACCAAACCCTGGTCAGGCACTTCTGAACCATCTCCTCGACTAGGACCTGACTTTTGGACCTCTGTGTTTATCTTTACATGGCCCAATTTTAGCAAGAATTCTATGTAAGTTAAACAGAATCCGTCACCCTTGATACCTAATCAGGTTCTTCAACCTCTACTATTCCCCAGGTGATGTCTGATCACCCTGGCTTTCCTTCAGTGAGAATTCTCTTAGGTTGGTTTAGCCAAGATCTCTGCTTATCTCTGATGTTTCCTCAATAATTTTCCACTCACTGTTCTACCTGCTGCTTGGTTTAGAGTCCTGCTTTTCCTTATTGTATTCAGAGTTGAGCTTTATCTCTCTCCCTGACAATAAAATTCCATTGCAATAATCCCCCTAAATAAAGACTTCAATACTGTCCTTTCACAAATGTCTTTTTTTTTCCCTTTAACAGAAGGTAGGTTAATGTCCTTTCAAAAAACATCCACATTTTAATTCACTGAACCATGAATATCTTAATTTAGATGGCAACAGGAATTAAATTTGCAGATGGAATCAAGGATGTGCATTGCTGCTGCTCCTGCTAAGTCGCTTCAGTTGTGTCCGACTCTGTGCGATCCCGTAGACGGCAGCCCACTGGGCTCCCCCGTCCCTGGGATTCTCCAGGCAACAACACTGGAGTGGGCTGCCATTTCCTTCTTAAGGCATGAAAGTGAAAAGTGAAAGTGAAGTCGCTCAGTCATGTCCAACCCTCAGCGACCCCATGGACTGCAGCCTTCCAGGCTCCCTCGTCCATGGGATTCTCCCAGCAAGAGTACTGGAGTGGGGTGCCATTGCCTTCTCATTAGCTAATCTTAAGAGAGTATCTTGGATAATCTAGATAAGAGGCCAGTGTTATTAGAAGGGTCTTTAAAAGGGAGAGAGGGAGGTAAATGAGAACCAGAGAGATGGCAGCATGAAAAAGACTCAGCCTGAATTTGTTGACTTTGATGATAGACGAAGGGCACTGAACCAAGGAATGCAGACAGCCTTTAGAATCTGGGAAAGGCAAGGAAATGGGTTCTTTCCTGGAGTCATCAGAAGAAACACAACCCTGCTTATACCTTGATTTTATCCCAAAGAGGCTATGTTGAACTTATGTTTTGTGCAACTAGGATACTAAACTTATACTCTTTTAGGCCCCTGATTAATAGTAAATTTTCACAGCAGCAGTATAGAACTAATACCATCTTCATGTGATCTGATTAGAAATCAGAGGCCAGTTTAGGGAAGTTTTAAGGCCTCTGAAGAAGAGACAGAATACATGAGTTTATAATTGGCTCCTAGGAATGTGGCACTGATTGATACTTTTTCACTCCTTCCTCTATTTAGTGAAGTTCCTTCCCCTAAAAATCAGAGTAAAATTCACTAACCTTTGACTTTGTATTTGATCATGTGACTTGCTTTAGCCACTATAATGAAGCAGAAGTAAGAGGATGGTACCTCCAACTAGAATCTAATGGTCCTTTCTCTTGTATTCTGGCATTACTATAAGAAAGGCATGCCTCAGCCAGCCTGGTGGTCTCAGTGGAAGACAAATGTCACAGGGAAAAGAGGCAATCAGCCAGATCAATGTCAGCCTAGATAAACCAACCCAAGCTGATCTTCAAAATTTTGAGAAAAAATACATAGTTGTTGTGTAAGTCATTCAATTGTGGACTACTTTTTATTATAAGTTGCTCAGTCGTGTCTGACTCTTTGTGACCCCATGGACTGTAGCCTACCAGGCTCCTCCCTCCATGGGATTCTCCAGGCAAGAGTACTGGAGTGGGTCACCATTTCCTTCTCTAGGGTATCTTCCAACGCAGGGATCGAATCCGGGTCTCCTGCATTCCAGGCAGCGCTTTAACATCTGAGCCATCAGAGAAGCCCCATTTTATGCTGCCATAGCAAAGTCATACAGCTCCAATCTAGAACATTTTGTTCTGTTTCATGTTGGAATGATGAAGTGATGCATCATAGCAACTGTCATGCAATAATGGTCAGCTTTTCATTTGGATGCCAAAATACGGAAGCTGTTGGAGCTCAGTTCTTCCCACCAAAGATTTTCACTCTGAACTGAGAGTCAACAGCCTTCTCATTTTCCTACTTCAGAAAAGTCAGACATTTATTAAACATAACTGCCCTCCAACATACCCTGAGGCTCTTAGAGCTATATTTTCTGAGGTATAGAATAAAGCATGCTATTCTAATCAATATTTAAATGTCATATATGTACTATAATCCTCTCTGATGATATCTTGGATGTCTGCCTATGCTATAAACATATATATATATATATATTCCTTCTGATAAATTTTCTGAAATGAAATGGTTCCAGCCAAGGGGCAAATGCCTTTGCTATTATTGATTAAGCATGGGAAATGGAGGAACACTTTCAATACTTGCAAAGTTTCTTTTCAGCAAGAGGGAAAGAAAAAAACAATCCCTTACCATCCATCTGTTTCTTCCCATATTTTGTTCAGTCTCAATCCACTGTATTTTTCATAGATAATATAAACTGCTAAGACACAGCTTTGCCCCAGGATTTTGTGGTGTATCTGTGATGCTGATGTTCTGTTCTTTCACTTGAGAGAGATGCAGAGAATGAAAAGTGAGCAAGTAGGTTGGAGAAAACTAAATCAAAGTTGTTACATTTTCCTACTTTGCTTATATTTTCAGTAGTTTTTAGAGACTTAACATGCTCTAAAACTGAGCTTCTTAAATTACTGAACACTTTCCAAATTATATGCAGCAACAAGAGAAAATGGAATGCATATAACGAGTTATGGCGTGTTCGGATTAACTACAACAGTTTGAACTTCTGGGCTCTACTTCCACTAGACCATAAACTCCATAAAGACAGGATCAGATCTATGCTAATGTTTGTTTTGTGCACAATGACTAGTGCAGGGCCTATATTATATATTAGTGATGAACAAGTATTTGATGAACTAGAATCCATGAATGACCGAGTTGTGTTTTAGGTACTGTGAGCTATGTTTGTATAGGACAAGACTATTTGCACTAAAACTATGTTTTGGGTAGGGTTCTCTCTTTTCACTTGAGAAGAAAAACAACATGGCTGGGCAAATAGAAAAATATATAAAGGGAGGGTTTGGAAGAGATGGATATAAGCTTTCAACTTTTGCTCAATCAACCCTTTAAGAAGCTATTTCAAATTGAAAATCACAATTGCAAAGAGAATTAGATGCGCAGTTGCAAATGGAAACATTTCATAGCAATAAACAGAGGTTTACTATTCATGAGTTCAATGATAATTTTATATGATGTTTGTAAAATGTCTGATTTACTTTTAATGTAAAACTTGTGACAGGTGCACTTTTAAACACAAAGGTATAGATTGTAGAGACAAGAACAGAAAAGTTGGTGTTTTTCTTTAACATTTTCCCTTCTAGCCCATGGAGAGTACCTCTTTATGTGTAGTGTCCAAGGATGAAATTAAGGCTTTTCTCATTGTCTATAGAGGAAAGATGACATATTCTGAAAGACAGAGCCAGGATGTTGGCATTGCACTGGCTGACGGTGCATTAGATCAGACAGCAAATTAGATATTGATAGAACTATTTCGTACAGTCGATAAGCTTTCTGATGATTGATATCTTTATGTTGTCTGGTAATATCAAGGCCGACATTTAGAAACTAGAGAAAGAAACTGTAATATGATATTCTCTTCATGGAATCCTTAAGTGTAACCCAAGCTCACAAGTATCATTACCTTAGAGAGCAGGATTTACACAATTGACTTTCACAGGAACAAGGGAAAGAAAATTAAAATATCACCCTTTCCTTTGTGTACAAAACTGTCCTTTCAGCCACCCTTCAATCTGAATTAGAGGACAAAACAGTCAAGTTCCTTAAAGTTCTGATTTGAGGGGAAAAAAAAAAAAGTAGTTCACAGAAGCAATCAGAAAAAGTGTATCTTAGAGAACAAAATAAACTAAATGCAGAGCAAACGGTTTATTTCATTAGATGACTGTTTCTGGTAGGACACTTGACTTAAAACTAAGTGCTCAGAAAAACCACAAAATATATCACTGTCCACTTCTAAATAATATTTTTTGAAATGTAATCAGGAAAGTGGAAGATGATGAAAAGAAAGCACTGTGATTTATACAACAGCCTCCGTCTTACTTCTCTTATCCCCTCTCATCTTCTGTTTTATCTTTCAGACAGAATATATCTCCAAGGTTAATCAATCCATCCATCAGTTAAATACTTGTTTATTTATTGATCCATTTATTATTTTGGCAAATACTAAGGAAACGCCTATTATGTGGGGGCATTGTTACAGACACTGTGAAAGAACAGTATGCAAAACATAGAAATATTTATGCCCACAGAGCTGATTTTTGATGGAAGAAAGCAGATTATTAGTAAATAAGTAAATACATAATGTACACAGGAGGTCTATTGGTGATTAGTGCAAACTAAGTAGGTAAATAAAGTTGATGAGGAAGTTAGGAAATGTCATGAAGTGAGGTTTGCTATTAGGGATGTCAGATAAATATAGGTGGCTCACTTATATTTGGATTTCAATTTTGCTTTTTAAAACAATTATTTTATTTTTTTAAAAAACAATTATTTTTACAAGTATAAGTACATCTCTTATATTACTAAGGGAACAAAGGAAATGCCAATGAAGATGAGATCATAATGAATTTAGGAAAAATATTATATTATGGTCTTGTATAGTTGTTAAAGAATTAGAAAGTGAAAGTTGCTCAGTTATATCCAATTCTTTGTGACCCTATGGGCTGTACATGGAATTCTCCAGGCCAGAATACTGAAGTGGGTAGCCTTTCCCTTGTCCAGGGGATCTTCCCCAACACAGGGATTGAACCCAGGTCTCCTGCATTGCAGGTGGATTCTTTACCAATTGAGCTATCAGGGAAACCCCTAAAGAATAAAGGAAATCTTGAGAGAGACATACATAAATATAGAAAATGCAAGTTGGATTTTTAGATGTAAAATTTAAAATGCTAATGTGAAAATTGTTCTGAGATGAAAAATACCCTAGATGGAATTAATGGAGATAAGACATTCTGGAGAAGAGATTAATAACTAAAGATACAATAGAAAATACTCCAAATAAAACACAAATAGAAGGAAAAAAAAAGAATAATCAGTGAGCTGTGGGAGAAATAAAGAGTCCTAATATAAAGATAATTGGAGTTCTCTAACAAAAGGAGAACAATAAAAAATGGATAGGAAATCATGGATAAACTCTTTCCAAATTCTCATGAAAATGATTAATTCAGATATTAAGAATCTCAACAAAATCCGAGCACAAGAATCATGAAGAAAACTACACCAGAAGACGTTATAATCAAAGTGCTTAAAACTAGAGATGAAGCAAATATTTTAAAAATTCCCAGAGAAAAATGATAGATTACATGCTTAAGGATAAACATAAGAATTATAGCAGATTTCTAATACAAAATAAGCAGGCCAAAAGACATAGGGCACTGCATTATTTTTGATTAGAAATCTTCTGTGCTAAGAGAAAATGAAAACCAAGAAGTATAAAACAAAATAAAATCCCTGCAACTACAGATCTATACCCAGGGAAAATACTTTTCAAAATACAAAGCAGAAATCAAGACAGTTTCAGCTATACAAAAGTTTAAAGAATTCATGAATAACCAACCAGTACCACCAAAAATATTGAATGAAGTCTTTTAAGGAGAAGGAGAATGATATCAGATGGAAATGCGGTTATACTTAAAGCAATGCAGATTATTGAAATGGTAGCTATGTGCATTAATATAAAGATAAAATTTAAACCTCTTGAAAAGATAATTCATTTTTCAGAGTGAAAATAATAATTGTACTGTAGATAACAATATTTGCCATCTATATAGAAATAAAGTTTATGACAAAAATAGCACAAAGGCCAGGAGGCGAGAAATCAAAGTATCTTACTGGGGATCTTTGTGCTATACTTGAAATGACATGATATCACTTGAATTTTGACTGTGAAAGCACAGCTTCAATGACAGCCTTAACAGAGTCTTGTTGCTAGTAGCCATTGGACTGATATTATGGAAAATCAAGTGCAAGGTTTTAATCATTTTTTATTTGGGGGTGTGTGAGGTCTTCGCTGCTGCACAGGGGCTTTCTCTCATTGCGGCTGCTGTCCAGGTGTGCAGCCTGGGCTTCCACTGTGGTGGCTTCTCTTGGTGCAGAGCACAGGCTCTAGAGGACATGGGCTTTAGTAGTTGCTGTGCATGGGCTCAGCAATTGCTGCACATGGGCCCAATAGTTGGGGCACACAGATTTATTTGCAGCTCAGCATGTGGGATCTTTCTGGACCAGAGGTCAAACCCATGTTCCCTGCATTGGCAGGTAGATTCTTAACCTTGGACTACCAGGGAAGTCCTCAAATATGATTTTTAATCTTGGAAATTTCTGTACCACAATGACAGTTGAATTCAGTGTCTCCTGGTTTTTCATGTGAAAATTAAGGCATTAATCGGGAAAAAAAAATCAAATGCTAAAACTCAAATTGGGGATATCTCATTAGACCCAGATGAAACTGACAATATTAAATCCCTTAGTCACACTGAGACTCCTTTTGCAGTAAAAGAAGCTTTCCCTCAAAAGGCTAAGGTGACTAGACTTGCTTATGCTGAAGACTGTGACAATGGAACCATGAAAGGTAATGCTGATTTGCACGGGGATAATCCAGAGAGAGGGTGTGGGGTGGGAGGGTGGAGGTGGGGGTCGGGATTGGGAGTTCATGTACACTCATGGCTAATTCATGTCAATGTGTAACAAAACGAATACAGTATTGTAAAGCAAAACAAACTAAAAAATAAAAATTAATTTAATAAAAAAAAAAAAAAGACTCTCCAGAGCCATCCCCATGCCTCTGTATCCAGAGCTAGGTTCACATCTCTGTATCCTCCAGCATTATAGATACTCCTCTTCCTCACATTCCAGGAGGAAAAGAAGCAGCTTATAATTGGAAAGATTTTTAAGAACTTGCCTATATATAGCGGCAGAAATCTGAGAAACACACGCAAATAAATTTTAAGTGTGTTAGACTGAAGAGGTAGAATTAAACACTAGATTAGACTGAATTCATTCATACAGGTGCACTTATCAGAGATTCCAGATTCAATACATCTGTTTGTGCAGCTTGATGTGGCTCTAACCATTTACTTGGTTGTTTGAGAAGATACACACTCAATTGTAGCATCCATTTAATATGACAGTTGCCAGAGCTTCCCTACATGAAGAGAGAATCCAAAAGCTCCAAGGAAATCCAAAAGGAAATAGAAATGCTATATTAAATTTGTTATGTGTGACATATACCCCCTTTCCACAACCATGATCCATGAGAAGATCTAGAATATGCTCTTTCACTAAGGCATTGCCAAATACATTATTGACAAAAGTGTCTCTGAAAGGCTTTGTGACTGCTTTCTATTATAGGTCAGGTGCTACTGTAGGGGATACCCCCATTCAGATGGCTTCCTTGATTAAAAAAAAAAATGACAGAATCCCAGAATAGCAGAGGCCAGGCAGCAGCATTTAATCATTAAAGGCAAGGTGGTTACATCAACCATAAAGGGAAACAGGGGCGCACCAGTAATTAGAATGCATTGACCTGCAGAGATCTTTAGTGGTGGCTAATTGATCACAGTGTCTCTAGGAATGAAATAAATGGACAGCCTAGTAGCATATTGCCTGATTTACATAATAGGAAAAACTCTTAAGTCCAGTAACAAGAAACCTGACTTAGATTGCCAAAGTGGAGAATTACTGCCTCTCAGTTTCCAGACTTGTCTATTCATAGACCCAGACTGCCTGACTGCAGGAGTTCTGGTCCCCTTGAGAGAGTACACTGCACAGTTGCTGCGCGTACGCACTGTAAATCTTCCTGCAAGCCTTTCCCAAAGAGATTGTCAGCCATTACCTAGTCACTCTGTGACTAGGAACACACTGAACTTCAGGGATTACTAGATCTGGCACTGAAATGAGACTTTTATCAGATGATTCAAAATGCTACTGTGGCCACCAGTCAAAATAAGGGCCTGTGATGGTCAGGTGGAAACTCAAGTCTGAATCACAGAGGACCCAGGAGATGTGCAGATACACTAAGGTTACTTTGCTAGATCCTGAATATGGAATTGGAATTGTTGCTCTTCAGTCACTCAGTTGTGTCCAACTCTTTGAGACCTCATGGACTGCAGCACCACAGGCCTCCCTATCTGTCACTATCTTCTGGGCTTTGATCAAACTCATGTCCATCAAGTCAATGATGCCATCCAACCATCTCATCCTCTGTCACCCCCTTCTCCTCCTGCCGTCAATCTTTCCCAGGATCAGGGTCTTTCCCAATGAGTCAGTTCTTTAAATCAGGTAGCCAAAGTGTTGGAAGTTCAGCTTTAGCAAATGAATATTTAGGGTTGCTTTTCTTTAAGACTGACTGGTTTGATCTTCTTGCAGTCCAAGGGGCTGTCAAGAGTCTTCTGCAGCACCACAATTTGAAAGCATCACTTCTTTGGTGTTCAGGCTTCTTTATGGTCTAACTCTCAACATCTATACATGACTACTGGAAAAACTGTGGCTTTGACTAGAGAGAATTTTGTTGGCAAAGTGATGTCTCTGCTTTTTAATACATTGTATAGGTTTCTCATAGCTTTTCTTCCAAAGAGCAAGCCTCTTTTAATTCCATGGCTGCAGTCACTGTCTACAGTGATTTTGGAGCCCAAGAAAATAGATTCTGTCACTGTTTCCATTGTTTCCCCATCTATTTGCCAAGAAGTGATGAGACCTGTTACTATGACTTTAGTTTTGAGAATGTGAAGTTTTAAGCCAGCTTTTCACTCTCCTCTTTCACCTTCATCAAGAAACTCTTTAGTTCCTCTTTGCTTTCTGCTATTAGGATGGTGACAACTGCATATCTGAGGCTGTAGATAATTCTGCCGGTAACGTTGATTCCAGCTTGGGATTCATCTAGCCCAGAGTTTCACATGATGTGCTCGCAATTCACATGATGTACTCTGTACTCTGTACATTAAATAAGCAGGGTGATAATATACAGCCTTGACAAACTCCTTTCCCAATTTGGATACAGTCTGGTGTTCATGTCTGGTTCTTACTGTTCTTTCTTTAAATTTACAGGTTTCTCAGGAGGCAATAAGGTGGTCTGATATTCCCTTCTCTTGAAAAATTTCCCACAGTTTGTTGTGATTCACACAGTTAAAGGCTTTTGTGCATTCAATGAAGCAGAAGTAGATGTTTTTTTGGAATCTCTTGCTTTTTCGATGATTCAGCGGATGTTAGCAATTTGATCTCTGGTTCCTCTGCCTTTTTAAAATCCAACTTGTACATCTGGAAGTTCTCAGTTCACATACTGTTGATGCCTAGATGAAGGATTTTGAGCATTACCTTGATAGCATGGGAAAAGAGTGCAATTGTGTAGTGGTTTGAGCATTTTTTGGCATTGCCCTTCTTTGAGATCGAATTAAAAACTGACCTTTTCTAGTCCTGTGGCCCCTGCTGAGTTTTCTAAATTTGCTGGCATATTGAGTGCAGCACCTTAACAGCATCATCTTTCAGGATTTGAAGTAGCTCAATTGGAATTCTATCACCTCCACTAGCTTTGTTTGTAATAATGCTTCCTAAGACCCACTTGACTTCACATTCCAGGATGTCTGGCTCTAAGTGAATGATCACACCATTGTGGTTATCCAAGACATTAAGACTTTTTTTTCGGTATAGTTATTTTGTGTATTCTTGCCACCTCTTCTTAGTATCTTCTGCTTCTGTTAGGTCCATACATTTTCTGTCCTTTATTGAGCCCATCTTTGCATGAAATGTTCCCTTGGTATCTTTAATTTTCTTAAAGAGATATCTAGTCTTTCCCATTTGTTTTTCTTCCCTCTATTTATTTTTACTGTTCACTTAAGAAGGCTTTCTTATCTCTCCTGTTTATTTTCTGGAACTCTGCATTCAGATGGGTACATCTTTCCCTTTGTCTTTTGCCTTTCACTTCTCTTCTTTCTCAGCTATTTGTAGGGGCTCCTCAGACAATCATTTTGCCTTGTTGAATTTCTTTTTTGGGGGGATAGTTTTGGTTACCACATCCTGTACAATGTCACGAACTTCCATCAATAGTTCTCCAGGCACTCTATCAGATCTAATTCCTTGAATCTGTTTGTCACTCCTACTGTATAATCATAAGGGATTTGATTTAGGTCACACCTGAATGGCATATTGGTTTCCCCTATTTTCTTCAGTTTAAATCTTAATTTTACAGCGAAGAGCTCATGATTTTGACCCACTGTCAGCTCCCAGTCTTAGACAGCCTTGACAACTGGCAGAATACTCACATAGCTCTTTAACCCATGTTGTGAGTTTCATTGTGGTGAGAGGGCTAAATAAAGTCCTTTGAATTTCCTACCAAGTTAGGATAGTAAACCAGAAGCAATATAATATCCTAGAAGAATTGCAACAGTTAATGCCACCATGAAGACTTGAAAGAAATAGGAGTGGTAATACGTATCATATTCCCATCTAATTAATGTGTCACCTGTGCAGAAATCAAATGGAGAATGATAGTGAACTACTGTAAATTTAATCAAGTGGTAACTTCAACTGTCCCATAGTATTTTACCAGAGAGAATCAGTACAGCCCTTAGTATTTGGTATGCCAGTATTGGCCTGGCTCATACATTTCTCTTCATACCAATTTTTAGGTGGTTTTAGCAGTTTATTTTATATGCCAGGAACAACAACTTAGTGTTCCACTAGAGTTAAACAATCCCAAGATCTTTGCCATAATGTTGTCTGCTGAGATTTTGACCATTATGACATTCTATAAGCCATCATATTGGTCTAATATATTGATACCTAATGATCATCATATCTCTTTCAGTCATATCTTTTTGCCTTTTCCTACTGTTCATGGGGTTCTCAAGGCAAGAATACTGAAGTGGTTTGCCATTCCCTTCTCCAGTGGACCTCATTTGGTCAGAACTCTCCACCATGACCCATCTGGCTTGAGTAGCCCTACATGACATGGCCATAGTTTCACTGAGTTAGATAAGGCTGTGGTCCATGTGATCGGTTTGATTGATTTTCTGTAATTGTGGCTTTCCTTCTGTCTGCCCTCTGATGGCTAAAGATAAGAAGCTTATGGAAGCTTCCTGATGGGACAGACTGACCGTGGGGGAAACTCGGTCTTGTTCTTAATCCAATTTTCTGTAATGGGTGGGGCTGTGTTTCCTCCCTGTTGTTTGACCTGAGACCAAATTATGGTGGAGGTAATGAAGAACATGGTGACTCCTTCAAAAGGTCCCATGTACTCACTGCTGCACTCAGTGCCCCTGAGCCTGCAGCAGGCCACCAGTGGACACACCTCCACAGAGATTCCTGGACACTCAGAGGCAAGTCTGGGTCAGTCTCCTGTGGGGTCACTGCTCCTCTCTCCTGGGTCCTGGTGCACATAAGGTTTTGTTTGTGCCCTTCAAGAATCTATTTCCCCAGTCCTATATAAATTCTGCTGGCTTTATGGTGGGGTTAATGATGACCTCCTTCAGGATAGCTTACACCACACTCAGGTCTGCTGCACCCAGAGCCCCTGCCCCTGTGGCAGGCTACTGCTGACCCGTACCACCACTGGAGACACTCAAACACTCAAAGGCAAGTCTGCCTCAGACTTTGTGGGGTCTCTTGGTGTGCACAAGGTTTTGTTTGAGCCCTCTGAGCATCTCTGGTAGGTTTCAGGTTTGGGTATGACAGGGGAGTGTGTAATTTCCTCAGTTCTGTCTTGCTGCAGCAAAGATTTGAAATGGCGGGCCAAAATGTTACAGTTTGGTTACAGCTCAGTTTTATTTGGCAAGCAAAGAAAAGTACACCCTGGAGGCATGAAAGTGGGCCAGCCACAAACAGAGAGGCCCAATTCATCTTGCTTTCCTCCTTTTGTGCATTTGGAAAAGTGCTGCACTCAATATGCCAGCAAATTTGGAAAACTCAGCAGTGGCCACAGGACTGGAAAAGGTCAGTTTTCATCTCAATCTCAAAGAAGGACAATGCCAAAGAATGTCAAACTTCCACACAATTGCACTCATCTCACACGGTAGCAAAGTAATGCTTAAAATTATCCAAGCTAGGCTTCAGCAATATGTGAACTGTAAACTTCCAGATGTTCGAGCTGGATTTAGAAAAGGCAGAGGAACCAGAGATCAAATTGGCAACATTCATTGGATCTTTGAAAAAGCAAGATACTTCCAGAAAAACATCTACTTCTGCTTTATTGACTATGCCAAAGCCTTTGAATGTGTGGATCACAACAAACTGTGGGAAATTCTGAGAGATGGGAATAACATACCACCTTACCTGCCTCCTGAGAAATCTGTATGCAGGTCAAGAAGCAACAGTTCAAACTGGACATGGAACAACAGACTGGTTCCAAATAGGGAAAGGAGTACATCAAGGCTGTATATTGTCACCCTGCTTATTTAATTTATATGCAGAGTACATCGTGCAAAATGCTAGGCTGGATGAAGCACAAGCTGAAATCAAGATTGTAGGGAGAAATATCAATAAACTAAGATATACAGATGACACAACACTTACGGCAGAAAGTGAAGAAGAACTAAAGAACTTTTTGATGAAAGTGAAAATGGAGAGTAAAAAAGTTGGTTAAAACTCAACATTCAGAAAACTAAGATCATGGAATCCAATCCCATCGCTTCATTGCAAAAAGTTGGGGAAACAATGGAAATAGTGACAGACTACTTTTTGGGGCTCCAGAATCACTGCAGATGGTGACTACAGCCAAGAAATTAAAAGATGCTTGCTCCTTGGAAGAAAAGTTATGACCAACCTAGACAGCATATTTAAAAGCAGAGACATTACTTTGCCAACAAAGTAATCTAGTCAAAGCTATGGTTATTCACGTAGTCATGTATGGATGTGAGAGTTGGACTATAAGGAAAGCTGAGCACCAAAGAATTGATGCATTTGAAGTGTGGTGCTGGAGAAGACTCTTGAAAGTCCCTTGGACTGAAAGGAGATCCAACCAGTCCATCCTAAAGGAAATCAGTCCCGAGTGTTCATCAGAAGACTGATGTTGAAGCTGAAACTCTGATACTTTGGCCACCTGATGTGAAGAACTGACTCATTTGAAGAGACCCTGACGCTGGGAAAGATTGAAGGTATGAGGAGAAGGGGATGACAGAGGATGAGATGGTTGGTTTGCATCACCGACTAGATGGACATGAGTTTGAGCAAGCTCTAGGAGTTGCTAAAGGACAGGGAAACCTGGCATGCTGCAGTCAATGGGGTTTCAAGGAATCGGGCATTACTGAGCTACTGAACCAAACTGAACTGAGCTACTAAAACTGAACTGAATGATTGTACCTCATTTGCAAGATTCAAGTAAGTTGCCTGAACACGTGGTTCTGACTCCTTAAACCAAACCCTGCACATTGTGTTTTCTCCTGCAGTTCAAGACCTTGGGTTCCTGAAGGGTTCTTTGAAACCAAATAACCCAGGAAGAACAAACTTGAGCTTACTTGAGATAAGCCGTGCCCACTGCAAACTGTAAGGCTGTAGTACTATTAACCCATTCAAGAATGGACTTGAAGGTCAGTGGTGGAGAAACATTTTCTCAATGAGCTGTAAATTCGCTGCTCAGTGTGTAATGAATGAGACTTGGGCAGAAAGACAGATCTATAATGATTTATGGGTAGTTCATAAGTGTTTGTGTGCATGGCTATGGAGTTAGAAGAAGTAAGATTAAAAGACTAGCAAAAATTAAGTTTGGGAGAGAAGCATGTGCCTTATTCTCTTAGAATAGGCACACATTGTAAAAGTACTTGTGTTCTGAGTGAATGCCCACCAAAAAGTATGCACTGCTGAATAAATTTTTAATAACCAGAGTGGAAAAAATAATAATCAGTGGACAAAATGACATAATTTGAGGATGTCAGTCAGTTTCCTTGCCCAGTCATTCCAGGTCTTATTCAGTGGGACCATGAGGAGAGTGATCACAATGGTAGGGACAGAGACTCAACAACTTGGACATCTCCTTTCTAAGGGTGAAGACTATTGCTAAGTGACTAATCTGCAAACAGCCAAAACCACACTGAATGCCTGATGTGGCATTATTTCATAAGTGTAAGTACTTGGAAATACATCTGACAGAATTTTTCAAGAACAAACACTGAAAACTGCAAAACATGATTGAAAGAAACTAACTGAAAAAGAACCAGATAATTAGAAGTGCTATTTATTCAATGGATGTTACTGGGACAATTAGAAAATCCTATATAAAACTATAGCAACTTAAATTCATACCTGGCACCATAGAGTAAAAAGTAACTCAAAGTGGATCATGGATCTAAATGTAAAACTTAGCATTACATAACTTCTAGAAGAAAACATGTAAGAAAATTTTTTAACCTTGGGTCAGACAAGGATTTCTTATCTACATCACCAAAAGCATGACCCACAAGACAAAGGACTGTTAAATTGGATTTAATACGAATTAAGAACTTCTGCTCTTTGAAAGACATTGCTTAGAGCATAGAAAGACAAAGTGTTGGTTGGGAGAATACATTTGCAAATCAAATATCTGATAAAGTACTTGTATCTTGGCTGGGAATGGGAAGAAAAAAATGAGAGCTGGATTAGAATCTGCTGTCTAAATGTATTATCTTCGGATGGAGAGATTAAATATATTCCAATGATGGTGAAAATAAATCAAATAAAGAGATAGTCTGAAGATACAAAATGATGATAAATGAGAAGATAACTGGGAAGAGTGGTAAGGCTGATGTGGTATGAAGTCAGAAGTTTGGATGGTGGGCACAGGGAGTGTTTTGAGGAAAACTTGATAAGAAAACTCTACCAGAGGATGCAGTGGCAGGTTCCACAGCAGGACAGTGAGCAGGCTTGGAATAAGGAAGATTTGGGGTCAGGTGGATTGAGCATAGTTGTGACCCTGGAGGCCTGCTGAGGCTTCGCAACACCTGGCCCAGAATTGACAGCGTGTTGCTCGGAACTGAAAATCAACATTCGACCTTACTCTTTAACTCCTGGTGGTCCAATGTTCCTTAAGACTTAAGGCATCACAAATCTCGTAGCCAACACTTTGGGGCATGTTATATTTTTCTAGTATCTTAATGTTCCATCTGTAAGCCTTCCCATTTTCTCTTCATAAACCACATTTCCTGGGGGATGGATAATATTCAGCAGATAGTGTGACTCTGAGTGGACAACTGTGGTTTTTAAATTTCTTACTGTTGTTCACCATTTGATGTCTGGACTCCCCAGAGAATCAAGCCTGTCATTCTAAGGAAAAAAAAATTTTTTTTTTCAAGCTTTTAGAAAGGGGTCCTTCTCTGATTTTTTGATACTTCTTCACAAACTGTCTTTATTATCAAAGTTAACCATAATAATTCATATCCAATAAAAAAGCTAGAACCAAATAATACAAAAGCCAGGGGTAGAGTTTCTAAGGATTTTTTTTTTTTTTTTTTGCCAAAGTTGATTGAGCTATAATAATTCACGTCAACACCAATTGTGTGCTAAGTATCCATTCTCTACAGAATCTGGTGCTTAGATGTTGCTTTTGGTCCAGATGTGTCTTCCTAACATTTAGCACCCTAAAGAACATACACTTTATATGGCATATGGGAACATTTCATCCCTAAAAAATGAATAAGAATGATAATATCAAAAATGCATAATATGATTTAGAGATTCTGAAGCTCCAGTACCTTGGCCACCTCATGCAAAGAGTTAACTCATTGGAAAATACTCTGATGCTGGGGCGGGGTGGGGGGGGGAAATTGGGGGCAAGAGGAAAAGGGGACGAAAGAGGAGGAGATGGCTGGATGGCATCACCGACTTGATGGATGTGAGTTTGAGTGAACTCTAGGAGATGGTGATGGACAGGGAGGCCTGGCGTGCTGTGATTCATGGGGTCTCAAAGAGTCAGACATGACTGAGTGACTGAACTGAACTAAATTGACTGATAGCACTTTAATCAAGTGAGAAAAGAATAGAACACCAACTATGTGAATAAGATAAAGATTCAGATGAAAGTAAGACAGCCATGGGGGAATTTGTGAGTAAATATGACCTCGGGAGAGAAAGAAAAAGAGATGGAAATCTTATTCTCCAGAAGATTAACTTTACTAAACTAGTAAGATGTTGATGTGTTCCTCCTAGGAATGAGTGACATTAAAGATCTGATAAATACAGAGGGGAAAAAAAAGATCTGAATTAAAACTCTAAAGATTTGGGTTCATGTTTTGCCTTCACTGTTAAATTGCTGAGTGACTATGCACAGATAATTGAGACTCAGTTGAATTATCTATGATTTCTCTGGGGCTCAAATGGCAAAAATCTGCTTGCAATGGAAGAGACTGAGGTTCGATCCCTGGGTCGGGAAGATTCCCTGGAGAAGAGTGAAGAAGACCATAATTAAACTTGTGCTTTCTCCTTGATAAGGAGATAGAGTTTTTCTATTATAAGGCTAATGAGTTTTGCCAAGAAAATGCACTGGTCACAGCAAACACCCTCTTCCAACAACACAAGAGAAGACTCTACACATGGACATCACCAGATGGTCAATATAGAAATCAGATTGATTGTGTTTTTTGCAGCCAAAGATAAAGAAGCTCTATACAGTCAGCAAAAACAAGATTGGAAGCTGACTGTGGCTCAGAACATGAACTTCTTATTGCCAAGTTCAGACTTAAATTGAAGAAAATAGGGAAAATCACTAGACCATCCAGGTATGATCTAAATCAAATCCCTTACAATTATACAGTGGGAATGACAAATAGATTCAAGGAGGATTAGATCTGATAGACAGAGTGCCTGAAGAACTATGGATGGAGGTTTGTAACATTTTACAGAGGCAGGGATCAAGACCATCCCCAAGAAAAAGAAATGCAAAAAAGGCAAAATAGTTGTCTGAGGAGGCCTCACAAATAGCTGAGAAAAGAAGAGAAGCAAAAACAAAGGAGAAAAAGAAAGATATACCCATTTGAATGCAGAGTTCCAGAGAATAGCAAGGAGAGATAAGAAAGCCTTACTCAGTGATCAGTGTAAAGAAATAGAGGAAAACAATAGAATGGGAAAGACTAGAGATCTCTTCAAGGAAGTTAGAGATACCAAGGGAACTTTTTATGCAAAGAGGGCTCAATAAAGGACAGAAACTGTATGGACCCAAAAGAAGCAGAAGATATTAAGAAGAGATGACAAGAATACACATAAGAACTAAACAAAAAAGATCTTCATGACCCAGATAACTATGATAGTGTGATCACTTACCTAGAGCCAGACATCCTGGAATGTGAAGTCAAATGGGCCTTAGGATGCATCAGTATAAACAAAGCTAGTGGAGGTGATGGAATTCCAGTTGAACTACTTCAAATCCTAAAAGATGATGCTATGAAAGTGTTGTACTCTGTATGGCAGCAAATTTGGAAAACTCAGGGCCAAAGGACTGGAAAAGGTCAGTTTTCATTCCAAACCCAAAGAAAGGCAATGCCAAAGAATGCTTAAACTATCGCACAATTGCACTCATCACACACGCTAGCAAAATAATACTCAAAATTCTCCTAGCCAGGCTTCAACAGCATGTGAACTGTGAACTTCCAGATGTTCAAGCTGAATTTACAAAAGGCAGAGGAACCAGAGATCAAATCACCAACATCTGTTGGATCATCAAAAAAGCAAGATAGTTCCAGAAAAACATCTACTTCTGCTTTATTGACTATGCCAAAGCCTTTGATTATGTGGATCACAACTGTGGAAAATTCTGAAAGAGAAGGGAATACCATGCCACCTAACCTGCCTTCCGAGAAACCTATATGCAGATCAGGAAGCAACAGTTAGAACTGGACGTGGAACAACAGACCGGTTCCAAATCAGGAAAGGAACACATCAAGGCTGTATACTGTCACTCTGCTTATTTAACTTATATTTAAAGTACATCATGAGAAATCCTGGACTGGATGAATCCCAAACTGGAATCAAATTGCCCAGAGAAATATCAATAACCTCAGATATTCAGATGACACAACACTTATGGCAGAAAGCAAAGAAGAACTAAAAAGCCCTTTGATGAAAGTGAAAGAAGAGGGTGAAAAAGTTGTCTTAAAATTCGACATTCAGAAAATGAAGATCATGGCATCTGGTCCCATCACTTCATGGCAATAGATAGGGAAACACTGGCAACAGTGACAGACTATTTTGGGGGGCTCCAAAATCATTACATATAGTGATTGCAGCCACAAAATTAAAAGACACTTATTCCTTGTAAGAAAAGCTATGACCAAACTAAATAGCATATTAAAAAGCAGAGACATTTGCCAACAAAAGTCCATCTAGTCAAAGCTATGGTTTTTCCAGTAGTCAGTTATGGATGTGAAAGTTGGACTATAAAGAAAGCTGAGCACTGAAGAATTGATGCTTTTGAACTGTGGTGTTGAAGAAGACTCTTGCTAGTCTCTTGGACTACAAGGAGATCCAATCAGTCCATCCTAAAGGAAATCAGTCCTGAATATTCATTGGAAGGACTGATGTTGAAGCTGAAACTCCAATACGTTGGCTACCTGATCAAAGAACTGACTCATTTGAAAAAGGCCCTGATGCTGAGAAAGATTGAAGGCAGGAGGAGAAGGGGATGACAGAGGATGATATAGTTGGATGGCATCACCAACTCGATGGACAGGAGTTTGAGTAAGCTACAGGAGTTGGTGATGGACAGGCAAGCCTGGTGTGCTACATTCCATGGGGTTATAACGAGTCAGGCACGTCTGAGTGACTGAACTGAACTGAACCAGAGAAAGATATCTTGAAAACAAGAAAGAATTTCTAAGACACCTATGCAAGATAGGTGCCTTTTGGTTTTTTTAAGCTGGTCTGTAGAGACCTACTGAAATTATAAGACAATGCTATTTCAAAGCTGGAGAGGCACTGTTCTAAATTGGAATGCATGCCTGGCTGCTTCAAATGTTAATCATAGACAGTTATCAAATTAACTGAAAACTTGCAGTCCCAATCATACTTTAAAAGAATAAATTTAAATATCAAATTATTAAAATGGCCTAGTAGACTTACGTTTTGCTCTAAACAAACATAGTTAAAATAATACTCTCACAAAATAGGCAACATTATCGGATGTTATTTTTAGACATTTAGGTGCTCTTAACATAATTGCTCTGAGGAAAGAAATACTACCATAACTAGTACTGATTACAATCAAAATGCTGTGTTTAGCCTGCATGAAGCTTTTCTTCTGGGATTTATAGAATGCTCGGTCCTATTTCACATAACATATGGACATAGCCCATACCATTATTGTAGTCTTCTTTTTCTATTAAAATGCTAATGAATAAAAAGGGATTTCATTTTTATTAAGGAGGGTAGAGGTACAAGTGTGGGAGAGTGAATTAAAAACAAACCTACTGGGAGAAGAGATAAGAGTTCTAGACATATGAATGATTCTTCCTGCCACATATCAAACTCAGAATCATACGTCCAGAGGGAAGAGGAATATTAAAATCCAAAAGAAAACTGAAGTCAAACTTATAAAAGAATAGCACTAAAAGCATTCAATAAAAGCAAATAATTTTCTTATTTTATTAAAAAAAGCAACATTGATATTTATCAAATCTAGAAGCACACATAGTAGGTGGTTTTCTTTTTGTCATTTAAAAAATTTATTTAAGAAAAATACAATAATACTAGCATTTTAGTATTCTGGGCTTTTCTCCTCATGTCTGTATTTCTTTGCTGACTTGCCTTTGGCTAGTTCAATATTCATCACTGCCTCCTATTGTCTGCAAAAAGTGTTTATGAATCTGATATTAGTCTAATCTATATCCCAAATCCATACCTCCTTTCCAGATGTCAGGTCCATTCAAGTTATTTCTCTTACAGAGTTATTCAAATGGGTAAATCAGGATGCTGACAAGTCATCAGATAATTTCACTTGTTATCATTTTTTTGGTCAGAAAATTAGAAACTAGTGTTACTCCTTAAAATAAAAATGCTTTTGTATTGACACTCAGGTGAATTGTTTGAGAGGCTTTTTCTTTAATGACAATCACTAACAAAAATAAAGAATTTGAAAGAAACTATGCTATTTATGATGATCTTATGGTGACAGGAAAAGGAGCCATTGAAAGGCTGGATGTTCCCAGTTGGATTTGCACAAGGAGGTTAACACTTTAAAGCTATTACTACACAATAATCTGACAAATCCCCAAACTTTCATATTTTAAATTCCTACTTAAAAGGTAATAATATGCTTAAAATGCAAAGGCTTTCAAAAGACTTAAAGCTTTTAAACTACTCTTTTATTGTTGAAAGGTTTTTATAATACAAAATTTTTTTAAAAAGCATATCCAAATGAATTATCATATGAATGTGAAAGTAAAGTCCAAAATAAATAAATGTCTTTTATCACCCACTGCTTTTTCAACCCATATTAACTATCTTGGGAGATGATGTGTAGATTAATTCCAGTTCCCAAACAAGAAAACAGAGAAACGTCTTATATGAATCATTCTGATCTCATATCTAACTATTCAGAAAATCTCTTTCATTCACTTTCTGTTAATGTCTATTCCTACTGTCATTTCTTTACTAAGAAATCATCTATAGTTCATCCTATTGCCAAAAACCTCTAAAATTGAAATCTAGTCTTTGCTTTCTCACTGTTGGAGAAGACAACTACCCCTGGCATCTCGACAGCTGAAGTTTTTTTTTTGTGATTTAAACTCTAGCTCCCCAAACCATTTTCCATTGGTGGGATGCTTTATACTTTATACTTCCAACTTAATATATATTATATTCATTTTACACTTTAATAGTTTTGCACTATTAGTTACCACTTTCCAAAATGTTTTTCCAGTCTTTCAATTTACGCAAATAAACTATTATGTTCAGAGTCCAAGTGAGGCATTACATTGTTCAGGAAATCTTTGCAGATAATATCTCCCACATGTATGTTCACACATCTTACCTTGGTAATGTCAAGGGAGTGTGTAATTTCCTCGGTTCTGTCTCATCACAACAAAAATTTGAAACGATGGATGTTAAAGCTCTGGACAGAACATGTCCCAGCTCTCAGACAGACTGTGTTATAGCTCTCGGCTCTGGGACAGACCATGTTATAGCTCTCAGACAGATCAGTGTTACAGCTCCATGTTACAGCTCAGTTTTATTTATAAAATCAAAGGAAAATACATCCTTGAGACGTGAGGGCATGCTGTCCAAAAGACATGAAGAGAAGAGAGAGCCCCAGCCCTTTGACTCCTCTTTTTATATGTTTTTTTCCTCCCCCTGTGCCTGTGCTATGTAAATTGGGCTAGCCAGGAGTGCTGTTTATTCTACCTGAGGTCCTCACTCCGGTCCTCGGACCTTCCTTTGTTCTATTTTCATGGGCTTTTCCCTTCCTTATCTTTTAGCCACTGCCATTCTGGACTCTTGTTTCCTATTCTAACTACCTAACATTCTATTCTAACTACCTGGAAAATCCCATGGGCGGAGGAGCCTGCTAGGCTGCAGTCGATGGGGTCGCTAAGAGTCGGACACGACTGAGCGACTTCACTTTTACTTCTCACTTTCATGCATTGGAGAAGGAAATGGCAACCCACTCCAGTGTTCTTGCCTGGAGAATCCCAGGGACGGGGGAGCCTGGTGGGCTACCGTCTATGGGGTCGCACAGAGTCGGACACGACTGAAGCGACTTAGCAGCTTAGCAGCAGCAACAGTAAAATGTATACAAGCCTGATTTTGTATTATTACCCAGTAGACAAATGGTCACAGCAGCCTCTCCTATCGTGAGTTTCTGGAAGAACAACATAGCGTGTTATTGATATTTCTACCTTCATGATAAAACAAAGTTTACAAATGAAATAAATAAGACAAGATACAGGAAAAATGTAGTCCAATGAGAGGGTTAGGCAAATGCTACTCTATTGAAGCCATGAAGAATAGCAGAATGAGAGCATCTTAGGCTAGAAGGAACAATAGTTGTTGAAAGCTCAGTAGAGTATGCTTTTAAAACTGCCTCATTTGAGTTGTTACAATTCTTTGACTTGTATGTATTGCTAAGCCCATCTGCTTATTGCTGAACCAGCTAAGATAAGTGATTTCCTTTCTTCATATCCTAAGATAACTTCCTATATTAATTAGGGTAGAAAGACCTGCAGTTAACAGACTGTTCAAGATGTTCCAACTTGGATGGATTTGACCACTGAGTGAAGACTTTCTTAAGTGATCTCAGGTTTTCCCTAGTTTCAGATCATTTGATTTTCTGGTGTTCTCTCTCCTCTCTTGAGACAAAATAACAGCAAATAAACAAATAGTCCTGCTTTTCATTTTATTCGTATTCTATGTTGCATTCTTATTTTATTCATAGTCAATGCTGCATTCTCATTTTATTCATAGGCATTATTTTGATTAACTTACCAGCTGTTAGATGTGTTATACTATTTAATCTATTTAGAAGTAGTTAGGAAACATAATATGATTTATTGGTAAATATCAAATGAGACAGTCACTCAAGTGACAACATTTGTACATTTTCAGCTACATCAGGCTAATGTTATAGGTTATTATAGTAGGAAAATGTATAATTTTTATTGATATTTTCAGTGTAACAAACTGATTATAAAAGATCTACAGTTAATGGGTAGGTTAATTCTTTTCTCTAGATTTGATTTAAGAATTAAGTTTGTGAATGACTTAGAATTATAAACACAATAATTAACTTAATTAAACAGATAAATTCCAATGATTCCTGGCACAAAGTAAGTCATATATATATTATTATTAATATTATTAAATTATTAAATGAAGAACTATTTGTAGTTTTCATATTTTTTCTTTCAATCACATCTGAAAATAAACATTTAAAAATATTTCTTAATCCAGGGTTGCAGTTAAATGTAGCAGAAAATCAATAATTTTAGAAAAATCCTTTTTCACATTCCTCAATTGTTTTAGGTTCTCAAGAAACTTTCAAAGAATCACCATATATATATATTTAAGGAGCTTTAAGGCCCCATAAGATTTTCACTGTTAAAAGTAGTTCATTTTTTATTAAATATTGTTTTTAAAGAAATCTTTTGATTTAAATATGATATAAAACTACTGTTACTAAGAATTGAGTACTTGATAATGAAAGTATGTATCTTTGAACTCAGGTTTTGCTACTGTCAGATATATATTCAACCTTTCAATCATTTATCAATCATTTATCCATCCACCCATCTATTCAACACATATATAGCCAGTGCCCACTCTGTGAAATGGTGAATTGGTGCTAAAGATTATATGATAAATTAATTTAAACTTCGTCCTCAAAAAGATTACACTCTAATAAGTAGAGCAAATGCCTGTATAATCATAATGACACATACTTTTGTTTATAAATGTAAATATTAGGTACTATAACATTACCAAGAAGGCTAAACTTATTTCTAATGGGAGAATAAAGGACATTTGAATGAAGAAAATAGTACTTGAATTTAACATTTTAAAAAAGCTATGACTATAAAAATATGGGGAACTAAGATGAGCAAAAGAAGACCATTACATGAATGAGAAATGTCCCCCTGGTATGTGTAAATGCATTTCCCTTGGGTTAGCAAGTGTGTAGTGTGGATTAGTGAAGAGAAGGCGATGGCACCCCACACCAGTACTCTTGCCTGGAAAAATCCCATGGACAGAGGAGCCTGGTAGGCTGCAGTCCATGGGGTCGCTAAGAGTCGGATATGACTGAGCGACTTCACTTTCACTTTTTACTTTCATGCATTGGAGAAGGAAATGGCAACCCACTCTAGTGTTCTTGCCTGGAGAATCCCAGGGACGGGAGAGCCTGGTGGGCTACCATCTCTGAGGCTGCACAGAGTCGGACATGACTGAAGTGACTCAGCAGCAGCAGCAGCAGTGTGGACTAGTGAGGCTCTCAGCAATGAGGTGGAAGGGAGTTTGTGTCCAGGGTTTACAGGCTACCTCTTTGGTACTTCATCACTATCATACTTGTACTGATTCCTCAAATGCAGTCTTGTGTTTTAATTTAAATATGTCCCTTTCCATCATTCCCTCATCTCAGTCAGATTGTTATATCAATGGCATTATTCAAAAGTTACTTCCCTCTTTAACCTGTGCTTTATGAAGACAAAGGAGTGGTACAGTAAGGGTGAAAAAGAGCAATTTATTTTCCCTGACATTAGCACTGTGTCAAAGCATTTGGAGAACATAAAGGAGGTCCTGAATTTAATGAACTAGTGACTTCTAGGGCAGGCAAAAGTTACTCAAATAGAATAAAAAAAATAACAATTTGGAGATAGAATGAGATTTCATTGCAGCATATATGGTTTATTAAGAAGGTGCATCATATTTTGAATTAAACAGAGAATAACTGATTAATCTATTGATTCTTTTATTCATAAATATTTATTGAGTACCCATCATGTGCCAGACAGTGTTCCAACTAGGGAAGACAGAGTAGTAAAAACAATCACATAAATATTTGCCTTCCTGCCTCATGAAGACTTAATTGCAGTGGGGAAACTCAGACAATGAACTATAGGCAAATAACTTTTCTATTTTATCAGATGCTGATGAGAGCTGTGGAGGGAAATTTTCAACAGCTAAGGGGAGTTGGGAGTACAATGTGTCAGAAATTCCAGTTTAGAATGGTTGAGGAATTTCGCTGAAGTGGTGATAAAAGCAAATCCTTGAAGATGCTGAAAGAGTGAGCCCTAGTGAAAGAATATCTAGACAAAGGTAACATTAAGTCCAAAAGTCTTGGGATGGGAGCAGTTGGACTTGGTTGTTGAGGGAAGAGGAAAGAGACAGTGTGTCTGGACCTGGGAGGGACAGAAAGAGAGACAGAGAATGCGAACTAGAGGTGGTGCCGGGGCACATGACAGAGGATCCTGGAGGTATAAGAGAACATGGCAAGGTGGCGGCTTCCACTCTGAGTGAGAGGGAAGGCCCTGAAGGGCTTGAGAAAGAGCAGTGCCAGCATCTGACTAATGTTTAAAGGGATCTCTTTGCTTGAGAATTGACTGTGGAGAGCAGACAACAGGGTGGGTGGTTGAGAGCAATCTTGAGGGAGAAGAAATGTTTGGGCAAACCGAGGGGGCTAGAGCAAGAGTTCACAATCAGCTGGGGTACAGGCCCCAGAAAAAGATCTTCCAACAAATCATACGCACACAAAGCACTGACAGTTTGGTCTTAATTTAGCTCTAACAAAATATGCAGCATGAATAATGAATATGTATAAGTAAAGTCACTCAGTCGTGTCCGACTCTTTGTGACCCCATGGACTGCAGCCCATCAGGCCCTCAGTCCATGAGATTCTCCAAGCAAGAATACTGGAGTGGGTTGCCATTTCCTTCTCCAGGGGATCTTCCCGACCCAGGGATCGAACCCAGGTCTCCCACATTAGAGGCAGACGCTTTAACCTCTGATGCATAGATATTAATAAAATCTACATTTCTTAAGTGCATACTGAATTTACCAAGAGTATTGTATCATTATGATTTGTCTTAATCAATGGATTCTAAGAGAACAATTACTACAAAACTATAGGCCCATAAGTTTTTGTTATTAAAAAGTCTATGCAATTAAAACTAGAAGCCACTGTGATAAAGTAGAGGACTTGACCTCTGGAAATATTTTTTCGTTCATTTCCAAAAGGAAGACATGAGAAGTGGTCAACTTGCTGAAGTAAGTCAGTACATTGGCCAGTGCTTATGGATTTCTTGTGTCTGAACTTTCTCCTTCATATCCCTTTTTGCAAGGGATTAAATGTCACCATGGAATACTGGGGAGACTGGCTAATGCATCATTGCTCTTGGATCCCATTTTCTTAAACCTCAGGACTTCCCTGGCAGATAAATGGTTAAGACTCTGGGGTGCACGAGTGCCATTCTTGATTAGGGAACTGTTAATAAGATCTTACATGTTGTGCAGCACAGCCAAGTGAGAAGAAAAAGCAGTTGTCCGTTTTTCTTTTTTTGTTTGTTTGTTTGTTTTTTTTAACCATAAGATCTCATAGCACTGGATGTTGTTGTTCAGTTGCTCAGTCATGTCTGACTCTTCACAACCCATGGATTGTAGCATGCCAGGCCTCCCTGTCCTTCACTATCTCCTGGAGCTTGCTCAAACTCATGTCCATTGAGTCAGTGATGCCATCCAACCATCTTGTCCTCTGTCATCTCCTTTCTCTCCTGTCTTCAATCTTTCCCAGCATCAGAGTCTTTTCTGATGAGCTGGCTCTTCGAGTCAGGTGGCCAAAATATTGGAGCTTTAGCTTCAGCATCAGTCCTTCCAATGAATAGTCAGGGTTGATTTCCTTTAAATTAACTGAGTTGATCTCCTTGCAGTCCAAGGGACTCTCAAGAGTCTTCTCCAACACCTCAGTTTAAAACCATCAATTCTGCAGCCCTCAGCCTTCTTTATGGTCCAAATCTCACATCCATACATGACTATTGGAAAAGCCATTAGCTTTGACTAGATGGATCTTTGTCAGCAAAGTGATGTCTCTGCTTTTTAATACAGTCAATGTTTGCCATAGCTTTTCTTCCAAAGAGCAAATGTCTTTTAATTTCATGGCTGCCGTCACCATCTGCAGTGCTGGATGTCTTAGAATTTTCCCAAAGCAATAAAATATGTCCATTATATATAATCCATAACTCCTCCTCCATATATTTTATAGCAATACTGCTACACAAATATGGGGAAAATTGGAATCAAACATATACACACACTTGTGATTTTATGTGAGCACTGAAACACTTTTTTGATTAATGGTTTTCCAAACTATACTTTGTAGTTTGTGGTAGATTTTAAGAACAATATGTATTTTAAAATAGTAATCTCTTATCTTTCAAAATTGTCAGGAAATTGGTATGCTGATAATAAATAGTACTGGACAAGCATTATTCATTTTTTTAGTTTGAAAACATGCTTGGTGTAATACTGATGGACTTAAAATGATCAAAGTGAAGTTGCTCAATCATGTCCACCTCTTTGCGACCCCATGGACTATAGACTATCAGGCTTCTCCATCCATGGGGTTTTCCAGACAAGAGTACTGGAGTGGGTTGCCATTTCCTTCTCCAGGGGATCTTCCTGACCCAGGGATTGAACCCAGGACTCAGGGATCAAACCCAGGTCTTCCAACTTGCAGGCAGATGCTTCACCCTCTGAGCCATTTTTCAGTCTATTATGATTGTTGTTGTTATGTAGTTGCTAAGTCATGTCCGACTCTTTTGCAATCCCATGGACTGTAGCCCACCCAGACTCCTCTGTCCAGGCATGAATACTGGAGTGAGTGGCCATTTCCTCTTCCAGGGGATCTCCCTGACCAGAGATTGAACCTTGTTTCCTGCACTGCAGGCAGATTCTTTACTGCTGAACCACCAGGGAAGTCCATGATTCTGATAAATATATAGATATAGGTATATGACAAAAAGCTCATATTAATGTTAAATCAGCTTGTTGATCAGATTAAAGAGGTTACATTTATGTACAGTTTCATTTTGAGATATCCTCAGCCTTTATTTTTGCCAGTGTCCACTAAAATAAATCACACTGTAACCAGTATCAATACACTTTCATTTTTCCAGAGAGTTCCCCTTACCATGCCATGTCCTCTATTTCAAGATCAGTGCATTCATGACAGCACATTACTCTAGTGAGCCAGTCCAGCCCTAGCAAAATGCTGAAATTTTGCTATAAGCAATTCTTGAATTAATTGTAACTATTTGGTCAGTTCAGACTCAAATGATCCCATCTGAATTTGCCAAACTGGACTGTGAGAGGAAAGTAAAGCCCCCTTTAAAGGCTAGGCCGTGTTCTAATTTGTTCGAGAAATGGCCACAGAATATAGCTCTTTCTTCTGCTTCCTGAATCACTTGAGGCATAAGATAGGGAAATACTCCCTATAATTGCTCATGTTCTCCTCTTTATCTCCTGACACTGGAAGCTTTTCTATTTGTCTAGTATTTCCACTTCATGATCAAATTGCTTTATACCTACCCCTCAACTTGTCTTCTTTCTGAACTCCACTTTAATTAGAAACAAATCTTCGTATTAGACAAACAACAACGACAGCAATGTAGAGGAAAAGGTTGATGAGAATCTGTCTGCATTATTTACCAAATGGTTCCGTATTTCCAAGCAGCTGATGACAGATCAGTCATCAATCCAAATTCATTTCCAGAGAGACACATAAGAACTTTACTGCTTAACAGAGCTCAAAATATCCACCTGTCTCTTTGACTAAAGTGCAAGCTGAGACCATTCTGCTGATGCTAGGGATCTTCTCTAATCTTTCACATTGGATATTACCATCTGATGTTGATTATCAGTATATTGTTGACATTTCTAATTCTTGTTTAGTTAGAAATTTTTTTATTACTTCAGGTTTGTGTGATTGAGTTGTTGGGGTGAAAAAGCCAGATCATTGAAAAACAGGTGTAAATACACATGTGTGTGTATGTGTGTGTGTGTTTGCATGCATGCATGAACTTGTGTCTAATTTGTGTATAACTGGACTCTACAAGTTCAACATAAAAATATACACGCATCTCTTCTTCATTTATGGGAATACCAGACCACCTGACCTGCCTCTTGAGAACCTGTATGCAGGTCAGGAAGCAACAGTTAGCACTGGACATGGAACAACAGACTGGTTCCAAATAGGAAAGGAGTATGTCAAGGCTTTATATTGTCAGTCTGCTTATTTAACTTATATGCAGAGTACATCATGAGAAACACTGGGCTGGAGGAAGCACAGGCTGGAATCAAGATTGCTGGGAGAAATATCAATAACCTCAGATATGCAGATGACACCACCCTTATGGCAGAAAGTGAAGAAAAACTAAAGAGCTTCTTGATGAAGGTAAAAGAGAAGAGTAAAAAAGTTGGCTTAAAGCTCAATATTCAGAAAACAAAGATCATAGCATCTGGTCCCATCACTTCATGGCAAATAGATGGAGAAACAGTGGAAACAGTGGCTGACTTTATTTTTCTGGGTTCCAAAATCATTGCAGATGGTGATTGCAAACATAAAATTAAAAGACACTTACTCCTTGGAAGGAAAGTTATGACCAACCTAGACAACATATTCAAAAGCGGAGACATTACTTTGCCAACAAAGGTCTGTCTATTCAAGTCTATGGTGTTTCCTGTGGTCATGTATGGATGTGAGAGTTGGACTGTGAAGAAAGCTGAGCGTCAAAGAATTGATGCTTTTGAACTGTGGTGTTGGAGAAGACTCTTGAGAGTCCCTTGGACTGCAAGGAGATCCAACCAGTCCATTCTAAAGGAGATCAGTCCTGAATATTCACTGGAAGGACTGATGTTGAAACTGAAACTCCAATACTTTGGCCACCTCATGCGAAGAGCTGACTCATTTGAAAGACCCTGATGTTGGGAAAGATTGAGGGCAGGAGGAGATGGGGATGACAGAGGATGAGATGGTTGGATGGCATCACCACTCAATGGACATGAGTTTGGGAGTTGGTGATGGACAGGGAAGCCTGGCGTGCTGTGGTTCCTGGGGTCGCAAAGAGTCAGACGTGACTGAGCAGCTGAACTGAACTGAACTTCTTCATTTCTATGTTATTGTTTAAGCTCCCTTGCTTCTCATTAATAATTATTTTCTTGAGAACCCCTCTTCTTGTACTGCAAGCACTTATACAGTTTAACAGTGGGTTAATTTGGGTTATCACAGACAAATGCTCAGAAAATTGGAGTGTAGTAAGCTTCTCACAGCCTTTCCAGCTGGGTTAGTGGGTAAAGAATCCACCTGCCACTGTAGGAGATGCAGGAGACATGGGTTTGACCCCTGAGTCAGAAAGATCCCCTGGAGGAGGGCATGGTAGCACACTCCAGTACTCTTGCCAGGAGAATCCCAGGGACAGAGGAGCCTGATGGGCTACAGTTCACAGGGTCGAAAGAGTCAGACACAACTGAAGCAACTAAACACACGCACATAACTTATCACTATCCTAGCTTCCTATTAATACACAGTGTTTGACAGTTTAACTTTCCCGGTTGCCAAGCTCACTATGTTCACCTTTCATGTAGGCTCTCAAAAAGTAGTTTTTCCCAGATATAGACCCACGAGAATATAGTCAATTGATCTTTGACAAAAGTGTACAGAAACCCAATGAAGCAAAGGCATTCTTTTCAACAAATGATGCTGGAACCACCAAACTCCTGCTTCTGCTGCTAAGTCACTTCAGTTGTTCTGACTCTGTGCGATCCCATAGATGGCAGCCCACCAGGCCCCTCTGTCCCTGGGATTCTCCAGGCAAGAATACTGGAGTGGGTTGCCATTTCCTTCTCCAATGAATGCATGCATGCATGCTAAGTTGCTTCAGTCATGTCTGACTCTGTGTGACCCCATGGACAGCAACCCACCAGGCTCCTCTGTCCAAGAATTCTCTAGGCAAGAATACTGGAGTGGGTTGCCATTTCCTTCTCCAGAACCACTGAACATACAAAAAGGAAAAAGAAATAAAAAGAATCTAGGCATAGACATTATACCCTTCAAAGAATCAACTCAAAATAGATCATAGACCAAAATATAAAATACAAAACTATAAAACGCTTAGAAAATAATGTAGGAGAAAATATAGAGGACCTTCAGTTTGACAATTAAATTTTAGATACAACAACAAAAGCACAATTCATGAAAGAAAGACTTGATACACTGGACTTAAAAATTAAAATTTTAAAAAGTCTGCTCTTCAAAAGACATTGCTGCAGAATTAAAAGACAGCCACAGATTGGGAAAAAATATTTGTAAAAGATACATCTGATAAATGACCGCTATTCAAAATTTATGAAGAACTCCCAAAACTCAACAATAAGAAGACAAACAATCTGATTACAAAATGAGTTAAAGACCTTAACAGACACCATACCAAAGAAGATATATAGAAGGTAAATAAGCATATGAAAAGATGCTCCACATCATACATCATCAGGGAAATGCAAATTAAAACAACAATTACATACCACTACACACCTATCAAAATGGTCAAAATCCAGAACAATGCCAACACCAATTGCTGCTGAGAGTGTGGAACAATAGGAACTCTCACTCATTGCTTGTGGGAGTGCGAAAGGTACAGCCACTTTGGAAGGCAGATCGGCATTTTTCTATCACATTAATCATACCATATCATCTAATGATTATGCTGCTGAGTATTTACCCAAAGGGGTTTAAACCTCATGTACACCCAAAAATATGCACACACATATTTAGAGCACCTTTATGTATAATTGCCAAAACTCAGAAGCGACTTAGATATCTTTCAGTAAGTAAGTGTATAAATCAACTGTGTGACATCCACACAATGGAATATTATTCAGCACAAAATATAAATGAGCTATAAAGCCAAGAAAGATCATGGATATTATAAAACTCCTAGGGGAAAAGGTAGGCAGAATACTTTTCACATGAATCACAGCAATTATTTTTTGGATCTGTCTCCTAAAGTCAAGTTACAAAAAGCAAAAATAAACAAATGGTACCTAATTAAATTTAAAACTTTTGCACAACACAGGAAGCCATCGACAAAACAAAAAGTCAGTCTACGAATGGGAGGAGATATTTGTAAAAGATGTGAAAAATAAGGCATTAATATCCATACATGTAAATCAATAGCTCATACAACTCAACATCAAAAATATAAACAATCCAATTAATAAAGGGGCAGAGAAACATTTTCTAAAGAGGGAATGTAGATGGTCAACAGGCACATGAGAAGTTGCTCAACACTGTTAATCATCAGGGACATGCAAATCAAAACAACAAGAGATACCACCCCACACCTTTCAGAATGGCTGTCATCAAAAATAATACAAATAACAAATGGTGAGGATGTGGAGAAATGGGAATGCTTGTCCACTGTTGGTAGGAATGTAATTTGGTAGGAATGTAAGTTGGTAGGAATATAATTTGGCAGCCACTGTGGAAAACAGTCTGGAGGTTTCTTAAAAAGCTAAAAATAACACTACCATGTGACCTAGAAATTCTAATCCTGTGTGTACATCTGAAAAAACCAAAAACACTACTTTGAAAAGATATATGCATCCCAATGTTCATAGCAGCATTATTTACAATACAATAGCTAAGATATGGAAGTAAACTAAGGGTCCATCAACAGATGGATGGATAAAGACGACATAGTATGTATACAATGGGATACTATTCAGCCAAAATAGAACAGAATATTGCCATTTGCAGCAACATGGATGGACCAGGAGGTCATTATGCTAGGTGAAATAAGTCAGAGAAACACAAACATTGTATGATATCACTTACATGTAGAATCTAAAACATGCAACAGACTGGTGAATATGATATAAAAGAAGCAGACTCACAGAGAACAACCCAGCGGCTACCAGCAGGGAGAACTGTGACTGTTCAGTCTCTAGGTCGTTCCGACTCTTTGTGACCCCATGGACTGCAGACGTCAGGCTCCTCTGTCCTCCACTATCTCCTGGAGTTGGCTCAAATTCATGTCCATTGAGTTGGTGATGCTATCTGACCATCTCATCCTCTGTTGCCCCCTTCTACTTTACAGTTTTTCCTAGCATCAAGCTCTTTTCCAATGAGTCGCTTCTTTGCATCAGGTGGCGAAAATCCTGAAGCTGTACTGGAAATGGGGAGGGAGGCAGGGGCAATCGAGAGGTAGGGGAGAGGGAGGCACAAACTACTGGGTGTGAGATAAGCTCAAGGATGTACAATGTAACACAGGGCATAGAGCCAATATTTTGTAAAAAAAAAAAAGAAAAAAAGAAAAGAAAACACTAAATAAATAAATAAATAAATTATGAAATGATCACCATGAAAAAAAAAAAGAAAACATTGTAAATGAAAAGTAACCTTTGAAATATCATATAAACTTTGAAAAATAAATAGTAAAAATAAAATGATCAAGGAGGAAAGTAAATGCTTGTTACTAAGTGAAGGAACCCATTTGAGAAGGCTGCATATTGTAATTCCAGCTCTATGACATTTAAAAAAGACAAAACTCTGAAGCCAGTAAAAAAAGTTAATTCGCTTGGTAGGTGTTGAGAGTAGGAAGAAAGGATAAATAGGCAGAACACAGAGGACATGTGGAGCTGTGAAATTCTGTATGTTACTATAATGGGTTCACAAGTTAACATGAACTTATCGAAACTCATCAAATTTATCCAAACAACACCCAGAATGAACCGTAAGGTAAACTACGGACTTCGGAAGATGATTTTATCAGTGTAGCTTCCTAAACTGTAACAGATGAAGCCCTCTTGCGGGTGATACTGATAATGGGAGAGGATATGCATGTGTGTGAGCAAGGGGGTGTGTGGAAAATCTCTTTACTTTGTATCAAGTTGCTATGAACCAAAAACCTGCCCTAAAGAATAAAAACTCTTAAAAGGCAGGTTTTCTTTGTTTTTTACTTTTTTTAATGCTTATATATTTTTGACTGTGCTGAGCCTTTGTTGTGAGTGCAGGCTTTCTCCAGCTGTGTGAGCGGGGACTATTTGGTGCAGTCTGCAGCCTTCTCATTGTGGTGGCTTCTCTTACAGTGGAGCCCAGGCCTGAGGCACATGTCCTTCAGTAGTTGTGACTCATGGGCTCAATTGCCCCAAGACACGTGGGATTTTCCTGCACCATGGATTGAATGGGTGTCCATTGCATTGCAAGACGGATTCTTAACCACTGGACCACCAGGGAAACCCACCCACCCCCCTTTTTTTTTTCTCTTTTCAGGAACACGTACACTTGCCAAGTATCATAGGGACATTGAGATGGCAATAAGAGCTTAGGGGCTGGTTTAGCTTCCATACCTCTTCTTCTGAGAATTGGTGTTCTCCATGCCACTATGAGACTCCAACCTGAACAGTTAGGGTGATTTAGTTTCCTAAGGAATACTTCTAAAATTGAGTTTAAAGTGATTTTCTCATACCTCTAGTACATTAAAAGGTTTCCTAGTTGGTTCAGTGGTGAAAACCCCGCCTGCTAATGCAGGAGACATGAGTTCAACTTCTGGGTCTGGAAGATCCCCTAGAGGAGGGCATGGCAACCCACTCCAGTATTCTCGCCTAGGAAATCCCATGGACAGAAAAACTTGCAGGCTATAATCCATGGGATTGCAAACGAGTTGGACACAACCTAGTGACTAAACAACAAACAACAAAGCACTTTAAAGCTATGTGGTTGTTTTTGTACATGTCTGTTAATTGATATCTAGAACCATAGGCTTGTGTATTACATATGTGCAATACATTAAATAACTACATCTGTGATGCTAACCAGTCCATTCTGAAGGAGATCAGCCCTGGGATTTCTTTGGAAGGAATGATGCTAAAGCTGAAACTCCAGTACTTTGGCCACCTCATGCAAAGAGTTGACTCATTGGAAAAGACCCTGATGCTGGGAGGGATTGAGGGCAGGAGGAGAAGGGGATGACTGAGGATGAGATGGGTGGATGGCATCACCGACTTGGATGTGAGTTTGAGTGAACTTGGGAGATAGTGATGGACAGGGAGGCCTGGCATGCTGCGACTCATGGGGTCGCAAAGAGTCGGACACGACTGAGCGACTGAACTGAACTGAACTGATGATGCTGCCTTCATTTTAGACAATGAAATAGTAGTGTTGTAATGTGTGTAATACTACAAGGGTTGGTATTTCCTCTCTAATCTAAACCTGAGGAAACAAATAATTATTATAACACAAATATGTATTCTCAATTCTTGAAGAGCCATCAAATACTGTGTGCTAAAGGTGCCAATCTTGTCTATATACACTTTTAATATGATTATATACTTTAAATTATTTGTGACCACCAGATGAGAAGGGAAATGTGTAGCAAAATCAGATTCTATCTAAAGCAAAACAAACTAAAAAAAAAAAAATCCAGTCACAATTTTCAAAAAAAATATTATGCTGTGATACATTAGGCTTTTATACAAAGTGAAATCACTGTGCTGGAACTATAGACATTTAATAAAAATAAAGGAAAATCTGTTAAAGGCAAATACCTCAGTACACAGTAATATCCTTTCACCTTTCCTTGCAATTTCTTCACTTGGCACAAAGAATCTTGATGCTTTTAAGTGTCTTTATGTAGCTGGCAGAATGGATTTTTCAATATATCTTGATTCCCAGAGGCTTTGTGAGTTTTGCAAACCTATGGCAAACCATAATTTGTGTAAGTGTTATTTTCTTATATGAACCCCATTATTCCATAGAGATGGACTTGCTGAGTGGACAGAGTATTGCATTTTCTTCTCTGTGGTATATTCAGAATCCAGTGTCATTCTTACTAGACTAGAAGTTGAATAAATGGACAGGATGACAATTAACAGAGCAGAGAAGCCCCAGCTGAGGGAGAAATAAAAGGCTTCATAAACTTTGAATTGGTGCAGCATAAAAAGTCTTATCCAGGCCAAAAAGCACCCGCTAATATTTTTTCTTCAATTTTAGGATTTTACATGCTGGTATCAAAGAGTTCTTTTGTTATCATCTGTGATGCAGAATGCTCAATACATACCTGACATAAGCAATGATTTATTGGAAATTTAGTAATGCCTTCCTTCTTCCATTCATGTACTAATTTAATGTGTATTTTTCACTGTTATTGGTTTAATTGTCTCCAAAAAGTTTATATGTTGTGGTCCTAAACCCCAGTACCTCATAGTGTGACTTCATTTGGAGATAGGGTATTTATAGAGGTAATTAAGTAAAATGAGGTGTTAGAATGAGTCCTGGTCAACTGTGACTGATGTCCTCATATAAACTAGAAATTAGAAGACAGACATGCTTATGGGGAGAAAGCCACGTGAAAATGGAGATGGCCACCTTTAAGCCGAAGAGAGGGACCTGGAAGAAATCCTCCCATCACAGCCCTCAGAGGGAACCAATTCTTCTAACACCTTCATTTCTGAATTTCATCCTCCAGAACCATGGAAATAAATGTCTGTTGTCTAAGGCATTATGTTTGTGGTACATTGTGAAGGTAGTCCTGGCAACTAATAGTAATGCAAACAGTGTGTAACAGACAATATCCTAGGTGCTGAAGAGACAAAAATAAAAAGAGCATTTAGTTCAGTTCAGCTCAGCCACTCAGTTGTATCCAACTCTTTGCGACCCCATGAATTGCAGCACACCAGGCCTCCCTGTCCATCACCAACTCCTGGAGTTCACTCAGACTCACGTCCAAAGAGCATAATTAACGCTGAAAAGGATGATTCCAGTAAAGAAGAAAGAAAGATAAGAACACAAGTAAATGTTGTTATTGTGATATTTGCTATTCAGTTGGATGCCCAAGGCATTAAAGAAGATGAGGGGAATATAACTCAACTAGGATAATCAGGGAAATCAGGCCCTCAGAAGTCAGTCAGAAAAGTCAAAGAGGACTGACAAAGATAGAAAACAAAAGACAGTTACAATCTAGACAAGGTGAAGTACATGAAAGTGAAATTTTTAGTACTCCTTCATATCTGACTCTCTGTGACCCCAATGGACTAAGGCCACCAGGCTCCTCTGTCCATGGAATTCTCCAAAAAGAATACTGGAGTGAGTGGCCATTCTCTTCTCCATGGGAATCTTCTTGAATCTAGGATCTCTTGCATTGCAGGCAGATTCTTTAGCATCTGAGCCATCAGGGAAGCCCATGAAGTATATGTCCAAACGCAAAGTGGTATAGAACACTGTTGATTTTGGATGTTCTAAACAGGTTATTTGACTCAGGTTTGGCTATTGCCACTGTGGATATTGCTGGAAGAGTCTCTGAAAAGACAAGAAGAGACTGAGGCAGAACAACTTAAATAAAGAAAAGATTTGGTATATTATGCTGAAAGTTCAAAATGAAAGACATAAAGTAAGGAAGCACAAGACATTTTAATGTGAAAGTGCTAGTCACTCAGCCATGTCTGACTCTTTGCAACCCAATGAACTGCAGCCCACCAGGCTCCTTTGTCCATAAGATTCTCTAAGCAAGAATACTGGAGTGAGTTAACATTCCCTTCTCCAGGGTATCTTCCCAACCCAGGGATCGAACCCAGGTCTCCTGCATTGCAGGCAGATTCTTTACCATCTGAGCCACCAGGGAAGCCTCAGGAAAATGTATTTTGTGATAATCTGGACATGGGGCTAGATAGAGTGTATTGTATAGAGTTAAGGGCTTCCCTGGTAGCTCAGATGGTAAGGAGTCTGCCTTCAATGCAGGAGACTCAGGTTCAATCCCTGGGTCAGGAAGATTTCCTGAAGAAGGGAATGGAAACCCACTCCAGTATTCCTACCTGGAGAATTCCATGGATAGGGGAGCTTTGTGAGCTACAGTCTGTGGGGTCTCAAAGAGTTGGACATGACTGAGTGACTAACACACACACACACACACAGAGTTAAACTGAGAAAAACATGACCAATTTGGCTGCTATTGCTTTAACTGAATGATGAAGATATGAGCAAATCAGTTGTTGTGTGCATGAAAAAGGAATCAATAGTTCTAAAAATGAGGAAATTAGATACAATGATTAAGAGTTTTTTCAAGGTTACATATTTGATCAATGGCAGTACTGAAATGTATGTTTGAGGTCAGAGCCTACCGCTAGAATATCCTGCTATACTGCTTCTGAAGATGTCTGATCGCAAGCAATGATGGAACCAGGAGACATCAGAGAACTAGACCTGAGCAGTGCTGAGATGATCACAGAGTGAGTCTACACAGCTGGGGAGCTTTCATTATGGCTGTGGGGCCATATGAGTGGAACTGGGAACGTGGCCAGATTAACCAGTCACAGGACTGAGAATCAGCTGCCATGGTAAAGAGGTTTTTTTTTTTTTTTTTTTTTAAATATTTATTTGACTCCACTGGGTCTTAGTTGCAGCAAGTGGGATCTAGTTCACTGACCAGGGATCAAACCAAGGCTCCCTGTATTGGGAGTGTGGAGCCTTAGCCACTGGACCACGAGCAAAGTCCCAGAAAGGAGGTTCTTAAAAAGAAGGCAAGAGCCACCATGGTGAAGGGCCACCATGGTGAAGGGGAGTCTATATGCAAGGAACTCTTTGACTATCTTGAAGGTATCCTTATACTACTTAACCATGAAACATGCATGAAATGTTACTATATATTCCCATGAATTTGAGGGAAGTTCATAGTAAGAGAGAAACTTAGAAAGAGATAATGAAAGTACTTCTTCACTTTCTATACATTTCTAACAGTTAGACTATTTCTAGTACTATTTTAGATTTTTAAAATTACTACTAAAGAAGAATCCTATTTAAGAAATAAAGTCTAAATTTCAGATTCTGAATGGTTACTTTATCAGAGCAGGTACTTTTTGCAAGATGTATTTGGACATTTATTTGATGGAAAATAAGAATGGCAGGCATTAGGCCTGGGGCTTGTACTGGTCAGGATGGGCTTCCTCCTGAAACTTTAGCAATCAGATGCTCTACATATTCTAAAGTACCATACAACCTACAAATCTTAGAGGCTTAAGGGAATATTTATCTGGAGACTCTTGCACCAACAACTAAATGCATAATACATGAAATGACCCACTGCTACTGCTGTTAAGTCACTTCAGTCATGTCCGACTCTGTGCACCCCATAGATGGCAGCCCACCAAGCTCTCCCGTCCCTGATATTCTCCAGGCAAGAACACTGGAGTGGGTTGCCATTTCCTTCTCTGAAATGACCCACATCCTTCCTTTTTTCTTGTTTTTTTTTTTTAAATTTTCTTTATATTGGAGTATAGATTAATAATGTGTCAGTTTCAGGTGTACAGAAGAGTGATTCAGTTATACATATATATGGATCTATTCTTTCTCAAATTCTTTCAGGTTATTACAGAGTATTGCGCAGATTTCCCTGTGCTATACAAATGGGTCCTTACTGGTTATTAATTTTAAATATAATAGTGTGTAAAAATCAATCCCAAAATCTCAATCTATCCCTCTCCCACATCCTTTTTTCCTGGTAACCATAAGTTCAATCTCTAAGTCTTTGAGTCTGTTTCTGTTTTGTAAGTTTATTTGTATTTTTTTTTAGATTCCACATATAAGCAATATCATAAGATATTTGTTTTTCTCAGTCTGACTTCACTTATTATGATCAATTTCCAGGTCCACCCATGTTGCTGCAAATGGCATTATTTCATTCTTTTTAATAGCTGAGTAATATTTTATCATATATAGGTACTACATCTTCTTTAGTCATTCATCGCTTGATGGACATATTTTTTGCTTCAATGTTTCAGCTATTGGAAACAGCATTGTAGTGAAAACAGGGGTGCATGTATCCTTTCAAACCATGCTTTTATCTAGATTTATGCCCAGCAGTATGGTTGCTAGATTATATGTAATCTCTGCTCTTAGTTTCTTCAGGAACCTCCATACTGGTCACCATAGTGGCTGTAGCAAAACATATTCCTACCAACACTGTAGGAGGGTTCTCTTTTCTCTACACCCTCTCCAGCACTTGTTGTTTGTAGATTTTTGATGATGGACATTCTGATTGGTGTGAGGTTGCAGTTTTGATTTGCATTTCTCTAATAATTAGTGATGTTGAGCGTCTTTTCATGGGTTTTTTAGCCATCTGTATATCTTCTTTGGACTTTCCTGGTGTTCAGTGGTAAAGAACCTGCCTGCCAATGCAGCAGACATGGGTTCAATCCCTGGGTCAGGAAGAGCTCCTGGAGGAGGAAATGGCAACCTGCTCCAGTATTCTTGCTTGGAGAGTCCCATGGACAGAGGAGCCTGGTGGGCTACAGTCCATGTGGTCATGGAAGTTTTGGACATGACTTAGCAATTAAAGAACAGCAACTTGCCTTTTTGGAGAAACCTCTATTTAGGTCTTCTCCCCATTTCTTTATTATTATTTTTCTAATATTGAACCTCATGAGGTGGTTGTAAATTTAGGAGAGTAATCCCTTGTTGGTTGCATCTTTTGCAAATATCTTCTCTTATTTTGTATGTTGACTTTTCTACTTCATGTCACTGGCCAAAGAACTTCATATAGTCACAACTAACTTTTACAAAGAGGGAAATAACATTTTTCCTATGCACTCAGAAAAGATGAATACAAATATTTGCACACATAGCAGTAAGGTCCTCTAGAGAAACAATCCAAGTGTTTCAGTGACAAAAACAGAAATAGAGTACTTGGGTTGTTGGTTTATATGTGTGCACTTGTGTGTGTCTGTGTTTTCAAGTGAACTGTTCAATGTAATCATTTGGAGACCCATGCCTCTTGTATTTTGGGGATCCACTCCACTCCAGTCTTCATGCAGGTGTTGAACTAGGAAGAAGAATAAAGACCACACATAGAAAGATACTGTGGCCCAGGGCTGGAAATAGTGACATCTTTTCTATTTATATCCCATTGCCAAAATGTAGCCATTCAGCCATAGCCAACTGTGAGAGGAGATAGGAAGCTTCCCCAGGAAGAAAAGTTCAACAGATTTTTGGTAACCATTTGCAGACTGGATTGACTCAAGTCTCTAACCAAAACGCCTAATGCCACTTTCTTCTAATTTCATAGAAAGGAGGTTCCTCAAAAGAGACCACTGGTCATTTACTCTAGAAAAATCAACAGAACCTCTTAAAACTCTGTGTTTAAGAAGTCAAAATGAATTACCAAAAGGTGATTATCAGCAAACTGCTCTTAGTTCCAGAGACACATTTTTCTTTCTCTCAAGTATGAGAGACAACATGAGTATATGAAGAAAAAAACTTTATTTATTGAAATAATTTCATTTTTATTTTAAACAAAGTCCATTGTCTGCTACAAAGGTTCTTTTGACTTAAGAGAATACTGATTTAAAGGATAAATTAATATATCCTCTCTTTGTGTGGAAGCACAGAAACCAGATAAATGGAAAGGACAATTTGCCAGTTTTCCAGACTATTGTAATCTTAGTGATACAGGAATGAAGATTTGTTCATTTCTATTGAATAAGCATGAGAATATGGAACTTTGTATATAATAAATGTTATTTGAGTTATTCCATATGGTAAATTTTGTCTGGTCTCAAAGGCAGTGTGAGGACCATCTTTCTGTAGAAAATATGATAAGAAAATGAGCATTCTCTAGTATTTGCTATCTTTTTATTGTAACAGATTTTGCCTCAGAATTGATAGGGCTTCAGTTTTCACTGAGTATACTAAAATACTTCTTGAGGTTACTGTTAAGAATTCAGGAATGCTTGTAAGGAGACGTGAGGGTACTTCTCTGTGAATTGGTCTGCACCTTGGGTCCATGTTAATTTTAGATTTTGTACATTCAGGGAAACTCACCTTGTGCATGTCTGCTTTAGGCTACAATGGCTATGGGAGAAAGTTCATTTTATAATTTTAGTACTATAGCTGCAGACAACTATAATTAGAAACACTAGGAATAATGTACTGATTGTATAATTAGATGGAACCAAATTCTACTTAGAACTTGCACTGAGATTTTGTCTGAGATATTCAAAGTGTTTGCTATTAATAATAAATTATATAATGGTTATTCTTCAGGGCACAGACATAGAGCCTCTCTCAAGTATCTGCACATTCTTTATATCTTATATCCTTGAATGTTGTTTTTAGAAATAGATGTTCTAGTGAGTGGCTGTATAGTATATTCAAAATAGCATATCTGTAATGTAACTGTATATTAAAATGTCATAAAGCAAATGTTTGCAAGTACCAGATTTTGAGGACCTAATTTTATGTAGGCACTGTATCAAAAACTAGACACAAATAACCCTAGGGATTAAATGCCATTTAGTTCAACTTTAAATGGAAAGAACACAAGGTACTACAAATGTGATTTGCAAACTCTGAGCAAGTGTTAATTGGACCTAGGATTGTACCCTGGGTGTCACTGACTGCCCATCCTTCCCTAACCCATCACATAAGAAAAAAAATTACTATCTATTTAAAATATGAGAGGCAGAACAGGAAGTTTAAACTAAACAAATAGTGGTTTTATGTATTAAGTGTTGGGACTTAGACTCAGCAGAATAAAGTATGTCTTGGGATTACTTGGTAACACTACCACAGTTTCCCATGCCATGGCTTTGCTGGTGTTTTCTTATCTGAAAAGTCTTTCTCCACTTCTCTGCCTGATAAATTCCCAATCTTTTCTGTTTCTTCACTTTTTCTTTCAATCCTTTGAATAATTCATTGCTCCTCTTATGTTCTCTTCTCTTGTTTGTTGGAATATAATCAATCAGTTTTGGTGTTGACCATCTGGTGATGTCCATGTGTACAGTCTTCTCTTACGTTGTTGGAAGAGGGTGTTTGCTATGACCAGCGTGTTCTCTTGGCAAAACTCTATTGGCCTTTGCCCTGCTTCATTCGGTATTCCAAGGTCAAATTTGCCTGTTACTTCAGGTGTTTCTTGACTTCCTACTTTTGCATTCCAGTCCCCTATAATGAAAAGGATATCTTTTTTGAGTGTTAAGTTCTAAAAGGTCTTGTAGGTCTTCATAGAACTGTTCAACTTCAGCTTCTTCAGTGTTACTGACTAGGGCATAGACTTGGATTACTGTACTATTAAATGGTCTGCCTTGGAAACAAACAGAGATCATTGTGTCGTTTTTGAGCTTGCATCCAAGTATTGCATTTCGGACTCTTTTGTTGACCATGATGACTACTCCATTTCTTCTAAAGGATTCCTGCCCGCAGTAGTAGATATAATGGTCACTGAGTTAAATTCACCCATTCCAGTCCATTTTAGCTCACTGATTCCTAGAATGTCGATATTCACTCTTGCCATCTCCTGTTTGACCACTTTAAATTTGCCTTGATTCATGGACCTAACACTCCAGGTTCCTTTGCAATATCGCTCTATAAAGAGCATCAGATCTTGCTTCTATCATCAGTCACATCCACAACTGGGTATTGTTTTTGCTTTGGCTCCATTTGAGAAGGAAATGGCAACACACTCCAGTATTCTTGCTTGGAGAATCTCATGGACTGAGGAGCCTGGTGGGCTGCAGTCCATGGGGTCACAAAGAGTCGGACACGACTGAGTGACTTTACTTTACTACTTTTGGCTCCATTCCTTCATTCTTTCTGGAGTTATTCCTCCACTGATCTCCAGTAGCATATTGGGCACCTACTGACCTGGGGAGTTCCTCTTTGGGTATCCTATCATTTTGCCTTCCCATACTCGTCATGGGATTCTCAAGGCAAAAATACTGAAGTGATTTGCCATTCCCTTCTCCAGTGGACCACATTCTGTCAGACCTCTCCACCATGACCCGTCCATCTTGGGTGGCCCAACACGGCATGGCTTAGTTTCATTGAGTTAGACAAGGCTGTTGTCTCTGTGATCAGATTGACTAGTTTTCTGTGATTATGGTTTCAGTGTGTCTGGCCTCTGATGCCCTCTCTCAACACTTACAGTCTTACTTGGGTTTCTCTTACTTTAGATGAGGGGTATCTCCTCACGGCCACCCTTCCTGACCTTGGATGTGGGGTTCCTCCTCTTCCGACAACACAAGAGAAGATGTTATACATGGACATCACTAGATGGTCAACACCAAAATCAGATTGATTATATTCTTTGCAGCCAAAGATGGAGAAGCTTTATATAGTCAGCAAAAATAAGACTGGGAGCTGACTGTGACTCAGATCATGATCTCCTTATTGCCAAATTCAGACTTATATTGAAGAAAGTAGGGAAAACCACTAGACCATTCAGGTATGACCTAAATCAAATCCTTATGATTATACAATGGAAGTGAGAAATAGATTTAAGGGACTAGATCTGATAGAGTGCCTGATGAACTATGGACAGCAGTTGGTGACATTGTACAGGAGGCAGGGATCAAGACCATCCCCATGGAAAAGAAATGCAAACAAGCAAAATGGCTGTCTGGGGAGGCCTTACAAATATCTGTGAAAAGAAGAGAAGCAACAAGCAAAGGAGAAAAGGAAAGATATACCCATTTGAATACAGAGTTCCAAAGAATAGCAAGAAGAGATAAGAAAGCCTTCTTCAGTGATCAATGCAAAGAAATAGAGGAAAACAACAGAATGGGAAAGACTAGAGATCTCTTCAAGAAAATTAGAGACACCAGAGGAACATATCATGCAAAGATGGGCTTGATAAAGGACAGAAATGATATGGACCTAACAGAAGCAGAAGATATTAAGAAGAGATAGCAAGAATACACAGAAGAACTGTACAAAAAAGAGCTTCACAACCCAGATAATCACAATGGTGTGATAACTCACCTAGACATCCTGGACTGTGAAGTCAAGTGGGCCTTAGAAAGCATCACTAAGCACAAAGCTAGTGGAGGTGATGGAATTCCAGTTGAGCTATTTTAAATCCTGAAAGATAATGCCGTGAACGTACTGCCCTCAATATGCCAGGAAATTTGGAAAATTCAGCAGTGTCCACAGGCTTGGAAAAGGGCCATTTTCATTCCAGTCCCAAAGAAAGGCAATGCCAAAGAATGCTCAAACTACTGCACAATTGCACTTTTCTCACATGCTGTAAAGTAATGCTCAAAATTCTCCAAGCCAGGCTTCAGCAATATGTGAACCGTGAACTTCCAGCAGATGTTCAAGCTGGTTTTAGAAAAGGCAGAGGAACCAGAGATCAAATTCCCAACATCCGCTGGATCATGGAAAAAGGGAGAGAGTTCGACAAAAAGTATCTATTTCTGCTTTATTGACTATGCCAAAGCATTTGACTGTGTGGATCACAATAAACTGTGGAAAATTCTGAAAGAGATGGGAATCCCAGACCACCTGACCTGCCTCTTGAGAAACCTATATGCAGGTCAGGAAGTAACAGTTAGAACTGGACATGGAACAACAGACTGGTTCCAAATAGGAAAAAGAGTACGTCAAGGCTGTATATTGTCACCCTGCTTATTTAACTTAGATACAGAGTACATCATGAGAAATGCTGGACTAGAAGAAGCACAAGCTGGAATGAAGATTGACAGGAGAAATATCAATAACCTCAGATATGCAGATGACACCACCCTTATGGCAGAAAGTGAAGAGGAACTAAAAAGCCTCTTGATGAAAGTGAAAGAGCAGAGTGAAAATGTTGGCTTAAAGCTCAACATTCAGAAAACTAATCATGGCATCTGATCCCATCACTTCATGGGAAATAGATGGGGAAACAGTGGAAACAGTGTCAGAATTTATATTTTTGGGCTCCAAAATCACTGCAGATGGTGATTGTAGCCATGAAATTAAAAGACGCTTACTCCTTGGAAGGAAAGTTATGACCAACCTAGATAGCATATTCAAAAGCAGAGACATTACTTTGCCAACAAAGGTCCATCTAGTCAAGACTATGGTTTTTCCAGTGGTCATGTATGGATGTGAGAGTTGGACTATTAAGAAAGCTGAGCACTGAAGAATTGATGCTTTTGTACTATGGTGTTGGAGAAGACTCTTGAGAGTCCCTTGGACTGCAAGGAAATCCAACCAGTCCATTCTAAAGAAGATTTGTTCTGTGTGTTCATTGGAAGAACTGATGCTAAAGCTGAAACTGCAATACTTTGGCCACCTCATGCAAAGAGTTGACTCACTGGAAAAGACTCTGATGCTGGGAGGGATTGGGGGCAGGAGTAGAAGAGGTCGACAGTGGATAAGATGGTTGGATGGCATCACCGACTAGATGGACATGAGTTTGAGTAAACTCTGGGAGTTGGTGATATACAAGGAGGCCTGGCATGCTGTGATTCATGGGGTCACAAATAGTTGGACACGACTGAGCGACTGAACTGAACTGAACTGAACTGATTATGTTCTCTTTGCAGTTTGTATCTATTAGAAAATTGTTGAACTGTTGTTTGTCATTTAAATGTTCATATTCTCAGCTGGATTGTGACTTCCTAGAGGAACTCCTTAATGCCCTTCACAATTGTTGCTTATAGTTGGTGACTTAACAAAAGAATTATGAATATCTCTCCTTTACATGAATTAAAGGGATAGTACGTAATAGAGGAAATAACTGTAATTGTGCAAGTCACTTAACTGGACCTCTATTTTCCCTTCTGTAAATTAAAGATATTGGGCAAGGTAATTTCTGTTGTTATTGCAAAATTTACTCTTGTCTGAAGGATCCTCATGCTGTGTTTTCACAGACAGTAGAAGGCATATATAGAAATCAGCTAAGCGATATGACCTTTTGCTGTATTTGTTTCTTATTTTTACTGTGTCAAGCAATACTAGAATTCATATCTTCTCCATTATAAAAATGCCAACTGGTAGAGCATAAGGAAGAAAGAATAATTTTCTGAATGTTATTCTGACTTCCTTTTGCTGTAATAATTGAGAATTCATCAATAGAAAATAGACTTTCTACTATGATTATATAGATATACAGTTGATGTTCCTTATCAAAGGCTCATTTGAGACATAACAAACATTCTCTCTGTTGATATGAGAGTTGGACTGTGAAGAAGGCTGAGCGCCGAAGAATTGATGCTTTTGAACTGTGGTGTTGGAGAAGACTCTTGAGAGTCCCTTGGACTGCAAGGAGATCCAACCAGTCCATTCTGAAGGAGATATGCCCGGGATTTCTTTGGAAGGAATGATGCTAAAGCTGAAACTCCAGTACTTTGGCCACCTCATGCGAAGAGTTGACTCATTGGAAAAGACTCTGATGCTGGGAGGGATTGGGGGCAGGAGGAGAAGGGGACGACCGAGGATGAGATGGCTGGATGGCATCACGGACTCAATGGACATGAGTCTGAGTGAACTCCAGAAGTTGGTGATGGACAGGGAGGCCTGGTGTGCTGCGATTCATGGGGTCGCAAAGAGTCGGACATGACTGAGCGACTGAACTGAACTGATGATATATTTCTTGGAATCTAAATATAAGCTGTATCAGAAACTCTATGCTCAAAATCATTTGAGTTTTATCTTTGCTATGCTCTTGCTTTATGAGCATGGGCAAATCACTGAAAACTAATAAACGTCTGTTTCCTACTAGATTTACGTAAAAGTGAGTCCATGTCAGGTCTTCTTTAAATTTACTTCCACCTCTAAAGTCCTTTGATTTTAAAATTACACTATTAGATTGAAATGTTATATGATTTCAATTTATCATTTTAGGGATTTCCTTTACAATCATATTATAGATGTTTGCTTTTAAAATAAAGTAAAAATATTATTTCCATTTATTTGGTCAATTAAAATTACAGACATATTGAAGATGACTTGATACACATAAAGCAGAAAATAGTTTCACCTAAATGACCCAAAGTAAATAAATCATGATTACTTGCCATGTACTCATCTAAAATACTTGATTTCAAGAGCTCCAGGACAGAGGGTGAAGGGTATCATAAAGTATTTCTTGTTTGACCAGAGTAATGTATTAAATACATTAAAATAATTCTTTTTCCCATAAGAACAAACCTCACACAATTTCTGGATTTAAATGTCGTTCCTTAAATTCTTTGATGGCAAATCCTCAATACTCTCAAAGAAAGACCATAAATTTGCCAGCATAAATATGATAATGCTTCCACATACATGCATGCAAGTCTATTGGATAAGGACCGTGTTCTTGGCACCTTTTAGCAAAATGCCAGTTTGACCTACACTGTGTTGTTGAGGAAGTTCTGGAGCTGATTCTCAGTCAAAGAACCTGATGCACAAACTTCTGTACAGTGCAAAATTTACTAAGGAAGGAACCTAAGGGAGACTTGGTGTGTTTTTACTACCCACTGAGATTGTTTAGAGTTGGTGGTGATAGGTAAATGATAATATCAATATCTCCTTAAATTAGCGCAAATCTAGTTAAGAGGTTTAGGTGGTAAGGAATGGGGAAACAATGACCAAAAATATTTTTTCTTCAAACAGGTTAATACTAGCTTGCTAAAATGACTGTTATAACAGGTATTTATAGCACAGTATAAACCATATCAGTGAATTAAGGTTGTTTTTTTTTTTTTTTAACTTCAAAAGCTTTGGTTAATGTCTGGTTTAGAGCAGAGCTTAGTGCCTAAAAGCTGGTCAATAACATTTTAGTACTGCTCTTTCCCAGTCATCTGAATTCAATAATGTTACCTTTCCAGAAGCTGCAAAATGGAAAGTGAAAGAATGATTTATGAAGCCTGGCTATGCATGGCCAGCTAAGAAAGCTTTAACTGATGCTTTCAGGATTCTTTTTAATGAAGTACAAGTTGCCAAGATAAGTTTAGGTAAATGAAGACTCTGTCACATTATGTTATAGTGAGAGAAATGACAGACAGCCCAGCAGATGGAGGTTAATGCAGAAAGGTGGTGTCAAACAATGTAGTCTAGGTAACTGCACAGAGGTGGAGCAGATGCATTCGGGTTATTATTGTAAACAAGTTCATAATACCACAGCACATTCACAGAATCCGCTCAAATTAAGCACAGCAGCCTTCTTTGTTTAGGTTGTCACTTTGCGTGCATGCAGATCATATTTCAGAGCCATCAATTCCTTTCATGTAAAAGCTCTCATATTCAGTAGCAAACTCTATTTAGATGGTACTGTTAACCTTAAAACCCCAAGTGTTTTGCCTTTTCAATAATGTCTTAAAGCAGTGTCTTAATACTTTGTTGAACATGTTACTTTCAGGGCTATGATTTACATGGTGAATTGTCATCCCTTCTTATCTCGGTTTTCTCAATCTGAATGTAAACTGGAAACCTGAATACAATGGATTGGAAGAACTCAGCTGTGTCCCTTAAGCAAAACAATAGGAGCTGGGTCTGCAAATTTAAGATGTATTTGTGATTTCAGTTCAGTAAGGTCTGGGGCTTGACTTTGCTTGAAAGAAGTAATTGCCTCACATGCATCTTGAAATTCCTCTGTGGGGAAGACCAGCTGGCCACCCACTACATCTAGAAACAGTCAAGGATGGAAGGAGGAAGTGAATTGTTCTGTGACATTTGAGGTTGAACTTGCCTAACAAATATTTCATTTCCCTTATTCATTAAACTCCCACAGTGCTAGATTTCTTTCCATGTATAATTACCAACCATCACCACATTGACAAAAAAGTATACAAAGTATGTATACACATACACATATATGCACTGATAAAAATTTGAAAAATAAAAATGTATATATATGTGTGTGTGTTGTTATGTCACTCAGTTATGTCTAACTCTTTGTGACCCCATGGACTGCAGCATGCCAGGTGCCTCTATCCCTCACCATCCCCTGAATTTTGCCAAGTTCATGTCCATTGCATCCATGATGCCATCCAGCTGTCTCATCCTCTGATGCCCTCTACTTCTGCCCTCAATCTTTCCCAGCATCAGAGACTTTTCCAATGGGTCAGCTGTTTGCATCAAATGACCAAAATACTGGAGTTTCAGCTTCAGCATCAATTCTTCCAATGAGTATTCACGGTTGAATACACATATGTATATAAATACACACACAGACACAGAGATGTTGAGATGAAAAAAATAACCTTCACTTCAAAACTAAAGGTATTGGGCAACCACCATAGTTCAGTTCAGTTCAGTCGCTCAGTCATGTCTGATTCTTTGCGACCCCATGAATTGCAGCACGCCAGGCCTCCCTGTCCATCACCAACTCCTGGAGCTCACTCAGACTCACGTGCATCAAGCCAGTGATGCCATCCAGCCATCTCATTTTCTGTCATCCCCTTCTCCTCCTGTCCCCAATCCTCCCAGCATGAGTCTTTTCCAATGAGTCAACTCTTTGCATGAGGTGGCCAAAGTACTGGAGTTTCAGCTTTAGCATCATTCCTTCCAAAGAAATCCCAGGGTTGATCTCCTTCAGAATGGACTGGTTGGATCTCCTCACAGTCCAAGGGACTCTCAAGAATCTTCTCCAACACCACAGTTCAAAAGCATCAATTCTTTGGCGCTCAGCCTTCTTCACAGTCCAACTCTCACATCCATACATGACCACAGGAAAAACCATAGCCTTGACTAGATGGAACTTTGTTGGCAAAGTAATGTCTCTGCTTTTGAATATGCCATCTAGGTTGGTCATAACTTCTCTTCCAAGGAGTAAGCGTCTTTTAATTTCATGGCTGCATTCACCATCTGCAGTGATTTTGGAGCCCAAAAAAATAAAGACTGACACTGTTTCTCCTGTTTCCCCGTCTATTTCCCATGAAGTGATGGGACAGGATGCCATGATCTTCGTTTTCTGAATGTTGAGCTTTAAGCCAACTTTTTCACTCTCCTCTTTCACTTTCATCAAGAGGCTTTTTAGCTCCTCTTCACTTTCTGCCCTAAGGGTGGTGTCATCTGCATATCTGAGGTTATTGATATTTCTCCCAGCAATCTTGATTCCAGCTTGTGCTTCTTCCAGTCCAGCATTTCTCATGATGTACTCTGCATATAAGTTAAATAAGCAGGGTGACAATATACAGCCTTGATGTACTCCTTTTCCTATTTGGAACCAGTCTGTTGTTCCATGTCCAGTTCTAACTGTTGCTTCCTGACCTGCATACAGATTTCTCAAGAGGCAGGTCAGGGGATCTGGTATTCCCATCTCTTTCAGAATTTTCCACAGTTTATTGTGATCCACACAGTCAAAGGCTTTGGCATAGTCAATAAAGCAGAAATAGTTGTTTTTCTGGAACTCTCTTGCTTTTTCCATGATCCAGCGGATGTTGGGAATTTGATCTCTGGTTCCTCTGCCTTTCTAAAACCAGCTTAAACATCAAGAATTTCAAGTTCACGTACTGCTGAAGCCTGGCTTGGAGAATTTTGAACTTTTGAGAATTACTTTACTAGCATGTGAGATGAGTGCAACCACTATAAGAAAACTTCAAACTTTTAATTCTGACATTGAACAGACAAATACTCATAAGACTTGCTTATACTCCAGACTCAGCTGCAGTTAGAAATATATGTACCACTCTTACAAGGATTTGAGAGCAAATTCCTAAAGAGAAGATAGTAGACTTTTGCGATAGTCATGGAGTTATATTTTTGCAATTTTATATGGTACATGATAATGGACTATACAGTGTTAATTGCTACATTTGAAAACTTTATTTCTGTACATTTTCTCAATATCTGACTTTGAAATGTAATTTTTCTGCACTAATTTGGCTATTCTTATCCATACATTTCCTTTTTTCTTTCTTTATTTAGATCCTAGGCATTGGAACTTCCAAATCTTTTATTATAGGCAGTAATAGAAAGTTGTGAGGAATGTTATGAATGGTAATTTGGGTTGGGATTATCTACATATGCCTTCATGACAGAGCAAAAATAAACCCTTTACAAATCAGGCATTGCTTGCAGCTGGTAGATGCCAGATAAAGGGCTACCTGGGCAAGGATAAGCAAGTTAGTTCTGAATATTTCATTTGCAAAATAAAATATTGGGGGAAAGGATGATATCAAGTTGTATAATAGAACAATCAGCACATATAAACATTTTACCACCCTTTCTCATCTCCCTTATTTAGAAGCCCTTGACCCAATTAAATCTTAGTTTGTAACTGCAGGTATCAAGCATCTTCTACAATAAAGTTATTTTCCAAGGAAATCATTTAAAGGAAAAAAATGTAGACTCCATCACAGGATAAAGAAAAAAAAATCCTCCAGCAATATGTACAATCCTGTTCATTATGGACTCTTACATCACTTCTTAGAAGATTCCTGGTCCCACCTACCTAACAAGTTTCCCCTTTAACCATATTTTACAAACATCCCGTGATAAACACTATATTCTACTTTTTCTGACAAAACATTTAATTTTTTAAAAAATTACAATAGAGAAAATAATGACAATACAGAGAAATTAGAAGTGGGAATCAGGGTATACAAAAAAGCAGAGGTCTTAGTCTCTAGGAGACTAACACACCAGCTGAGCTGGCTTTAACCCTAGCTCCTTCTGAGTTTTCCTTGGCTGCTGGGTGTCTTCCCCCCATGAGATGAATGTTGTGCTTTTCCTGGAATTCATTTAGTTATTTTCCTTTTGCCTAAAGTTGCTGTTTTCAGTGTCTCGATGATCTTCTGTATTATCTGCCTTCTGCATATAGTTGCCCAAAAGTTTTCAAATAAGACACACTGAACATCTAAATAATGGAAATCAGGTTGGAAAATATACCTATATTTTTATGTTCATTGGAGAAGGCAATGGCACCCCACGCCAGTACCCTTGCCTGGAAAATCCCATGGATGGAGGCCTGGTAGGCTGCAGTCCATGGCGTCGCGAAGAGTCAGACACGACTGAGCGACTTCACTTTCACTTTTCACTTTCATGCATTGGAGAAGGAAATGGCAACCCACTCGTGTTCTTGCCTAGAGAATCGTAGGGACGGGGGAGCCTGGTGGGCTGCCGTCTATAGGGTCACACAGAGTCGGACACGGTTCCCTTAAAGCATTACTCATGTATCCTAAGACTCACCAAACCTTTGATTTCCCCTCTCAGTTCTCTTGGGCTCAGTTGCTATGAGCCTTCAGGTCTCCAAGAGCCCTGTTGAGCATCAGTCTGGACTCTTCAAAGGTTTGCACTATGCCCAACAACTCACTGCAGCTTTCTCTGCTTCAGTTGCGCTGGCCCTTGTCATTTCTCTGAGCTCATCAGGCTCGCATGCTGTAGCATTTCAACTCTGCTCTTACTACTGATGGAATGACTCACGCTCTTCAACTAGTTAATTTCTGCTTATCTTTCTAGTCTCATCTGAATTTTACTTCCCCTTCTACGACAATCCAGATCAATTTAAGCTCTTCTGTATTTCTTTATAATAACAATTGTAACAAAGCACTTAATTTTTAAGTTTCTTAAAATACCAGTTTTCATCACTAAACTTTAAGCTGCATGATTCAGGGGAAATGTTTGCTATATTCACTATTGCATTTCCAGGCTTATAAACTCACAGACGTATAAATGAATGAGTAAAATATTCTTGATATACGTTACCATTTTTTAAAACTCAATTTATACTTTCCTTAAGATTTGAAAATTAACCTGCACTCTGAGCTATCTTGAGTCTTAGCATTTTATAAAATCTTTATTGCTGCTGCTGCTGCTAAGTCACTTCAGTCGTGTCCCACCCTCAGTGACCCCATGGACTGCAGCCTTCCAGGCTCCTCTGTCCATGGGATTTTCCAGGCAAGAGTACTAGAGTGGGGTGCCACTGCTTTCTCCAATAAAATGCTTATTAGATAAGTTAAAATATGTAATTTCTCTATATTTATTTTATCAATATTAATGCCAATATTTTTCTTATGTTCATTATTAGTTTATCTTGTTGCCCTCAGTGTGTTTGAAATTTTAATCATTTTAGTCATTGATTTATTAGATCCCTATTTGTAAAGGATATTAATCATTCATTATCAGATTCTTATAAAATATCTTCCAATTTGTCATTTCCATTTCTCTGTCTTTTAAATGCTGCTGCTTGCTGCTAAGTCACATCAGTCGTGTCTGACTCTGTAATAGATTTCATTTTTTAGAGTATTCCTAGGTTTGCAGAAAGTTCAGATAATTCACTTATACACCCTGTCCCTCCAATCTTCACTTCCCCTGTTATTAATGTCTAGCGTTAGTGTGGTGTATTTGTTACAACTGATGAACCAGTGTTAATACATTATTATTAATTGAAGTTAAGAGCTTTGCTAAGTGCATAATGCCATGCATCCACCATTATAGTATCATATAGAGTAGTTTCACTGCCCTTAAAGTCTCTGTGCTCCACCCAGTCATGCTTTCCCTGCTCCTATCCCCACTATTCCATAGCTCAGCTGGTAGAGTGGAGAACTGTGGAATGGATATCTGTCATTTCAGCTTCATTTAGTTTACAGTCTTAGTTGGAATATGGACACTTCAATACTGTACATGCTGAAATCTGTTTATGTGAGGAATTCCTTCTACCTACATGATTGTTAATTTAGTAAGACATTCTAACAGAGCACAGTTGTTTCTGTATCCTGCTTACTGTATTCAAATTCAAAAGTAAGCAGCTTGTGAGTAGGAATTGGCCACAATATACAAAATATGTGCAACCAGGAACTATGTTTTGTACACACCAAAGATCTTAGAATTGCCACCAAACGTATTTATTGGCTAAAGCCATAAAGAGAATGATTCAGACAAGCAAACAAAGCACATTAATAATTTCCTGGAGATCTTTTCTCCCTTTGAGAACAAAGAGGGACTAAATAGCTCAATAGAATTTTTACCTCAGTCTTCTGAGCCAGAACACCGACAAAGTCCCAGTGAACTCATAGTCCTCATAGTATATGGTATAGTATATAGTAGGACTGAATGTAAAGATGCTCAGGGTTAAAGGCTTCTGAATATTCCTTGATGGGAAGGTTTAAAGTACACGTTGGTCTTCCTGTCTGCTAACTTGCCTTTTCTGATCCCTCCCCATGATTTGGGCACTTTTTCTTTGGAATCCTGAGACCCCTCCTACTAGACAATTCCATCACAGTCACCCTCCCACCCAGTTCTGTAATCATTTCATGTGTGTACTTGTCTTTATTGCTAGAATAAGAAAGCTCTTTGAGGGCTGAAGTTATGGCTAACTTGAATTCGGTGGTTCTGAGTTCTCTGGCACTGAGTTTGAACTAGACTTAAGTCCTTGATAACTTGGGTTCCCCATTTGAAAGAAAAAATAAAATATGAAAGAACTACTAAAATACCTTAAGCATGGGATATATTTCATTTTCAGTTATTGACATTCTCTCAATATACTCATGTAACATTTTGTATTGCATCTTTTCAGTTTCTTCAGAAAAATAAAGTGGTTAAAAGACAGGCAGTTATGTTAAAACAAAGCAAGAGTGTTTAGGAGAGAGTCTAAATTCATTATTTAAGAAATTATATTTTTATACTCATATTTACATCTAGTAGTTTTACATCTTCCAAACTCACGAATTTGTTAGCTGCAGCTCTATTTTTTAACGTGAAAAGACCCTCACACATTCTTGAAAAGTATGATTATCATGATATATAAACATCATCGTTCTAGACATTACAGTTTATACAAGATTTGTTATAAACTCATAGATTTTTTTCTTTCTCCAGAAGGAAAGCATGTTAAAATACATGAAATTTAAAATATTTTATTGGCATTTCTTCCTTAAGTAAATCATGCTTTTCTTATCTATGTACCCTATCGACACATATAATAAAACAGCTGCTCTGTATTGAGTGCATATGATAAGCACTGGCTAGATGGGCGTTTTGTATCACTTCATCAAATTCCCTCAAAAAATCTATTAGGAAACATTGTATTTTCTCATTTAAGAGATAAGAAAACCAAAGCTCAGAGAGACTAAATTGCCCAATGTTATCTAACTAACATAGTAATATAAGAATTTCAAATGTAGTATGTCAGATGCAATTTCTTTGGAGGAAAAAAAAAAAAAGGCTCTCTTTGACTAAAAAGAATAGAAACTGATTGTCCAAAACAAAATCTGACTTAAAAGGGCCTGATAAACTGTCATTGTTTAATAGACTAAATCCAAAAATCTATAGCACCATGGGGCTTCCCTGGTGGCTCAGTAGTCAAGAATCTGCCTGCAATGTGGGAGACATGGGTTTGATACTAGGGTCGTAAAGACCCCCTGTAGAAGGAAATGGCAACCCACTCCAATGTCTTGCCGAGGAGATCCCATGGACAGAGGAGCCTGGTGGGCTACAGTCAATGCGTTTGCAAGAGTTGGACATGACTCAGGGACTAAAACACCAACAGCACAGCACAGGGAGTGAAGATCTTTATTTTAGTTATATAGGATGAATGTCCTGATTTAGTCACCAATGAGTTTATGATACTATGAATTCATTTCTTTACTTATTCTACATACTAAATTGTCCCTTCCTCTCATTTCTGTGAAATTTTAATGTAATGTTTACTAGTTATGAGCATGGGCCTTGGAGCAAGATTTCCAGGCTTGAATACCAATTTTGCTAGTTTTTAGGTTTTAACTTTAGGCAAATTAGTTCACCTCTCTGGAGCTCAATCTCCACATCCATGTAAAATGAAGTAACAACACCTATCCTGTAGCGTTGTTTTAAGGTTAATTTAGTTTTTTATAGTTAATGTGCCTAGAATACTGTCAGGGAATTAGAAAAAATAAAAAAAATCTGTTTTTTCTTATCCAAAATAACAGAATCCTATTTTGGATTGTATGTAAAAAGTGTGGGAGAAGGAAAGGACGGAGAGTGAAAAGGAAAGAAAGCAACACAAAATATACAGAAACCTGCAGCAGCAGAAGAAGAAGAATTCAATGAGACCACAAAGGCATAGTCTCATTCATTGTAAGTTTTTATTTCAAAATGTCCTGTCCCCCAGCAGTGGCTCTCTACCAGGAGTCTAATCTCCATTCAGTTTCTGGTGGTGGCCTGATTGGCAAGAGTGCCCTGGTGACAAGCCGTGGCAGACCTTCAGTGGCAATGAACCATTTCCTGGGGGCTTTCTGCTCCACCCAGCATTCTTTATGCTGCCTTGGCAGACCTTGGGTCCCAAAGCAATTCCAGTCTACTTTTCTGAGGGTTTGGTCTAGCTCTGTAGTGTCCTCTATATGCACTGTTATACAGATTTTGAGGGGACTTCCCTGGTGTCTCAAATGGTAAAGAATCTGCCTGCAATGCAGGAGAGCTGCTCTCAGTCCAGTACTCTTGTCTGGAGAATGCCATGGACAGAGGAGCATGGCAAGCCACAGTCCATGGGGTCGCAAAGAGTCGGATATGACTGAGTGACTAACATCTATAGGTTTGGAGGGGGGAGTCAGCCTGCATTCCAGTACCTTCATTTCTCTAGTTCTGTCACTGGCGGCACTGTCAAAAGCTGCTGTCTTCTAGATCCCTCTGCGTCTCTGCCTGGAGCCCACATTCTCAATTCTAGCCTTAGCTAGAATAAGAAAATGTTCTCTGGGAAAGCTGAGGATCCTCAACTTGTCTCTGACATTTTACTCCCTCCAGTCCTTTTTTCCACAGCCTCTGATGCCATTTGTATCTATATTTATTAAGCTTTGCTACTTGTTCTCAGTCAGAGCATTTGTCTACTATGATCTACTCTAAGATTTTGTTTTAGTCTCCATATATATATTTAGTGCAGGACTTTCCAGTGCTATGACTTTATCTATGACTCAGTTTCATATCTATGAAATGGGGCTAATTATAGCAGGTATCTCAGAAAATTGAGGGGGGCTAAATATACATATATATGTATATATACAGGCACAAACACATACATTGCTTACAGTACTGCTTGGCACATATTAAAAATGAGAAAATAAACAGTAGTTATTATTGAAGACTTCAGAAGACTTTTCTGCATACATGCAAGATAATCTTATACTTCATATACTGATTTGAAAGAGCTTTGACTTTTAATAAATTAAGTAGCAGTTCTTAACATTATTAGACTCATCACAATAAACTGTGGAAAATTCTGAGAGAGATGGGAATACCAGACCACCTGACCTGCCTCTTGAGAAATCTGTATGCAGGTCAGGACGCAACAGTTAGAACGGGACATGGAACAGACTGGTTCCAAATAGGAAAAGCAGTACATCAAGGCTGTATATTGTCACCTTGTTTATTTAACTTCTATGCAAAGTACATCATGAGAAACGATGGACTGGAAGAAACACAAGCTGGAATCAAGATTGCCGGGAGAAATATAAATAACCTCAGATATGCGGATGACACCACCCTTATGGCAGAAAGTGAAGAGGAACTAAAAAGCTTCTTGATGAAAGTAAAAGAGGAGAGTGAAAAATTTGGCTTAAAGGTCAACATTTATAAAACGAAGATTATGGTATCCGGTCCCATCATTTCATGGGAAATAGATGGGGAAACAGTGGAAACACTGTCAGACTTTNTAATTTCATGGCTGCAGTCACCATCTGCAGTGATTTTGGAGCCCAAAAAATAAAGTCTGACACTATTTCCCCTGTTTGCCATGAAGTTATGGGACCAGATGCCACGATCTTCGTTTTCTGAATGTTGAGCTTTAAGCCAATTTTTCACTCTCCTCTTTCATTTTCATCAAGAGGCTCTTCAGTTCCTCTTCACTTTCTGCCATAAGGGTGGTGTCATCTGCATAGCTGAGGTTATTGATATTTCTCCCAGCAATCTTGATTCCAGCTTGTGCTTCCTCCAGCCCGTTTCTCATGATGTACTCTGCACAGAAGTTAAATAAGCAGGGTGACAATATACAGCCTTGACGTACTCCTTTTTCTGATTTAGAACCAGTCTGTTGTTCCATGTCCAGTTCTAACTGTTGCTTCCTGACCTGCATATAGGTTTCTCAAGAGGCAGGTCAGGTGGTCTGGAATTCCCATCTCTTGAAGAATTTTCCACAGTTGATTGTGATCCACACAGTCAAAGGCTTTGGCATAGTCAATAAAGCAGAAATAGATGTTTTTCTGGAACTCTCTTGCTTTTTCCATGATCCAGCGGATGTTGGCAATTTGATCTCTGTTCCTCTGCCTTTTCTAAAACCAGCTTAAACATCTGGAAGTTCACGGTTCACAAATTGCTGAAGCCTGGCTTGGAGAATTTTGAGCATTACTTTACTAGTGTGTGAGATGAGTGCAATTGTGCAGTAGTTTGAGCATTTTTTTGGCATTGCCTTTCTTTGAAATTGGAATGAAAACTGACCCTTTCCAGTCCTGTGGCCACTGCTGAGTTTTCCAGATTTGGTGGCATATTGAGTACAGCACTTTCACAGCATCATCTTTCAGCATTTGAAACAGCTCAACTGGAATTCCATCACCTCCACTAGCTTTGTTCGTAGTGATGTTTTCTAAGGTCCACTTGACTTCACATTCCAGGATGTCTGGCTCTAGGTGAGTGATCACACCATCGTGATTATCTTGGTCATGAAACTCTTTTTTGTACAGTTCTTCTGTGTATTCTTGCCACCTTTTAATATCTTCTGCTTCTGTTAGGTCTATACTATTTCTGTCCTTTATTGAGCCCATCTTTTCATGAAATGTTCCCTGGATATCTCTACTTTTCTTGAAGAGATCTCTAGTCTTTCCTATTCTGTTCTTTTCCTCTATTTCTTTGCACTGATCACTGAGGAAGGCTTTCTTATCTCTCCTTGCTATTCTTTGGAACTCTGCATTCAGATGCTTATATCTTTCCTTTTCTCCTTTGCTTTTCACTTCTCTTCCTTTCACAGCTATTTGTAAGGCCCCCCAGACAGCCATTTTGCCTTTTTGCATTTCTTTTCCATGGGGATGGTCTTGATCCCTGTCTCCTGTACAATGTCACGTACCTCCATCTATAGGCTCTGTATCAGATCTAGTCCCTTAAATCTATTTCTCACTTCCACTGTATAATCATAGGAATTTGATTTAGGTCATACCTGAATGATCTAGTGGTTGTCCCTACTTTCTTCAATTTAAGTCTGAATTTGACAATAAGGAGTTCATGGTCTGAGTCACAGTCAGCTCCCAGTCTTGTTTTTGCTGACTGTATAGAGCTTCTCTACCTTTGGCTGCAAAGAATATAACCAATCTGATTCAGTGTTGACCATCTGGTGATGTCCATGTGTAGACTCTTCTCTTGTGTTGTTGGAAGAGGGTGTTGCTATGACCCGTGTGTTCTCTTGGCAAAACTCCATTATCCTTTGCCCTTCTTCATTCCATATTCCAAGGCTAAATTTGCCTGTTACCCCAGGTGTTTCATGACTTCCTACTTTTGCATTCCAGTCCCCTATAATGAAAAGGACATCTTTTTTGGGTGTTAGTTCTAAAAGGTCTTGTAAGTCCTTCATAGAACTGTTACCATATGTACAACAGATAGCAATTGGGAATTTGCTGTGTGACACAAGGAGCTCAGCCCAGTGCTCTGTGACAACCTAGAGGGGTGGGGTGGGAGGGAGGTGGGAAGAGGGTTCAGTAAGGAAGGAGGGGACATATGTATACCTGTGGCTGATTCATACTGATGTATGGCAGAAATCAAACCAATTTTGTAAAGCAATTGTCCTCCAATAAAAATTAAAAAATAGTTCTTATACAATAAGCACATGAAAGTGAAATAAAATAAAAACAAATTATAATTTATAATAGCCTTCCTGTAATTTAGAGTAACTTGTAAGGAGCATTGATTCTTAAAGGGCATTTCTTCATCACTTTGGTCTAACAGTTTAATCATTCTACCAAAGTTATAAGGAGGTATTGCATGCTGGCAATGCAATTCTAAATGAGCGTCACAACAACTAAAACATGCGCAACTCTATTAGATGCCATTCTAAGAGTAAATGTGCATATAAAAACCACTGGAGGCAAAGACAGATTTTTCGATTATCCATTTCCCGCCTTGTGAGATTTACCAAGTTACTGTTACTGATAGAAATGTCAGTCTACTGAGGTAGACTGGGGTAGGTCAACTGAGAATCTCTATTCTACTTGATCATTTGTCTTACAAAATATTACCTTACCCCTGTCCATAATATGCCATAGGTAAATTAAATTGTGGGTGAACTTTGAACCTCATTTCCACACCATAAAATCACTTCTGAAAGACATCAGGACTTGATACCCTATTTTCTCACCTGTCCTTAGAAATAACTGCTATGTATGATCTATATTGGTAAAGCCATGAATGGGAACCCAAAACTTAATATTTAGGAAGAGGCATATTCTTAGAATTCACATAACCTAAAGTTCAATAAAATGAGACAAAATTTCCTATATAGACTTAGTTTACTAAAGTTTCACTTAAGACTCTTACGAAAATTTCCATGGGGCACGCCATCACTGTAAGTGTAACAGTGCTCTAATAAATCACTACCTGCCTATGGGCTTTGCCACTAGTCATTAGTTTCAGTATTTTAAGAGTTAGAATATTCCATTTCTTATCAACTATAAATGGATATTAAATAACACTTTACCAATCCAATAACCAATATCTTTAAAATAAGATAGAATGACTAAATGTAATGTGGTGTCCTCGATGGGATCCTGGGGATAAAAAGCTAATAGTGAAAAACTAGGGAAGTTTAAATAAAGTATGGAGTTTAGTTAATAGTATTGTACCAACATTGGTTTCCTTAGTTGTGACAATGTACTAAAGTAATGTAAAATGTTAATAACAGGCATAACTAGGTATGTGCTATATGGGAACTCTCTATATGATCTTTTAAATTTTTCTATAAATCTATAACTACTCTAAAATAACTTACTAGAGTAGAGTTAGTATAGCTATAGGTAGATTTGCACATTTGTAATTCAGAAAATGAGAGGGTTTCTAGTGAGTGGCTTCTCTCTTCTTGGTCGTGTAACGGGATGAGGTCATCTGCTTAGAGTGAGAGAAGAATTAACCAAAGAAATATAATACAACAGGGTAGCCAAATGATACTGAGGATCCAACTGAGCTTGATGCTCATATTCTATAGAAGAACCAATCAGCCCTACTGTATATTCACCAGAAGTGAACTCAGACTTGTTTCTTACCTCCTACTCAAGTGATTTATGTTATTTTTACTACTCTACTTATTATACATTGCAAACTGAAAGTACAAAAATAAACATGTACACATTGCTATATTTAAAATGGATAACCAACAAAGACCTACTATAAAGCACATGGAACTCTCAAGGTTATGTGCCAGGGTGGATGGGAGGGGGTTTGGGAGAGAAGGGATACGTGTATATGTATGGCTGAGTCTTTTTGCTCTTCGCTGGAAACTACCACAACATTGTTAACTGGCTATACCCCAACACAAAATAAAAAGTTTAAAGTTAAAAAAAAAAGTTTATCCTTTTAGAAAGACAAAATTTTGTCTTGAAACAAAAATGTTTTTAAGATAAGAGTATATCATCGATGGAAACATAAGCTCTAACAAATGTGGAGTATTTTCGTTTTCACATCTCCTTTCCATGGATTCCCTAATCCTTCCCCTTCACATATAAACCTAGGTTATTAAGAATAATTTTCTAATATACTTCAAAAGAAACCATGACTTTAGTAAAAAAAAAAAAAGATAAACAATGAAAAGAATGATGAACCAATGAAAGCCAAAATAGAGCTGCAATGATTAATCTGAAATCGGTAAGCCATTTCAGATTTAAAAAACAAGGGAATCAAGATAGGAACTTTCAACACAATAAAAACTCCAGTCATTCAGCATTCATTAAAGGGCACTGTTTTCCTTAATTTCATGTACACTGAAAAAGATAAGTCTTAGATGATAGCTTTGGTGATTAAACCATACCTTTAGTCACAATCTGAATATTTAATAATTCTGAAATTTATACAAAGTACCAATCTTTAGTAAAACTTGATAACCAAAGAAAACTTTCAACCTGGTAATTAAATGACAAAGTTATGTTAATGAAAATGTCTTAGGCAGTGATGTAAAACTATGATGATCCATAAACCTATACCAAAATCAAGCTTTAACCTTACTGTATACTAGTGAACAGTGAACAGTGAAAGTCGCTCAGTCGTGTCCGACTCTGTGACCCCATGGACTCCATGGGATTCTCCAGGCCAGAATACTGGAGTGGGTAGCCTTTCCCTTCTCTAGGGGATCTTCCCAGCCCAGGGATCAAACCCAGGTCTCCTGCATTGCAGGTGGATTCTTTACCAGCTAAGCCATAAGGGAAACCCAAGAATGCTAGAGTGGGTAGCCTATCCCTTTTCCAGGGAACTTCCTGACCCAGGAATCAAACCGGGGTCTCCTGCATTGCAGGCGGATTCTTTACCAACTGAGCTATGAGAGAAGCCCCTATTGTATACTGCTGCTGCTGCTAAGTCACTTCAGTCAGTATACTGGTGAATGTCAAATAATAATGTGCTCATATTATACAACATTAGGTAATTTTATTCTTTAGAAAATGCAACCAAAACAGAAGTTGTTGGCAGATAAAAATATTCAACAATACAATACATAAGAAGATAAAACAACTGTTAGTGACCCAATACTCATCAATGGCTCCTTCTTCAGACCCAAAGTTTAAGTGAGTACTCAGTTCAGTCGCTCAGTCGTGTCTGACTCTTTGTGACCCCATGGACTGCAGCACACCAGGCTTTCCTGTCCATCACCAACTCCTGGAGCTTACTCAGACTCATGTCCATCGAGCAGAGGATGCCATCCAACCATCTTCTCCTCTGTTGTCCCCTTCTCCTCCACCTCCTCCTTAGTACTAAGTGGTTCCTGAGTATTTTATCTTTACACAGTCCCTAGCATCTGGGCTCTACTTTCCATTTCCACATGACTACCACATCATCCTTAACTATGAATTCATTTCCTAATTCATTTCCCTGCCTCTAGTCTTTCTCTTGCTCTATTTGTTTACACTTTTCCTTAAGCAACAGTTATGAAACAAAAATGTGATTATGTCAGCCCTTGTTTAAATAAATGTCTCTGAGGTCCTTCTTTTTACATGGGATGAAGTCCAAACTCGTTGGCCTGACAGCTGAAGCTTTTTAAAGTCAACAGCAGGGGTCCCCAACCTGTGAGGAACCCAGCCCCACAGCAGGAGGTGAGCGGCTGCACAGCAGGAGGTGAGCGGCAGGCAAGCAAAGCTTCATCTACTGCTCCCCATCACTCATATTACTGCATGGACCATCCCCCCAGTCCTGTCCATGGAAAAACGGTCTTCCACTAAATTGCTCCTTGGTGTCAAAAGGTTGGGGACCGCTGGTCTAGATCTATCCTATCCTTTCAGGCTTATTCTTTAAAATTATTCCATATCCACACTTTGTATCAATTATAATTTCTCCAACATACTCACATTTTCTGGGCTTTACGACATGAAGTCTCCTTTCCTTAGAACACTCTTCTAATAACTGTCAACTTGACAGAACTCCTACCCATCTTTTTAAAGCCAACTTAAGCACTATCACCTCTGTAAGCCTGTGATGTGCAAAGACATTTTCAGTTCCGTTCAGTCGCTCAGTTGTGTCTGACTCTTTGCGACCCCATGAATCGCAGCACGCATTTTACTTGCTCTTTAACTGTCCCATAGCACTTTGTATACACTTCTACATAGAACTAAATTCATCCAGAAGAGATCCTCACATACACAATAACCTGAATTTATGTCAAGATGACACTGCAACAGGGAAAGCTATTCTTTTAAAAAGCAGTGCTGGGTCAACTGCTACATAATGGGAGACCAAGATACATAACTGACAAGAGCCTTTTATACAGGATGTATAAAGAATTCCTCACAAATCAATCAGAAAAAGGCAGACAGTCCAACAGAAAAGAAATAATAGAATTCAACAATTAATTCAAAGAAGAGGATATTTAAATGGCCAATAAACATTAGAAAGGTGTTCAACTTAAGCCATCAAGAAAATGAAAAATAAAACCACAATGCCTGAATGCTCAGTCAGGTCTGACTCTCTGCGACCCCATGGACTGTAGCCCATTCCTCTCTGTCCATGGGATGTTCCAGGCAAGAATACTGGAATGGGTTGTCATTTCCTACTTCAGGGGAATCACAGTGAGATAACACTATACACTCATCAGAAAAATTTAAAAGTTTCTTTGAAAAAGAAGAAAACAGTACAAAAAGAAATCATGGACAGCAACTAGAATGGGATGTAAAATGGTATAATCACTTCGGAACCAACTTTGGAACCAACTTTGACAACACCTAGAAAAGCTGAACATGTGCACACAATCTACCCAACAACTCCACTCCTAGGTATGCATCCAACAGAAATGCTTACATATGTTACCAAAACACATAATCAGGAATGGTGATACAAGCAATATTTGATAATAGCCAAAATTAAAAATAACATAAATGTAAATGTTCATCAACAGAAGACTGAATAAAATATTCAGTGGATATTGGAACACCATGCAACAAAAAGAGCAAATGAATAACGTAACTACATGCAATAACCCAAATGAAACTGCTGCTGCTGCTAAGTCGCTTCAGTCGTGTCCGACTCTGTGCGACCCCAAAGACGGCAGCCCACCAGGCTCCCTCGTCCCTGGGACTCTCCAGGCAAGAACACTGGAGTGGGTTGCCATTTCCTTCTCCAACGCATAAAAGTGAAAAATGAAGTGAAATCGCTCAGTCGTGTCTGACTCTCAGCTACCCCATGGACTGCAGCCTACCAGGCTCCTTAGTCCATGGGATTTTCCAGGCAAGAGTACTGGAGTGGGGTGCCATTGCCTTCTCCCCAAATGAAACTAACACTAAGCAAAACAAGTCGACTGCAGAAGAATACATATTGGTGTACTTCTATACGTAATAGGATATTTTTGTATACTATACATATGAACTTGTATGTATATATTTGTGCAATATATTTGTATAAAATGTATTTTAAGCATTTGTATATTCATAATTACATAAAGTTCATCTGACTCTCAGCTACCCCATGGACTGCAGCCTACCAGGCTCCTTAGTCCATGGGATTTTCCAGGCAAGAGTACTGGAGTGGGGTGCCATTGCCTTCTCCCCAAATGAAACTAACACTAAGCAAAACAAGTCGACTGCAGAAGAATACATATTGGTGTACTTCTATACGTAATAGGATATTTTTGTATACTATACATATGAACTTGTATGTATATATTTGTGCAATATATTTGTATAAAATGTATTTTAAGCATTTGTATATTCATAATTACATAAAGTTCAAAAGTTTAATAATCAAAAAAAGAATATCAAATGCATTTTTAAAATAAATAAGAATGTATGTAAATCAAGATAAAGAAGTCTTTCTTTATATTAAACACTATAAACATAATCAAAACAGTGAAAAACATATAGGTAAAACTAATCCTTGGCATTAGAAGGCAGAGATAATGTTAAAGTTGAGGAAGGGCGGGTGGAAGTGAACAATGAAGTGGCAGGATGAGTTCTCTGGAATTTGGGGGATTTTCTTTTATTTATCTGGATACAAGTTACACACATATGCTAACTTCACAAAAATTCATGAAGCTCTACAATTAGGTTTATGTACTTTTCTGTGTATCTAGTACATATTAATACATACTTATATACCTGGTACATATTTTGTACATCTAGTATGTATCAGTAAAATTTACCAAAAAATAAAATAAACCTAAATTCTATTCAATATAGCATCTTCAAAACATTAAGGGAAAATGACAAAATCCAGAAAAAATATAATACACTTTAGCAATATAAAAAATTTTTTATACTAGCAATATAAAAATTTTTATACTAGCAATATAAAAAAATCTTATACTAGCAATATAAAAATTAATATAAAATGTTTATAACCAGAAAATCAAACAACCAGATCTAATATAGTAGGTATAGGAGACTTAAAAACTTACTAAGGAAGCTCTCCGAGACCTTCGGCTCATGGGTTGATCAAATGGTGGACTGTTTATCTGCAACTTTTCAAGATACCCATCAGGTATTCTGATATCTGCAGGCAGTGATAACCGCTTATTTAAATCCTTTTAAAAAACAAGAAAAAGAAGATCTATATAGGTAACCACTAACAGAGACAACAAGGGCATTTAACTTTTTAATTCATGAGTTCTAATATATTACTGCTTAACAATCAGTAACTATAAAGGTTTGTCGCAATTACAAAGGTATTTACATTAATTATAAGCAGATTCTTTACGGTCTGAGCCACTAGGGAAGCTGTAATTACCGAAAGTAAATTTATTTATTGTAAGCAAAAATATACAATGCAATTTATTTTACAGAAATGATGTTCTACAACTGAGCTGAGTGCCTTTATTGAAAAAATCACCATGGAATTAATTTTGACATTATTATACCATATCAGTTCAGTTCAGTCACTCAGTCGTGTCCGACTCTTTGCGACCCCATGAATTGCAGTATACCAGGCCTCCCTGTCCATCACCAACTCCCGGAGTTCACTCAAATTCACGTCCAACGGGTCGGTGATGCCATCCAGCCATCTCATCCTCTGTCGTCCCCTTCTCCTCCTGCCCCCAATCCCTCCCAGCATCAGAGTCTTTTCCAATGAGTCAACTCTTCGCATGAGGTGGCCAAAATACTGGAGCTTCAGCTTTAGCATCATTCCTTCCAAAGAACACCTAGGACCAATCTCCTTCAGAATGGACTGGTTGGATCTCCTTGCAGTCCAAGGGACTTTCAAGGGTCTTCTCCAACACCACATATGCAGAGTACATCATGAGAAATGCTGGACTGGAAGAAACACAAGCTGGAATCAAGATTGCTGGGAGAAATATCAATAATCTCAGATATGCAGATGACACCACCCTTATGGCAGAAAGTGAAGAGGAGCTAAAAAGCCTCTTGTTGAAAGTGAAAGAGGAGAGTGGAAAAGTTGGCTTAAAGCTCAACATTCAGAAAACGAAGATCATGGCATCTGGTCCCATCACTTCATGGGAAATAGATGGGGAAACAGGGGCAATAGTGTCAGACTTTATTTTGGGGAGGCTCCAAAATCACTGCAGATGGTGACTGCAGCCATGAAATTAAAAGGCGCTTATTCCTTGGAAGAAAAGTTATGACCCACCTAGATAGTATATTCAAAAGCAGAGACATTACTTTGCCGACTAAGGTCTGTCTAGTCAAGGCTATGGTTTTTCCTGTGGTCATGTATGGTTGTGAGAGTTGGACTGTGAAGAAGGCTGAGCGCAGAAGAATTGATGCTTTTGAACTGTGGTGTTGGAGAAGACTCTTGAGAGTCCCTTGGACTGCAAGGAGATCCAACTAGTCCATTCTGAGGGAGATCAACCCTGGGATTTCTTTGGAAGGAATGATGCTAAAACTGAAGCTTCAGTACTTTGGGCACCTTATGCAAAGAGTTGACTCATTGGAAAAGGCCCTGATGCTGGGAGGGATTGGGGGCAGGAGGAGAAAGGGACGACCGAGGATGAGATGACTGGATGGCATCACGGACTCAATGGACGTGAGTGAGTGAACTCCGGGAGTTGGTGATGGACAGGGAGGCCTGGCGTACTGCGATTCATGGGGTCGCAAAGAGTCGGACATGACGCGCGACTGAACTCCCTGAACTCCCAAGCTTCCATGTGCATCATCATCTCATTGTATTACAGAGAAATGGGAACAGTGAAAAGGAGTTGCCAAGAATAAGGGTGGAGATATCTAACTCTGAACCTGGAAAACCTGCTGTGAGTCCTCCTCCCCACCCGATGTATTATTTTGATTGTCTCAGGATTAAATAAATTGTAACTGGCATGTATTATTGTTTTGGTTGGTGGTACATATATACAATGGAATATTTCTCAGCCACTGAAAGGAATGAAATTACATCATTTGTATGTGAATGGATCCATGGCATATACATTCCATGGAATTTTCCAGGCCAGAATACTGGAGTAGGTAGCCTTTCCCTTCTCCAGGAGATCTTCCCAACCCATGGATTGAATCCAGGTCTCCTGCATTGCAGGCAGATTCTTTACCAGCTGAGCCATAAGGGAAGCCCAAGAATACTGGAGTGGGTAGCCTGTCCCTTCTCCAGGGGATCTTCCCAACCCAGGAATTGAACTGGGGTCTCCTGCATTGCAGGTGGATTCTTTATCAACTGACCAATGAGGGAAGCCATAACTTTACAACACTGTAAAGCAACTATCAGTTCGGTTCAGTTGCTCAGTCGTATCCTACTCTTTGTGACCCTGTGGACTGCAGCATGCCAGGCTTCCCTGTCCATTACCAACTCCCAGAGCTTGCTCAAACTCATGTCCATTGAGTTGGCGATGCCGTCCAATCATCTCATCCTCTGTCATCCCCTTCTCCTGCCTTCAATCTTTCACAGCATCAGGGTCTTTTCCAAGGAGTCAGTTCTTTGTATCAGGTGGCCAAAGTATTGGAGTTTCAGCTTCAGCATCAGTCCTTCCAGTGAATATTCAGGACTGATTTCCTTTAGGATGGACTGATTGGATCTCCTTGGAGTCCAAGGGACTCTCAAGAGTCTTCTCCAACACCACAGTTCAAAAGCATCAATTCTTCAGTGCTCAGCTTCTCTATGGTCCAACTCTCACATCCATAAATGACTATGGAAAAACTATAGCTTTGACTAGATGGACCTTTGTCAGCAAAATAATGTCTGCATTTTGATATACTCACTAGGTTTGTCATTGCTTTTCTTCCAAGGAGCAAGCATCTTCTAATTTCATGGCTGCAGTCACCATCTGCAGTGATTTTGGAGCCTAAGAAAATAACGCCTGTCACTGTTTCCATTGTTTCCCCATCTGTTTGCCCTGAAGTGATGGGACCAGATGCCATGATCTTTGTTTTTTGAATATTGAGTTATAAACCAACTTTTTCACTTTCCTCTTTCACTTGCATCAAGAGGCTCTTTAGTTTTTCTTCACTTTCTGCCATAAGTGTGGTGTCATCTGCATATCTGAGATTATTGATATTTCTCCCGGCAATCTTGATTCCAGCTTGTGCTTCCTCCAGCCTGGCATTTCTCAAGATGTACTCTGCATATAAGTTAAATAAGCAGGCTGACAATATTCAGCCTTGATGTACTCCTTTCTCGATTTGTAACCAATCTATTGTTCCATGTCCGGTTCTTACTGTTGCTTCCTGACCTGCATACAGATTTCTCAGAAGGCAGGTTAGGTGGTCTCATATTCCCATCTCTTGAAGAATTTTCCACAGTTTGTTATCCACACAGTCAAAGGTTTTGGCATAGACAGTAAAGCAGAAGTAGATGTTTTTCTGAAACTCTCTTGCTTTTTCCATGATCCAGCGGATGTTGGCAATTTGATCTCTGGTTCTTCTGCCTTTTCTAAATCCAGCTTGAATATCTGGAAGTTTAGGGTTCGTATACTTTTGAAGCCTGGCTTGGAGAATTTTGAGCATTACTTTACTAGCATGTGAGATGAGTGCAATTGTGTGGTAGTTTGAGCATTCTTTGGCATTGCCTTTCTTTGGGATTGGAGTGAAAACTGACCTTTTCCAGTCCTGTGGCTACTGCTGAGTTTTCCAAATTTGTTGGCATATTGAGTGCAGTACTTTCACAGCATCATCTTTTAGGATTTGAAACAGCTCAACGGGAATTCCATCACCTCACTAGCTTTGTTTGTAGTGATGCATCCTAAGGCCCACTTGACTTCGCATTCTAGCATGTCTGGCTCTATGTGAGTGATCACACCATTGTGGTTATCTGGGTATGAAGATCTTTTTTGTATTGTTTTTCTGTGTGTTCTTGCCACCTCTTCTTAATATCTTCTGCTTCTGCTAGGTCCATACAAAAAAAAAGCTTTTTACATCTAAAGAAAATTCCAGTTTGAGGGTGAGGAAGCCTCTTAACAGTAATGACCACGCTCCTCTGAGGTGTGATCTGACTGCTGGCAAGTACCTACTGTGGGTAGAGGGCTTGGGAATAGACACTCTGTGATGTTCTGTTCTCCCAAGAGGGTTCATCTACAATAGGCCCTTCTCATGTGTCTCCGAGCAACACCAGTGAGACTTGTATTTAGCCCTCCCTGGGACTGTTACTTCTGAATTCCCATGACTGGTTTTGTGACAAATACTGTCAACAGCTTATAATTTTTGTGTGGTATTTTATTAAAAACAGCGGGAAGGAAATGGTCAGCTGATTGTGTATCTGCCGCAAATGCACAGCTGTTTTTAACATCTGTCCTTTCAGGTTCCATGAATTATTTTATTACAGATGAAGACATAATGGATAAAATAACCCTTAACACAAGTAAAGAAACCTCCTGTGGAAACTACCCTGGTGGTCCAGTGGTTATAACCCTGTGCTCCCAGTGCTGGGGAAATAGGTTCAATACCTGGTTGGGTAACTAAGATCCTACATGGAAAAAAAAAAAAGAAAAGCAACCTCCTGAGTCCTCAAAGATTCGCATTCCTTGACATCTCTATAAATCATTCCTTCCATTTTATTTTCTTGTTATTATACAGAGATTCTCCCAGTGAGCTAAGGCTTTACTGAGGATCCTTCTTTCCTGGAGTCTATCTTTGCCTCTCTTACAGTTTCCCTTTCTGGTGTATCTAGTTTTACTCTGATGGAATCCTTTGCCCAGCAGAAATTCCCTTTCCATGGTGTGAAGCCCCCAAATCCTGTGAGTTAAAGAATGCACGCAGAGATCAGAGGCAGACGCCCTTAAAATCCTCTCTGAAGTGTACTGAGCTGTCTTGCCAGCATTCTGAATAGCTAGAGAAAATGAACTTATTGCTAACATGGGATAACTTAAGAGTTTTAACACTGGAAAGGGGGTACTGAAAATTGTTTTGATTAGAAATGAAATGCAGCTGACCATTATGAGGAAGCTGGCCTTCAAAAAATCTCCCACAAAGTCCAAAGTCTGAAAACTTCCCAACAGGAAGAACTGGGTTCTGAAATAGCTGTCTCTAAATAGTTTCTGGAAACTGCCTGGGGAGAAAGAATATGACCACTCATTAGTCCTTCAGTGTGATGGAGCCTATATTATGTTCGGTTGAGAACACAGGTGTGGGGGATTCTGCGTTTTATGTCCTTGTTGTATCTTCTCTAGCAGGGCTTCTGGGCTGGTAAGAAATGGTGGGTGTGTGGCAAGGTTCAGTGGCCAGTGAGATGCTCCAGGAGTCTTCCTTTCATGCTGGGCCCATTAAGGAGGAGGAACTAAGGTCACATGTGGTCTGCAAACTGTGGTGCATCAAGGAGGGACTTCTAGAGATAAAAACAACCCATCCAGCTCACTGTAGATTAAAAGATTTTTTTTCTTTTGCATTAAAACATCAATGGATTTGGGTCCAAAATACAAAATTCACATAAACTTTAAAAATAAAACCCTAAGAAAGAGCTTGTTTCTGCCTAGTTTGCTGCTGTTCAGTCACTAAGTCATGTCTGACTCCTTACAAGCTCATGAACTGCAGCTTGCTAGGCTACCCTGTGCTTCACTATCTCCTAGAGTTTGCTCAAACTCATGTCTCCTGAGTTAATGGTGTTATCTAAGGATTTCATTCTCTGCTTCCCCCTTCTCCTCTTCCCCTCAGTCTTTTCCAGAATCAGAATCTTTTCCAATGATGAGTCAGCTCTTTGCATCAGGTGGCCAGAGTACTGACACTTCAGTTGCTTAAGGCTAACCCTCCAGGTCTCACACACCTACTGCCTTTTCTGCTATTACAGTTATTTGGGAAGAGAAATTTGAGACAGTGTTCTAAGGCAGATGTCCGAAACATCTTTTCTGTAAAGGGCCAGATTGTAAATATTTCAGGCTTTCTGGGCCTATAGTCTCTGTCCCTGTTACCCAGCCCTTCTATTGCAGAGTGAAAGCAGCCGCAGACAAGAGGCAAATGGCTTTGATTGTGTTTTAATAAAGCTTTATTTATGAAAGCAGGTGGGAGAGCCGGAATTGGCCTGGAGGCTGTGGTTTGATCTGTAGGTTCATGTCCTACCTCAGGTTCCATTAATTCACTCACGTGTGTAGTTTTTTCCCTTTTTGGGGCCGCACTGCAAGAGGTGAAGAACTTCCCCAACCAGGGATTGAACTCGTGTACTCTGCCTTCGAAGCACAGAGTCTTAACTACTGGACCACCAGGGAAGTTCATACATGTGTATATTTGACAAATACATTGAACACCTGCCCTATGGCAAGCAATGTTTCAGGCAGGACTAGCTATGTAATTTGTGGTGCGTGTGTGTGTGTGCCAAGTCACTCAGTCTTGTCTGACTCTTTGTGGCCCTTTGGACTGTAGCCCACCAGATTCCTCTGTCCTTGGGGATTCTCCACGCTAGAATACTGGAGTGGGTTGCCATGCTCTCTGCCAAGGGATCTTCCTGACCCAGGGATCGAACCTGCATCTCATGTCTTCTGCATTGGCAGGCAGTTTCTTTACCATTGGCGCCACTTGGGAAGGCCATAATTTGTGGCACTCAGTGCAAAATGAAAATGTGGGAGCCCTTGTTCAGAATTTATTGGGAATTTCAAGATGATGTCTGCAGAGCGTTAAACCAAGGATTGTACTTTTGTGAACCTATGGTCCGAGTGTCCACAGAAACCAGCCCTGGATCTGGGCCACAGAAGTTGTATTAAATAACCCGGAAACTCTCCTGGAGGCCACTTTCTGGATGGGGTGGTGGTGAGGGGAGTTCTGTAAGCTTTTTTAATATGTTTTTTGTATCAAGCGCCAGAAGAGAGTTATACTCCCAAAGCATTAGTCGTCATCTCACTTTTACTTTGTGCAAGTTATAGGTGTTTCCCAGGCAGGTGGCGCAGGGCCCCTAGCAGTGTCGGTGCTGGTGGCTCCGTCACATCCTGCCAGCTTGTCCCTTCTTGTCCTGAGGGGGTGCGGCCGTTCGCCCAGCTGCCTCCCACTACGCTTGGTCACTTCCTGCACACGTTCCGACTGGACGGAGAGTTCAGAGCCGCATCTGTGCCCCCGCTTCTGCCGTAGGTTAAACCCTTGGGTTGGTGCTTCTGCTGCTGACGTCACGCTTGCGTGCGCATGGAGCCCTGGGCGCAGGAGGCCATGTCGTCTCTAGCCCTCCCAGCGCTGCCTGATTGTCACGTGTGGTGTCACCTGTCAGCTTAGAGCCTATACATTGTTTCCCCATTTGTGTAAAATCAGGACACACACATGCCTACATATAAACAGAAAACCTCCAGAAGAGTATGCTAGAGACACTGATAGTTTTGGGGAAGAACTTTAAGCATCTGGTGTTTAAAAAGATTCACTTTTTATTGTATTCTTTAGATCCTTCAGATTTTTTATATTTGAATGTAATAGTTTTTAAATTATATGAAATATGACTTCAAATATATTTCCGTTTATATTACTTCTTCAGCAAAACTCTATTTTCCCCTGTGTTTTATAACTTCTTAAGCTTGGTGTGTCTGGAATTGGGATGGAAGAAGAATAAATTTCCTTAAAATACACACACATGGACATACATGCATATACAAACTATACATGTACACACATGCGTGCACACGCACACTTTGTTCTTTTCTCTTTAAGTTGGGCTCTTGGCCAGGCTTCCAGGACCACTCTTTTTACCTTGCTTTTGAAGAAGAATTGAGAATCGCTGAGGGGAAAAAAATCTGATCCAACTTTCTCACTGAAATGACTCTGAAAGCTTATGGTAATAAGATAAAATAATTTTTCCAGTCACTTCAGCAGACAGAAGCATTAAAGCACAGAGGTGTTTGTTGATGGTCTCAAGTTGGCCTTGGTGGAACTTTCTAGCAAGATTGAGTGTCAGGAAGGATTAGTCAAGGCTGGACCCAGATTCAGATGATCACGGGATAGTTCAGCCCCCAGTTTTAGCGTCTGCTGCCCACTCACAGCTTCCCTTGGCTTCCTTAAAAACTATCAGGGCAGCAACTTTTCCTTATGCAGGTGAAGCTACTAGAGGCCTGAAATAGATAAACATTTAAGTGCCAGAACTTCCTTGGGCTTATATAAATGTTGAGCTACTCGTTCCTGTGGGGGTGATCTGCATACAGCGTTTCAGGAAGGCTGTCTGCGTTCAGTTCTGAAGGCAGGTATGGGACATGGGTGGGATGGGGTTGGAGGAGAATGTGCTGAGGCACCTGGCCCTGGGCTCCTGTGTGCAGGCTTTGTAATCTGGGTTGCTGTGCTCTTTGCTGTCGTAACTAGGCCCATTTCCCAAATTTCCCTGAAGATTGAATGAGCCAGTCCAATCCTGGCACACATTCCATCAGTGGTAAGCGGGATATTTTTAAGAGAAATAGGAAAAAGCTAAGGAAACACTTAAACATAGATTGCAGAGATTGGGGAGGTGAGAGAAGGTGAGGGCTATGCGTGTGTGCATGCTCAGTTGCTTCAGTCATGTCTGACTCTTTGCACTCCTGTGGACAGTAGCCTGCCCAGGCCCTTCTGTCCGTGGGATTCTCCAGGCAAGAAGACTGGCTACTGGAGTGGATTGCCATACCCTCCTCCAGGGGATCTTCCTGACCCAGGGGTTGGACTTGCCTCTGTTGTGTCTCCTGCATTGGCAGGCAGGTTCTTTACCACTAGCGCCATCTGGGAGCCCTTGAAGCTAAGAGTTATTGTACAATGATATCATATTTAAAAATGTGATTCTAAACTCAGTGTATGTGTCTGAAATAAGTACTTGCCCTCAGTTTCTTTGTAAGAAGACAAGTTCTTAATTCTAAGTGCCCTGAGTATGAGTCCTACCTTTGTAAGTCTGTTTGGCCTCAAGATTTGATACCTTAAGAATTCAGAAAATCTAGCCTGTGTTGACAATCTTTGCCAAAACTAAAGGGAAAGAGGGAGCTTGACTGTATAACAAGGCAGGTCTGTCTCTCAGATTGAACCCGAATTTTCAAAAAATGTGATGGTTGTACCATGTCTTAAATTTTGTTCACAACTGTCCACATGGTTGTCAAGGTAGAAAGGCCCTGGGGACAGACTTTTAATGAGTGTTCAGTAGGCTGCAGTAGGAAGAAAAAAGAAGGTCCTTAATAAACGTTTAAGTGGTCATTACCATGCAGGGCACTGAGTTTAACATAATGATAGACTTCCGAACAAACTTGTTCCTGACCACAAAAAATTTCACATTAAGAAAGATCAAATAAGCATCACTATGAAATATGAATAGGGTCCCAAGTTGTTAATGTTTCATTCAACTTCAAAGTGATATTGAAAATTGTTTGGATGTTCTCCTCCCTGTTTCTAGGATCTTTTTTCTCCTTGAATGCTTTGAAACAGAACCAAAAGCCAGTCTACCTCTCTGAGAGACTCCAGGAGAGAACCTAATTAGGAACATATTGACTGTAAGACAAAATATAACTACTGACAGGTATTGTTGATAGACCCCAAGTTGATTACTCTGTCCAGAGGAAATGATAAATGGGAAAAGAATACATGAATCACTTTTCAGAGTTGGTTTTTTTTTGTTCTTCTTCATCTGTTAATCCTTGTGTTCTTAACTGGGGAGATTATTAGAAAAGAAAACCCCTCCAGTATCTCTTTATTGATCCAAGGAACTTGTGGTGTTGGGAAGAAATTTCTCGCATGCATAGCAAACCTAGATGAGTATGGGAGTATATAATCAAGCTCTGAAGTATGTCATTCAGATTACATAATTGCTGCAGGAATTCTGTGGAGGAGGACAAGGGAGGGGCTCATGGGAGAGACAGGTGTGGGGCTGAGGCTGGAAAAGCAAGTGACCCTGCCATTAGCTTTTCAGGAAGACTGTGCATATCTGGTAAATATGTGAGTGGGAAGGGTTAATAAAGAGACAACACAGAAAGGTAGTATTAGGTAATTGAAGTCCTGGAGGAGGGCTTGCTGAAGGTCTGCCACAACAAACTGGTTTCTTACTGATTGTCCTATCTCTAACTCTGCCCTCTAGTCACCCTTGCTAAGAAATTCTTAATCCAGTATTATCAGAATGGCATTTCTCACGTAAGGACTTTCCAGAAAATGAAAAAGGATGAACCTTTTATTTTAGAGTTAAAAAACATTAATATCTTCCTTAAATATTTAGGGAAATAGGTCAAAAGTAGCTTGAGGCTTGTCCAGAGTTGGGAGGAACCTCACCTCACTTAACTACATGGTTTTGGAGGTAACTTGCCTTCTTAGCAGCCAAGAAAGAAACAATGTTACTGAAGTTGCAAATGTGTTGCAAGGGATGTGTGTGTGTATGTATTAATATTTTGTCTCTGAATGAGCTAGTTTCCTTGTGTATCTCTAAGAAACCATCTGCTGTTACCTTTCTCCATCACTTTAATGAATGTTTTGAAAATGAAAGCTTATTTTTTTAAACTTTTTTATTTTGTATTGGAGTATAGCCTATGAACGATGTTGTAATAGTTTTAGATGAACAGAGAAGGGACTCAGCCATACATATACATGTATCCATTCTCCTCCAAACTCCCCTTCCATCCAAGCTGCTCCATAACTTTGATTAGAGTTCCATGTACTATATGGTAGGTCCTTGTTAGTTATCCATTTTAAATACAGCAGCATGTATTTGTCAGTCCTAAACTCCCTAACTATCCCTCCCCCCTCCACCCCACAACCATGTTTGTTCTCTAAGTCTGTGAGTCTCTTTCTGTTTTGTAAGTTCATTTGTATCATTTATTGTTAGATTCCACATATAAGGGATATCATACATTTCTCCTTCTCTGACTTACTTCACTCAGTATGGCAATCTCTAGGGCCATCCATGTTGCTGCAAACGGTATTATTTCATGCTTTTTTAATGGCTGAGTAATACTCCATTGTATATATGTACCACATCTTTTTTCATGGAAGCATTAGGCAAACATCACTAGAAAGACAGAAGAGCGTGGTATTTCCAAGGACCATTGGCCTGGAAGATAAGGGAATTTGGGTCCTGTACCCAGCCTTGCCAGTAACCATGACCTTTATTTACCAGATTACCTAACTCTCTGGAGCCAGTTCTCAGCTGTTACATGAGGTGAACATGGGCCTGAGAAAGAATCTGAAAAATCCTTTCTGGCTCTCACAGTTTGTATCAGCTACAAGAAAATTGTTTGTCTCCCCGAACCCAGTATCCATCATTTTCTGCATGTGTCAGATTCAGAAGCAAGGCTGGCCCTATTCTAAATCATTGGTCCATATGTTCTTGTGTTGCTGATGATCAGGATCTGGGCTTGTCTTAATTAAGTGCAGCCTGCAGGTGGGGTTGTCATGTACCATGAAGGTGCAGCAGCTGTACCAACAGAGTTCATGTCACCGTATATGGAGTCATTGCATTGTTGGCCCATCAGTTTATGTGTGTGTTTTAGGTACAGGAGTTAAGTACAGTTTGGGCTTCAATCAAGTCAAGTGTGAAAGAAACACAGCATTATTATTTTGCTGTAGGTACATATTTCCTGAATATCAACTGTGTGCTATACTCAGAATTGGAGATGCTTAAGAGAGAAGAGACAAAGGTGATTATGCTTCTGATTCCACAGGGAGTAAAAATGTATAAATAAAGCAAGTTGCATGCTACCCTGAAGTATGGATTTCTTTTAAGAATGTTGAAAATAGAGATGTAGTTGGGAAAGGACAAAGTACATGGGGAAGTGTAAATTTTATGGGAGATTCTGAAAAGGTGTTATAGGCTTGGTTTGGTGAAGAGTGTATTTCAGGCATGGGGGAGGAAGGAGGAGCTGGGGTGTGAGATGGAGCCTAATAAGATGTGTTTCAGGTCCTGCAAGCAGATTGGTGTGGCTGCCTGTGGGACTGGGTTTGGGGCACACACATGCACACACATACTGAAACTTCCTAGAAACCTAGTCCCTTAGAAAAAGTGGCGTATTTGGTGGAGGTCGTTGAATGACGGAGAAGTTTTGCTTCCTGTCATTTGTCAGGAGGACAATCCAGAAAGGTCTGGATTTTTTGTTGTGGTTGTTCAGAAAGATTTTAAAGTGAAATTTAAAGTTTTATGTTCATTTTCTTTCATATGAGGTAAGTTGAACAACCACACCCATATCTCAGAAAAACTTGAATCTATCTTTTGTAATTTTTTCACTTCCTCTTTATTGAAATGAACCTCCTGATCATGAGCTTGGTTGTTGGAGCAATGGCAAAACGCTGTAAATTTTTTTTGAAATATAACTGACATATAATATTAGTTTTAGGTCTATAGCATAATGATTCAGTATATGTATAAATTGTGAAATGATCACTGCAATAAGTTTATTAACATATGTGGTCATTGTTTAAGGAAAAACTATAATCATTATATTTTTAGCAAATATTTATAACATGAATATTCCATAATATACTTAATATAATAATATAATTAATATACATAATATAACAAGTATATTCCAGAATATACTTCCAACTTAGAATTATATTCTGTGCTAGAGTCTTGGGTATAGAAGCTAAAAATTGGGCCTTGAAAGAGTGACCCAAAAAAAAAAAAAAAAAAGAGACACAAATTCTTTTTAATTAACTGTGAAATAAGATAATCACAAATGGAAAAGAACTTTTCTTTACAAAGCATCTTTTTTCTTTCCAATTTTTTTTGAGACATGATAGACCAAAGCACCTTGGGGTGGTATTTTTTTTGTAACATCCTTGAAAGATCTATAATTAAACATCAGTTTTATCACCAACTGCCATATTTATTTGTGGGTGCCAGAAACTTTATAGTTTATTTTGTAGTTATACATTGCTAAAATTAGGTTAGATTTCTGAATTTGAGGTAACTACTTAAAATGTTGGCCACAGGAAAGAAATGAGAAAATAGAGTGTGCTTTTCTTTCATTGCCTATTTCTCTACCAGGTGATGTAAAGAATGGTTATTTTTTGAAAAAGTGATCCCCAATATCTTTTGCATCCTCCCCTAGAAGAATTTCATGCTATTTGATAGATCTAATGAAAAAAGAAACAAGTGTTCAAAATTGAAGATATTAAGTCCATCTTCAGCCCTCTCTGCACATGACTAATTGCTCTGACCCTAAGTTGGGCCAGGCCAGCCCTGGGTGTGGTGTGGTGTGGTGTTCCCTGAGCTGTGGAGGGGGCTGGAAGCCACAGGTAAAGAACAGGTGTACTCTAGGAGTGCATATTTATTTATTAATACTGCCCACCCTTACTCACATCACATTATAAGAATAGAAAAAGGCCCTAAATATAATGAGATTTGAGCAGAAGGCCAGATTCACTATCGTTGTAATTAGCCCTGAAATTACTCTGTTGGCAATTAAACTAGATGTAAACTATTTCCCTGTGGCTGAATCTGTGACCATTAAATAATGTTTTCAAAGCAGCTGATGGTTTTTAGAGTTTTACGGGATAAGAATCGTTTCTGCTGCTGCTGAGTCGCTTCAGTCGTGTCCAACTCTGCAGCCCACCAGGCTCCCCTGTCCCTGGGATTCTCCAGGCAAGAATACTGGAGTGGGTTGCCATTTCCTTCTCCAGAAGAATTCTTTCAAAAATCTGCTAAAATTTCTGGACTCTTTCCTTAGAGCGATGCTCATAAATTCAAAATATATTTTTAGGAAGTCTACCAATACCTCTTTCTCTTCCAGATTATCCCTAGACGTTGGGCATTTCTTGTCAAGCTATAGAGTTCTATGTGAATTCAATACCTAGCCCTGCCATCTATAGCTTGATCACTCCAGGAAAGTGTCAGCAATGTAATTTATAATTATGATTATTATTATTGTGTTCAATGTTGGTACATCACCTTGGTATGTGAATTAATGCATATAAACATGCCCAGCACTTTGCCTGCCATGCAGTGGGCCATTTTTACCGATAAATAAAATTGTCATGTAGAGTACTGCATTCATATTAGCTGGTCAGCAGGCTCGTGTCTCCTTGGAGGAAAGACTGCCGGGTAGGTTAAAGATGATCAGAAGGTTTTGTGGGGCTCTTAGGACCAGAATAGCAAGAGCTGGAGCACCAGTGGCAGTGTCTCCAGTGTCATCTGACTCATAGCTCTTGCATCTGTCTCCCCTTGAGGTAAAGAAGTCAGCAGCAGACACTCAAAGAGGCCTGATGGAAATGCATTTACAAAGTCTTCCAAGTTGTCTTCTTTCTTTGAGGCCTGTACACAGGCGCTGCTGTGAAGACAGCCTTCTTCAGGCAGGCTACTGTAGAGTAGATCCTGGAGCCACGTTCTAGTTGTCATTCCAACCATCTCATCCTCTGACCGTGCCACAGTTGTGTTGACTGGAAGGTGTCTTCTGCAGAGGAGTAATCACGCTGCCTATGGGCTATTTTAATTGTCAGGTTGGGGGATTGCATGTAGTCGTTTGTGAGCAGTCTGCAGTACTGTTGATTCTAGTGCTGTGCATCTATTTAACAGAGACTCCAAAGACTTGGGCAGGGTAACAGCGGTCCTATCTCCAATGTGCATATATGTAGATTGCCTTCAATTGTGTGGATGATGGGAAGACCTTAGGCTCTACAGTCAGGTCTCTGTTGGAACCCCTGTTGTTTACTATTCTTACAGCTCAGCCGTTAACATAGGTATTATGGCACATCTGTCCATGGCCTTCGATGAACACTCACTGTCTTTTCACTGCTGGTGATTTATCTTGATTGTGATGGCTTGTGGCTCCTGACATTTCCTGCTTCTCTTAGCAACGCTACATGTTCATGCCTGGCTTTGCCCAAAAAAGGGCCATTGGATCTGTTGATTTGCTTCTGACAAATGACCAGCTGAAGTAGTTTTTCCAAATGTGTGAGAATGGAAAAAAAAAACATCCACTCTCTGTCATGGAGATTTATGATAGAATATATTACTTACAGGGCTTCCCAGGTAGCACTAGTGTTAAAGAACTGCCTGCCAATGGAGGGACACAAAAGACACACGTTTGATCCCTGGGTTGGGAAGATCCCCTGGAGGAGGGCACGGCAACCCTTCTGGTATACTTACCTGCAGAATCCCATGGACAGAGGAGTCTGGCGAGCTGCAGTCTGTAGGGTCACAGAGTCTGACACTACTGAAGCGACTTAGCATGCATGTACACATATTACTTATATTCCTAATTTCTGATTAACCGAGCTCATGACAAAGTTCATTGTGGTGGTATTATGTTCTATGGAATGTGGAGTAATGTATAGATAAGAATGGTTTATGTACTTGGGTTATTTGCTGTGGAATTTTGAGCATTTTAGATTTTAGTTGACAAGGACCCATTGCCTTAGTTTTTCTTACAAGGTTCAAATGCTAGGTTAGTTTTACAATATATGCGACATTCATCTTAGGTTCATTTCTACCTCAGTCCTTAGGAATTTGAAGTTAGGTCATAAACTAGGAGAGAAAGTGATTGTTATCTGTGAGTCTGACCCTAAAGAATCATTACTTTAATCTGTCTGAAATTTAACCCAGTCTCTCTGTTTCCTTTGGATTATACCCAAAATCAACCTGGGATGGTTTCTCCAAGAATTAGTTCCTTCAGACTCTTCCTGTCAAAGACAATGTGTCCTACCCTGGAGGCCATGGCTGGATTTACCAACCAAGGAGAACTGATGACTGTTGCAATGCAAAAGAGTCTCATGAGTTTTGCAGAACTCATGGTTCTAGAAAACCATAGGTTCTGGTTTATAGAACACTGGCACTGACTTTCAGAATCAATGGTATTGTTCTAACTCTGTCTATCCTGTTGGTAGAATGAATTAAAAGTACAAAAATCCGAGTCAAAAACCAGATCTCATTCTTTCAAAATAAAGATCAGGTCTTTGTTATTATTGTTAGCCTGATATCTCCTCTACAGCCTTAGGATCCTTATAATTTTTTTGTTTAGTGTATGAGCCTCATTTTGATTGAAGTATAACTATATTGAAACATGAAAGTATATATTTTGCAAATGGTGGCTGTTTCCATGATCAGTGAGAATTTTGTTTGTATTATTTGGTAGGGTCATTGGAAAACCAGAGGGTTCCATGCCCTTCTCCAAGAGATTTTCCTGACCCAGGGATTAAATCTGCATCTCCTGCATTGCAAGTGGATTCTTTACCACTAAGCCACCTGGGCTTCCCCCAGTATTTTGTAGTGTCATTGGAAAATCAGCCCTAGTCACTTGCCTCTGATATTGTGGCCTAGAGAGAGGCCAGGGATGGTTTAAATGTTACCTTACAAGTAGATTCAGTTTCAGAATTAGGTGATGTTTGAAAAGCAGAAAGCCCAGGCTTTTGTTATTTTTGCCTCTTTGTTAGCAAACTCAGTTCTGATGGGTGTGGTCTCTGCTCCTAGGCTGTGAACTAAACTGTGCAGAACAGAAAACGAGTCACAGGGAACAGCTGCTTCCCGTTGTTAATGGACGAAACAAGGAACAGAGTGTGAGACACTGAGTGATGCCAACCGTGTACACCGTGGTCTCGTCTCTGATTTTTCTCGGACTTGCTCAGCACTGTGTTGCTCGCGATGAGAGTCACAAAGGGTCAGAGCCTGGGAGGCAGAGAGGGCATGAAGCCCAGGCCACTTCCATATTCTAAAGCCACTGGCATGTGACAAACTGAAGACATGTCCAAACAAGGCTGTAAATATTGTGGCACTCTTTCAAGCCTTATGTTTAACAAGATAATACATGCAGTTTTCATAAAATGCTATGCACTTTCATTGTGTCATTTGCAAAGTATTTTAAGAATTTGCAAAAATATATTGATTCACTATGTATGCCAGGATCTTGTACTGGTAGTGGAACACAGGCTTATAGCCATGCAAGGAATGTCTCTGTCTTTCAGCCTCACTGGGGTTTTTCTGTGACAGCTTGCGTGATGCACAATTCTAAATTTGAGATGCTTTGTGGGTGTGAGGCCTGCCCCTTCCTTCTTACTCCTTTCACTCATTGGAAAATTCCATGGACAGAGGAGCCTGGTGGGCTACAGTCCATGGGATGCTAAGAGTTGTACATGATTTAGTGTCTGAGCACACACACATACAGCTTTATGACACCTTAAAACACTAGGTCATATATTCTTAATTTATACAGCTTATGTTCAAGGTACTCCAAGACATAAACATGATTCTTACATTCCAAATAACCATTAAACTGAAAAGCCCAAGCATTTACAATTGTACATAGATGGAAGTGTTTTTGGATGAAGCAAAAAACAGCTCTAGAGGAAGGTGGACAAAGAGCTTGAATAGACATTTCTCCAAAGTGAAGTCAAGTCGCTCAGTCGTGTCCGACTCTTTGCAACCCCATGGACTGTGGCCTACCAGGCTCCTCTGTCCATTGGATTCTCCAGGCAATAGTACTGGAGTGGATTGCCATTCCCTTCTCCAGGGGATCTTCCCGACCCGAGGATCGAACCCGGGTCTCCCGCATTGTAGGCAGATGCTTTACCATCTGATCCACCAGGGAAGAAGATATACAAATGACCAATAAGCACACTATCACAGTGCTCACAACCACAATTCATTAGGCAAACACAAATCCAAAGCCCAATGAGACAGTATTCAATACCCATTAGAATGGCTGTTTTTGTTTAATACAATGACAGATTTTTTTTAATTAAATAAATAGAATCAATGAACAAGTGAAATTGCATACAATGTAATCCCCAAGGATTTACCAATCAGGAGGCTATGAGAGCATTCATACACATCAGATGGGCAATGAAAATTTCTGAACTTGCTGCTCTGTTTTAAAGGAACTTCAAAGGCCAACAAAGCTACACAGAAGTTTCTAAAGTTTGCTAAAGGGAGAGTTAGCAGAAGAGGTGGAGTCCCGAAAAGGATAAAAGTTAGAATGGCTACTATTTTTTTTTTTTAATCAGAAAATAAGTATTGGTGAAAATGTGGATAAATTGGAACTCTTGTGTACTGCTTGGAGAAATGTAAAAGGGTGTGGCTGCTAAGAAATTGTATGACAGTTCCTCAAAATATCAAACACAGAATATTATTAGCCAGTTCTGTTTCTGAGTGTGTACCCCAAAGAATTGAAAGCAGAGACTTGAAGAGATATTTGTATACTCTCTTCTAACAACATTATTCACAAATAGCCCAAAGGGGAAAGCAACCCAGGTGTCCATCCATGGATGAATAGATAAGATGGACTATTTATATGCAGTGGAATATTATTCAGAATTAAAAAGGAAGGAAATTCTGACATGTTTCAACATGGGTGAACCTTGAAGACATTATGTGAAGTAAAATAAGCCAGTCACAAAAATTATAATACTGTACAATTTCATTTTTAAGAAATACCTAGAGTAGTCAAATCCATGGAGACATGAAGTAGAATGGTGTTTGCCAGGGGTTAGGGAAAGAAAGAGTGAGGAGTTATTGTTAATGAGTGCAGAGTTTCCTTTGGGGAAGATGAAGAGAGTTCTAGAGCTGGATGGTGGTGATGGTTCCACATTATGGATGCCTTTAATAATACTGAACTGTTCACTGAAAAATGGTTACAGTGACAATTTTACATGTAGTTTTTTTTACATAAAAGTTTAAAAAAACCTTAACAATGGAGCCAAAATTTAAATCACAGTAAAAAGATAATGTACTTCTGGAAAGAATATTGCAGTTTAATGGATCTGTAAGGGAGGAATCTTACAGGTTTCAGGATTTAATTATCAGGAGTTTGTACCCATCACTAAGGATTTGTTGAATGTTTCTGTAAAGTGTATATATATATATATATATATATATTTAATTCAGGACCACATCTTTGCATTTAGGCAAGTAGATACTACATTACATGATGTGCTGTTTCAAGAAAGAAAAAAAATACTGCTTCTTTGGGTCAGGTGCAAACTTAAGAGTAGAGCATTGAAAAAATTAAAAAAGAGAGAAGGGATTGAGGTGAAGTCAGGTATCATTTATTTTTCCCTCTGTCATAAACTAAGCTATTTAATCTAAATTTTCACTGCCCAGCTGCATTTTGCTTTGGTCAAAAGACAGCTGTGTTTAGGGTCAAGATCCCCAGGCTGTCAACAGCTTAACAGCTTTGTGACTTTGGGCTGAGGCATTTTCTGTAAAACTGACTATCTATTAGATTCTGTCAAAATTCTATCCTGCTTTAGCCTTTTGTGAACTCTCCTGTCTATTACTTTGGGATTTTTAATGCATACACAGATTTAAAAAATATTGCTCTCTGCTCATGATCCATATAGATCTTTTCTAATTTCTAAAAAAAAAATTCCTCCACGGTTCTTTTTGAGTGAACTATAGGAAATGCAGTACGTCAAGGCTGTATATTGTCACCCTGCTTATTTAACGTATATGCAGAGTACACCATGAGAAACGCTGGGCTGGAAGAAGCACAAGCTGGAATCAAGATTGCTGGGAGAAATATCAATAACCTCAGATATGCAGATAACATGATTCTTATGGCAGAAAGTGAAGAGGAACTAAAAAGCCTCATGATGAAAGTGAGAGAGGAGAGTGAAAATGTTGGCTTAAAGCTCAACATTCAGAAAACGATCACGGCATCTGGCCCCATCACTTCATGGGAAATAGATGGGGAAACAGCGGAAACAGTGTCAGACTTTATTTTTTTGGGCTCCAAAATCACTGCGGATGGTGACTGTGGCCATGAAATTAAAAGATGCTTATTCCTTGGAAGGAAAGTTATGACCAACCTAGATAGCATATTAAAAAGCAGAGATATTACTTTGTCAACAAAGGTCCATCTAGTCAAGGCTATGGTTTTTCCAGTGATCATGTATGGATGTGGGAATCAGACTGTGAAGAAAGCTGAGCACCGAAGAATTGATGCTTTTGAACTGTGGTGTTGAAGGAGACTCTTGAGAGTCCCTTGGACTGCAAGGAGATCCACCCAGTCCCTCCTAAAGGAAATCAGTCATGGGTATTCATTGGAAGGACTGATGCTGAAGCTGAAACTCCAATACTTTGGCCACCTGATGCAGAGAGTTGACTCATTGGAAAAGACTCTGATGCTGGGAGGGATTAGGGCCAGGAGGAGAAGGGGACGACAGAGGATGAGATGGCTGGATGGCATCACCGACTTGATGGACATGAGTCTGAGTGAACTCCGGGAGTTGGTGATGGACAGGGAGGCCTGGGTGCTGCGATTCATGGGGTTGCAAATAGTTGGACACGACTGAGTGACTGAACTGAACTGAACTGATAGAAAACCCTGTGGACTCAGTTATTAGCCCTGACTTGAGAAAGGCCATGGTTGAAGAAGAAAAAGCCTCTTGATTTTAGAAGGTGTTCTGTCACATCATTCTCAGTATTATTGATAGAAGCATTATTGGGAAAGCTGTTATGAAGCCCTTGTTGCTAGAGTTGATGAAGTCAGTTATTCACTCATTCTAGAGTTCTGTACTTAGTGGACATTGCTGCTGTTCTGTGACTTGAAGGACATGGAAAAAATCCTAAGGAGCACAGAAAGGGACAGATCGTGACAAAGGCTCGGATCCTCATACTGAATTTAGTGGCTTGTAAATTAAAACTTAAGTTCTTCCAGGAAAACAAAAAAGTAAGATGGCTACCTCTAGTAATGGCTTTAAGAAAACCCTTAAATTTCATCCTCACCTACAGCTTCAAGGGTCCTTAGGTAGAGGCTTGTTTTCTGCTTTTATACCTTGGTAATTCTTACAATCTTAAGTGTTTAGCCCAGTCTACTTTTGTGTTGTCAAGACATTTCTTTTGGCCTTTATTTTGTTTTCTGATTGTTCATTATCTCTTTCTTATTTTCTGGGAGCAGGGGTAATGTTGAATATGTTGGAAGAACAGATACTAGGTAGCCAATCAGAAAGTTAAATGTTCATTTCTTTATTTGAAATTCAACTGAATGTTAAGTCCCCATGGCAGTTACTTTATGATTGTTAGCCTTATCAATAAATGGGCCAAGGGGGATTTTTTCTTGACTTTGCTGTGATGGATCATTACATCTTTTTTTCTTTTCTTTTCTTTTTATAATGACATTTATAGGAAGGAAAATTCATAGTGTTTTCATGTTGCTTTTAGTGTATTGTCCTAGAATTATGTATCATAGATTGACACCAAATGTACTTGTGTGCTTTATTTCCAGAAAAAGTTAATCCCACAGGCAAAATCTGCTATTAAAATGTGGCACAGAATGGATTTAGACATAATTCAAAACCCATCAGTATTCTAAACATTAATCTTCTAAATTCTTAGAGTTTCATTATAAGTTAATTAGGTAATTACATTTTATGTGTTATGTTTTCTTTTTTTGTATTATGGAACTACTATTAAGTAAATCTGTACTTTGGCTTCACTCAAGAATTGATTTGCCAAGGAACTTCATCCATTCATTCAGATGGTATTTCTTGAGGACCTCAGTTCAGTTCACTCACTCAGTCATGTCCGATTCTTTGCAACCCAATGGACTGCAGCATGCCAGGTTTCCCTGTCCATCACCAGTTACTGGATTTTACTCAGACTCATGTCCATCGAGTTGGTGATGCCAACCAACCATCATATCCTCTGTCATCCCCTTTTCCTCTTGCCTTCAATCTTTCCCAGCATCAGGATCTTTTCCAATGAGTCAGTTCTTCCCATCAGGTGCGCAAAGTATTGGAGTTTCAGCTTCAGCATCAGTCCTTCCTATGAGTGTTCAGTACTGATCTCCTTTAGGATGGACTGGTTGGGTCTCTTTGCAGTCCAAGGGACTCTCATGAGTCTTCTCCAGCACCACAGTTCAAAAGCATCAGTTCTTTGGAGCTCAGCTTCCTTTATAGCCCAACTCTCACATCCATACATGGCTATTGGATAAACCATAGCCTTGACTAGATGGACCTTTGTTAGCAAAGTAATGTCTATGCTTTTTAATATGATGTCTGGGTTGGTCATAGTTTTTCTCCTAAGGAACAAGAGTCTTCTAATTTCATGACTGCAGTTACCATCTGCAGTGATTTTGGAGCCCAAGAAAATAAGTCTCTCACTGTTTCCATTGTTTCCCTATCTGTTTGCCGTGAAGTGATGGGACCAGATGCCATGATCTTAGTTTTCTGAATGTTGAGTTTTAAGGCAGCTTTTTCACTCTCCTCTTTTACTTTCATCAAGAGGCTCTTTAGTTGTTCTTCACTTTCTGCCTTAAGGGTGGTATGGCATATCTCAGATATCTGCATATCTGAGTTATTGATATTTCTCCCAGAAATCTTGAGGACCCTACTATGTGCTATTCCAGAACCTACTGTGTACTATTCCAGAAACTTCTGGTGTTGAGAGAGCTACTATATTCTATGTTTTCCTAGGAATAACTTAAATTTTTAAAAATATTGACTAATACATAATCATTATAGAAAAATTGGGAAAAAATGTAGAAATGTAAAGAAGAAAATAAAAAGTACCTGAAATTATGTATTTGGAGAATCATTGCAGTGTTTTTACACTATTACTTTTTTCTTCAAATGTTATAAAAAGTAAACATGAGCAATATTTCAGCATATATATATAAATATTTGCTTTTATTTTGAGTACTGAAAGTATAAAGTTAACTTTCAAAAGTAAGAAAAATAAAAGGGAGAATCTAAATGGTATAAAATGATATACAGTAAAATATAAAAACAGCTGAATGATATAAAATGGTATAAGAATAATCAGTTAAATAATATGAAAATAAACATATGGAAAAAGAATTCTTCACTTATACAAAAAACTGAAATATGACTATGAATTTCACAAGATATGCATTTTGCCTTTACTGGTGTGGTTCAGTTCAGTTCAGTCGCTCAGTTGTGTCCAACTCTTTGCGACCCCATGAATTGCACCACGCCAGGCCTCCCTGTCCATCACCATCTCCCGGAGTTCACTCAGATTCACGTCCATCGAGTCCGTGATGCCATCCAGCCATCTCATCCTCTGTCGTCCCCTTCCCCTCCTGCCCCCAATCCCTCCCAGCATCAGAGTCTTTTCCAATGAGTCAACTCTTCGCATGAGGTGGCCAAAGTACTGGAGTTTCAGCTTTAGCATCATTCCCTCCAAAGAAATCCCAGGGTTGATCTCCTTCAGAATGGACTGGTTGGATCTCCTTGCAGTCCAAGGGACTCTCAAGAGTCTTCTCCAACACCACAGTTCAAAAGCATCCATTCTTCGGTGCTCAGCCTTCTTCACAGTCCAACTCTCACATCCATACATGACCACAGGAAAAACCATAGCCTTGACTAGACGGACCTTAGTCGGCAAAGTAATGTCTCTGCTTTTGAATATACTATCTAGGTTGGTCATAACTTTTCTTCCAAGGAGTAAGCGCCTTTTAATTTCATGGCTAAGTCCAACTCTCACAGCCACACATGACTACTGGAAAAACCATAGCCTTGACTGGACGGACCTTTGTTGGCAAAGAAATGTCTCTGCTTTTAATGTAGCCGTAGTACACAAATATGATATCTTTACCCTCCTGTGTGCCCTGACTTGTCACCTCCACTGTGGTTTTCAGGGAGTAGAAATAAGGAATGTGTCTGCTCAGTCATGTCTAACGCTTTTTTGACCCTGTGGACTGTAGCCCTCCAAGTTCCTCTGCCCATGGAATTTTCCAGGCAAGAACACTGGAATGGGTTGCCATTTTCTGCTCCAGGGGATTTTCCCAACCCAGGGATCCAATCCATGTCTTCCAGTCTCCTGCATTGGCAGGTTGATTCTTTTCCTCTGCGCCACCTGGGAAGCCCCAAAATCAGGAGGAAAGTGGAATCAAATCAAGACACATGCGATTCAGCCTGAGTGATGAAGCTTCCTCTGCTTCTCCTCCACCCACGTTCCTTCCCCCATCTCCTGCCTTCCAGACCACGGCCTCTCCCTCTCTCTAAGCTCCCTAGGAAGCTCCCTGTTTCCCTGAGAAGCAATGTGTTATCACACGCATCATCAAATAATGTTTCCACACNGAAAAATAAAGTCTGACACTGTTTCTACTGTTTCCCCATCTAAGTGATGGGACCAGATGCCATGATCTTTGTTTTCTGAATGTTGAGCTTTAAGCCAACTTTTTCACTCTCCTCTTTCACTTTCACCAAGAAGCTTTTTAGCTCCCCTTCACTTTCTGCGTAAGGGTGGTGTCATCTGCATATCTGAGGTGATTGATATTTCTCCCGGCAATCTTGATTCCAACTTTGTTTCTTCCAGTCCAGCGTTTCTCATGATGTACTCTGCATATAAGTTAAATAAGCAGGGTGACAATATACAGCCTTGATGTACTCCTTTTCCTCTTTGGAACCAGTCTGTTGTTCCATGTCCAGTTCTAACTGTTGCTTCCTGACCTGCACACAGATTTATCAAGAGGCAGGTTAGGTGGTATGGTATTCCCATCTCTTTCAGAATTTTCCACAGTTTATTGTGATCCACACAGTCAAAGGCTTTGGCATAGTCAATAAAGCAGAAATAGATGTTTTTTTGAAACTCTCTTGCTTCTTCCATGATCCAGCAGATGTTGGCAATTTGATCTCTGGTTCCTCTGCCTTTTCTAAAACCACATCAGGGAGTTCGTGGTTCACGTATTGCTGAAGTCTGGCTTGGAGAATTTTGAGCAGTCAACTTCTAATTACCATCCCATAGACAATTTACAAGTATGACAAGGCTGTATACTGTCACCCTGTTTATTTAGCATATATGCAGAGTACATCATGTGAAATGCTAGGCTGGATGAATCACAAGCTGGAATCAAGATTGCTGGGGAAATATCAACAACCTCAGATATGCAGATGATATCACCCTAAGGGCAGAAAGCATAGAGGAGCTAAAGAGCCTCTTCATGAAGGTGAAAGAGGAGAGTGAAAAAGTTGGCTTAAATCTCAACATTCAAAACACTATGATCATGGCATCCAGTCCCATCACTTTATGGCAAATAGAAGGAGAAAAACTGGAAACAGTGACAGATTTTATTTTCTTGGGCTCCCAAATCTCTGCAGATAGTAACTGCAGCCATGAAATTAAAACTCGCTTGCTCCTGGGAAGGAACCTATGACAAACATAGACAGCATAGTAAAAAGCCAAACATCACTTTGCTGAAAAAGGTCAGTATAGTCAAAGCTAAGGTTTTTCCAGTAGTCATGTATGGATGTGAGAGTTGCACCATAAAAAGGCTGAGTGCTGAAGAATTGATGCCTTCATATTGTGGTGCTGGAGAAGACTCTTGAGAGTCCCTTGGACTGCAAGGAGATCCAACCAGTCAATCCTAAAGGAAATTAACTCTGAATATTCATTGGAAGGACTGATGGCTGGAGCTCTGATACTTTGGTCACATGATGCACAGAGTCAACTCACTGGAAAATACCTTGATGCTAGGAAAGATTGAAAGCAAAAGATGAGAGCAGCAAAGGATGAGACAGTTAGACAGCATCACCGACTCAATGGGCATCAATCTGAGCATACTCCAGGAGATTGTGAAGGACAGGGAAACCTGGTGTGCTGCAGTCCACAGCGGCTCAAAGATGTGGACACAAATTAGGGACGCAACAACAACAAGAGATAACTCACTAGGAGATCAATGAATTTAAAAAAAGACTAATGAAAAATCTCAGCCTGGGCGCCTCAAACTACTTTCCACTGGGCTTTGTTCAGAACTGTCAGCTAACATTAACAATACATAAGTCAGCTTGAACACTTTTTTAAAGGCATAAATGTTTTACGCACAGCACAAATGTTTTACATAGCTAACTATCAGTGAGTCTGTGAGTCTTGAAATTCCTGCCATCTATTCTCTATGCATTACGCACTTTAATGATGACAAATCATGGAAAGCTGAAGAGCTTCTTTGAAAAAAATGAAATCCACATGTTATTTCTCTGACTCTGGCTCTTTCATAAGATTTTATAGATTGGAATGAAGACAAAGGGGATTAAAGAAAGTTTGGCAGAAGCAAATCATGCCAACATAGATTTTTGACTCTGGAATATAGGATTAGTCAGTCAACAACCCACAAAACTTTACGACTCTTTCTTGTCATGGCGGGCTTAAGGCTGAGATTCTACGAAGAAGCAGCTTGCTATTGTTTAGTCGCTAAGCCATGTCTAACTCTTGTGTAACTCCATGGACTGTAGCCCACCAGCTGCTTCTGTCCATGGGATTTCCCAGGCAAGAACACTGGAGTAGGTTGCCATTTCCTTCTTGAGGGGATCTTCCTGACCCATGTCTCCTGCATTGGCAGGTAGATTCTTTACTATTGAATCACCAGGGAAGCCACCTTTATATTAAAAAAAAAAAAAGACAAACAAAAAAACACCTTATTAATAAAGCTATAGATCTTGAACTGTAACATTGATTTCATAAAATCATTTTGGCTCAGTTGTGGTCTAAAGCAATGCTCTTCTAACTACACATGTGAAGAACCAGATATTTTTATCCTATCTTCAAAGGAAAATTTCTGGAAAATACAATCAAAAGGAATTATTAGAAAAATTAAAAGATGGTTAAAACACATATATATATAAATAGAAGCCTCAAGTTTTTATTACTAGGTTTACTAGATATCAAATTACTCTTTACCATAAAAGTTCCTAAATGCTAACTTTTAAAAATAATTTTATTTCTTTATTTTTGCCTGTGCGCGGGCTTTCTCTAGCTGTGCCGAGTCAGGGCTACTCTCTAGTTGTGGCGTGAAATCCACATGTTATTTCAACATGTGGCAACAGAGGCTTCTCATGTTGCCGAGCACAGGCTCTAGGGCATGCAGGCTCCAGCAGTTACGGAACATGGGCTTAGCTGCTTCTTGGCATACGGATAGTCCCAAAACTAAACCCATGTCCCCTGCGTTAGCAGGTGGATTCTTAACCACTGGACCACCAGGGAAGTTCCTAAATGTTAACTTTTAATTTCTGGGCTTAGTTTATTGCAGGCCAGTAATAGTAACTCACGCTTTGAGTCACACTGCTTTATACCATTTCTGGCTCCTAAATGAAGGTGTTTTTCAAAACCAAGGTTTGTCTATCAGAGAAAGGTGGAAAAAGGATTAATGCACAACAGTGAACTATGGTCTGTGTGACTGCAGCAAATGTTAGGACCTCTTAATTGCTGTGACCTGGTTAGACACAGCTTTCCAAATATGTCCTTTGGCCTAATATTTAGTTCTGAACTGATAAAGCCTGATACATGTGGAATCTCTCAATCTGAAAGAAATGGTCAAATTCTACAGGTACTGCTTGTATAACATATTCCCCTTTTCAACTGTTATTTAGTGAGTGTTTAACATGCTTAAGGATTTCTTATTTTAATCAAAGCTTATATAGTGCCATGTGGAATGGTACATAACATAGAGCTTCAGTTCCGTTTTATTCCAAGTAAGGATTCTCTGAAGCCCCTTTGTTCTATGGTTCCATAAACTGAGAGTTCTGGGCCTTTTAGGCACTGATATTGCCTTTCTCTTCAACAGTGAGGGGAATCCAAATAGGAGCATTCATGGAGATCATTTTACTGATCTCCTTTCCTCAACCTCTGTGACTGCTCTTAGTTTTGCTTATACCATCATCTTGTGTTTTATTTTTGACATAAACCATTGACTGTGCTCATGCTGGAAAAGGGTACTAGTAACCACAATTATGTTGTTGGATTGTAGGGAAATCCACCTCTTGACTGTCCTTTCTCTCTGAAAAATGTGGATTTAATCTCCTGGAATAAAAATCATCGATTTTTATGCCATTTACTTAGTGGCATGATAGTTCAATTTCACTGTTTAGACATTTAAGGAGTAATTTTCTTCACCAGCATTATTGCTTCATGCAACAAAATATTGGCCTTTTAGAATACTTTAAACATTTGTAGAGATGAGAAAAAAATTAAACCATTTATTTACCTTACCTGGTATGGTTCCTTCAGTTCCCTTTCAGTAGACTGTGAAAAGTCAGTTTATGGTTAATACAGTGGGCATAAGAGGCAAACAAAATTTTAGTGTCAAGTTTCCAGTGAAATGCCATCATATGCTGTTGATTTTATCCCAATCTACCCCAGCGCACTGTCTTTACCAAAAGCTCTATCTTAGCATTAACACAGTAGCTCACCTCTTTTTTGGGTAACTGTCATCGTCTTTCACTCCTTAAATTCATTCTATTTTCATTTTTAAAAAGAAAAGTCTGCTAACATAAAGATCCACATTTACCAAACAGACACTACTCTGAAAACAACTAGGTGCCAATCAAAATGTATAACAGACATGGTTACACAAAATAATCAACAACAATTATAAGCAGGGATGATTCCTAAGCTCTACTCTGGGTAATAAAAGTTTCAATCATTCACCAGAAAGATAAAGTTCATTAATAGTCTTAAGAGTCTCTGTCTGCTTCAAGGGAGAGGCTGTCCCAGTTAGAAGAAAGAGAAAGGTCTGAGTACCCCAAAACCAGACACATGCCCAGGGATGGGGAGAAAGATAGGAAGGAAGTACATGGCAAGGTCAGCTCCAGAGCCTCAGACCTACTAATCAGCAAAACCTGGAAAGGCTTCCGACCAACTACAGACTTCATGACCAGCCACCAGGCATCCTCTCGTCCAGAACTTGTGCTGCCACTTCCATTCTGAATCCCACCTCTTTCAGCACCTCTATCCTCTGGGACCTTATTCCATTCACTGTCTCGGGACATGTGAAAGTGAAGGTCTTAGTCATGTCCAACTCTTTGCAACCCTATGGACTGTAGCCCACCAGGCTCCTCTGTCCATGGAATTCTCCGGGCAAGAATACTGGAGTGGGTTGCCATTCTCTTCTCCAGAGGATCTTCCCAACCCAGGGACTGAACCTGGGTCTCCTGCATTGCAGGCAGATTCTTTACCATCTAGCCACCAGGGACACCTGTCCCAGACATGCGTCTGCATAAAAATCAAGCTTAGGGAGCTTCACCATTATTTCATATCTTGTTCACACAAAGGTCAGGATGTCTCTAAAACTTTTCTGACTAATCCACACATTTCCAATACCTGAGATTTCACAAAGGAAAACCCAATTCTGACATTCATTTTACTAATTATCAAAACCATCAGTGTTAGAGATAAAAGATTGCTAAGGCACTTGAAGCTGCCTCTGATGGCAGCATTTTGATTAAATGCTACTGATAACCACCGCTGGAGTATGTATTTCAAATTAGAATAACTGCCTGCCTTAGGGTCTGGATGAAAAAGAACTGAAACCTATATTTGTGCACATCATGTCTGCGAAAGTATTTTAAAGTAAATTACAGACCAGAAAATAAATACCTTCCTGTTAAAAAAATCAAGCCCTTGAAACAGGGGACTACACTTAGGATGTCCTTTTGCTCATCTCCTTTTCATTCTTAATCCACAGCTATGCAGCTTCCATCCTATTAAGACTGATTCTGCCAAGATTGTTTATGACCTAGATGCTAAATTCAGTGTGCCAGGTCCTAGCCCAGTTCCTGAAATACAGTTTTAAAGCATCCATATTCATTTCTATAATTTTAGGAGGAATTAAACATGTCTCAATCCCATTTTTCCCTTACCATATACTCTTTTAATTACACTTCTGAGAAACCTTGATTCAGGCATGAGATGGGAGAGTTTGAGAAAATAATTAAATGGCATATGCCATGTTCATTATTCAGCAAATGAAATCTCACCTCCCATGAAATGATTTGTCAAAAAACTGAAAGTCAGTTTAGTTCATTAAGCCCTCAAGTGCTCCTAAAAATGCTCAGCCTGAGACAACGGAACTATGTAAACATACCTGAAAGTAATGATACCTAAATGCCTCTGGAAAAAAACACAGGTAGTAAACATTCTGTCATGGATAAGTTAAGTCCCTTTTTTTTTTTTTTCTGGCAGAATTAATAGTTTACCAATTGCGACAACAAGATTCCTTCTTATTAAATGTATACTACTTCCCTCTACCTATCAGTTTTAACTTCTATTCAAAGATTCCAGGTTAAATAAAGGAATTAGAAATGGATGATGGCTTCACAAGGGCATTTTCAGGCATGCAGTGTTTAAATGATAATACATCTTTTTCTGAAGCTGTCTAAACCTTAATTCAGTACAAGGAAATGCAGCTTCCACTTCAATGTATTTGAAGGCTTTCCCTCCTGTAGAATGGAATGTTGGGTATGTCTTTATTTTCATACAAGTGGGTAATATAGATGTGCGTGAAATGTGGGAGATACCACCACGAGGACTTACTGCACATTTCTCTTGAGAAGAGATTGAGTTGCAGAGAAATAAGAAATTCAGAGTGGATTTGAGGAACTGCCAAATCATGAGTAGAAACATGTTAAAAAGATTCTTCTTCTATATATTATGACACTCAGAATGTGAGAGTCCCTCTGATTATCTTTAAAACAGCCCCATCATCGCCAGAGAGAGTTGCAAGGAGCAGAGAGGATACCTGTGTGAGTAAAAAGTCATCCCTGAGGAAGAAGAGAGACTTAGGCTCTGATGCAAGTGACGTTAGGTGCCTCTGATCAGTTTCAGACACTGTGCTCCACGCTTTCCCAGACAGCAGTATACTATTACGTGCTACTTGTATCTGAAGATGTAAGCTCAGGAAGGCAAGAGAGAGAAAATATGTCAGTGCCTGCTGTGCTTAGTCGCTCAGTCGTGTCCGACTCCTCTTTGGGACCCCACGGACTGTAGCCCACCAGGCCCCTCTGTCCATGGGATTATCCAGGCAAGAATATGGGAGTGGGTTGCCATGGCCTCCTCCAGGGGATCTTCCCAACCACAGGGATCAAACCCAGGTCTCCTGCATTGCAGGCAGATTCTTTTACCATCTGAGCCACCAGGGAAAACTGTGTAAGTGCGTATGTATATACAAGTACACCTACGTGTACAGATATACATTATATGTGTGTGTGGACATATATATATATGTAGGACATATGGGCTTCCCTGGTGGCTCAGATGGTAAAGAATCTGCCTGCAATGCAGGACACACAGGTTTGATCCCTGCGATGGGAAGATCCCCTGGAGAAGGAAATTTGGCAACCCACTCAGTATTCTTGCCTAGAGAATCCCATGGACAGAGGGGCCTGCTGGGCTACAGTCCGTGGGGTCCCAAAGAGCTGGACTCAGCTGAGTGACTAACACTTTCATTTTTCTTTCCACTTTACTTTTATACATATATATATATATACACACACACACACATATATATAATGCCTACATATATTTTTCAATTATATATATATGTCTTCATGTAAAATGTATATGTATATTTATTATAAAATATGTATTCATTTAACAATCCAATGATTGACTCATCATTTTAATGAACAAGTCAAAGTTCCTGCTGAGATAAGGAGTCCTTCTCCCTTGGCTGCTTTCCAAGTGTCTCTTGCTTTCTGATCTCACTATGTACAAGGTGATCTTGGTGTTTAAAGAGAAGTAATCTTTCATGTGATATGACTCCCAAACACCAAAGTTCCCCCTTATTCTCTTCTGAAGAAGCAGTAATTCATTGTAGTGTTGGAATTGAAACTAGCTGCCCATTAGGCTGAGCTCTAAGAAGAGTTTTCCCCTAACAGTCTGAGTTTACAGCCTATACCTGCAACAATGTGTCTCCACTGATCTTCCTTTAGTTGAATTCTCACAATAGGCTTGTGAGGAAGAGTAGGTATATTGACAGGCCCTCCTACTGTAGTAAAAGCTTTCCCCATCCTTTGGGGAATGGGCCATCCTAACTCCAACCCCTCAGTTCAGGGTTTCCAATTAAAATTCATGCAATGAATGACAATGCTGTGTGATTTCATCATCAGAGCCTTAAGGGACAAGAGTTAGACAGGCTATGAAAGTCACACAAGACAACATCGCTAGCCATATCTTTCATGTGATATGACTCCCAAACACCAAAGTTCCCCCTTATTCTCTTCTGAAGAAGCAGTAATTCATTGTAGTGTTGGAATTGAAACTAGCTGCCCATTAGGCTGAGCTCTAAGAAGAGTTTTCCCCTAACAGTCTGAGTTTACAGCCTATACCTGCAACAATGTGTCTCCACTGATCTTCCTTTAGTTGAATTCTCACAATAGGCTTGTGAGGAAGAGTAGGTATATTGACAGGCCCTCCTACTGTGTAAAAGCTTTCCCCATCCTTTGGGGAATGGGCCATCCTAACTCCAACCCCTCAGTTCAGGGTTTCCAATTAAAATTCATGCAATGAATGACAATGCTGTGTGATTTCATCATCAGAGCCTTAAGGGACAAGAGTTAGACAGGCTATGAAAGTCACACAAGACAACATCGCTAGCCAGTCAGTGTTAAAGACTTGAATCCACTGGGTCTGATTCCAAAGCCTTCACTTTGGGCCACCAAGTTATACTGGCTCCCAGTGTACAGAACTAAAAAGCCTCTTGATGAAAGTGAAAGAGGAGAGTGAAAAAGTTGGCTTAAAGCTCAACATTCAGAAAACTAAGATCATGGCATCTGGTCCCATCACGTCATGGCAAATAGGTGGGGAAACAGTGGGAACAGTGTCAGACTTTATTTTTCTGGGCTCCAAAATCACTGCAGATGGTGACTGCAGCCATGAAATTAAAAGATGCTTACTCCTTGGAAGGAAAGTTATGACCAACCTAGATAGCATATTCAAAAGCAGAGGCATTACTTTGCCAGCAAAGGTCCATCTAGTCAAGGCTATGGTTTTTCCAGTGGTCATGTATGGATGTGAGAGGTGGACTGTGAAGAAAGCTGAGCACTAAAGAATTGATGCTTTTGAACTGTGGTATTGGAGAAGACTCTTGAGAATTCCTTGGACTGCAAGGAGATGCAACCAGTCTGTTCTAAAGGAGATCAGTCCTGGGTGTTCTTTGGAAGGACTGATGCTAAAGCTGAAACTCCAGTACTTTGGCCACCTCATGCAAAGAGCTGACTCATTGGAAAAGACTCTGATCCTGGGAGGGACTGGGGGCAGAAGGAAAAGGAGACAACAGAGGATGAGATGGCTGGATGGCATCACTGACTTGATGGGTGTGAGTCTGAGTGAACTCCGGGAGTTGGTGATGGACAGGGAGGCCTGATGTGCTGTGATTCATGGGGTCGCAAAGAGTCAGACACGACTGAGCGACTGAACTGAACTGGACTGAATGTACAGAAGTGTGGCTGGGGTGCGCTGAAACATTTATTGAGTAAATAGCAAGAAGCGAAGGAGAGAGAGAGGACTGCCCAGTTCACATCTCTGGCCAGGGCTTGGCCTCGGCATCAACATCTGCTAAAGCACAGGCTTGGGGGTTAAATCTGAGCTCCCTACGTGTCCCTTCCCAACCAGGCGACCTCAACACCACTTGCCTTCACACAATCTCAGTTTCTTCATGCACTGACTCCTAAGTGCCGTCATGAGATTTCAATGAAACAATGACATCAAAGACTTGAGAACACTTGCTGATTCCTGATAAATGTGCATAAACAGAGCGTGACCGGTTGTAACACAAGGAACCACTAGCGCCCCTCTGCATCCTGCCTGCTCTCGGCTGGCTTCAAAGTCCATGTTGTTGGGTGCTGATTTGTTAAACAACGTGGTTCACCTACATTCACTCCTGTTTTTCAAGCCCCTTCTTGTTCCCTGCCTCAGCTCCTAGACGTGCCTTTCTTAAAGACAGGAATCAGTCACAGCTGTGGAAAGACGTACCCTTTGCAGTGGGTCACTGGGCCCACACGCCTTCCTTTTTGAAGGGGCACAAGTCTTTGCTCTGCAAATAGAAAGGGATCTAAAATGCATTTCCAAAATTTTCTGGTCATACATTTGAGTCTTGAGACATGTTGAAATAACTTTCTAAGCCCGAGATGGAGAGCCCCTTGTCCAGGGCACCATATCAGCTAAAACTGTAACTTCTGCATTCCTGTAAGTGCTCTGTTAGACCAGAAACATGGAACATCCGGTCAGCCAAACACCAAATGCCGAGCCAGCTCTAGGCCTTCTCATCCCATCAAGGATGATGACATGGCCACAGCCAATCTGATATTTTCTATTTTTCTCTTCCTGTTCTTTATTCCTTATCCTATAAAATCTCCCTGCCTTCTGCCTCCTTGGGAGATTCTCCAAAAGGAGACTGCTTCATGAAGTGTTAAACAGAGTTTGTCTGTATCACCTAAACTGTCTTCTTGAATCACTTTTTTTTAAAACAGATATTTGGGGTTATATGCCCTGAGCTATCACTGTGACCGAGAGAAGCTGTAGACCTCCTGACAATTATTGGGTCAACACTTCCTGTCATCTTCATGTCCTTTTATCAGAAGAAGTGACCATTGGTGTGGCTATTTTCTCTAGTTATGTATCTGCTTTCATTTTTAATCATGAGGATCTATTTTTACTTTTGAGAAATATAATACAATCCCTCCCTCAAAGCAATTGTCCATTGACCAAGGAAATAAATTATGACAAAGTTACAGTGACTTAAGTGAGACATTTAAATGAACTGGAGTTGTTTGAATCACATTAACAACTATATGCCTTTGGAGGATGGTGGTGCATTTGTGCATGCGACATCTAAGCTATTCAGTGAACAGCCACCAGGAATCTGTGAATCCCTCACATTAAAATCTTGGCGCCTCAGAGACCTCCGTTCTACAGACTGGGAACCAATGTCTACAAGCATTTAGCTGAGAATTTGGAGAAGAAAATACCACAAGGTTAATTTGAACTTTCTCTCTCTGACTGGTCTATAATTCTACTAATGACTGGCTGGATTTAAAAATTAAAATAATGATAGGGTGATTGTAAATAGAATTGTGTTTTGAAACAAGAAAAACATAAATTTATAGTTGCTTTGGAGTCTAATTTTTATCTACGGTAGACTGATCTAAGTCTTGGCAGGATACTCGACATAATTTGAAACCATGAAGGTATAAACCCAAAGGGAAAAATGCCTAAATTATGCTCAAACTGATCAGGGAAGATGGTTGGGGGAGGTTTCATTATTAAAATTACTGAACAGGAAAGTGCCTTCAACTATAATATAAAAGGCAAATTGCAATTACTGTTCTACTTTTCCTCCACTTTCTTTCTTTAGTGTACAAGCAGTTTATACAAAACTAGTTTTTGCCATCTCCTGAGTTTCTCATATTTTCACAGAAAAAAAACTTCCTCCATGTAATAAATTTATCTAAATGTAAAAAAAAAGATCATCTTCTTTCTGGCCTCCTTAACCCTAATACTAAAAGGGTTTCAGATTTACATAGAAAGAAGGAAAAGAATTCATTTCTTAATCATTAGTTAGGCAGGTAACTGACATTGTTGCTATTTAAAAGAGCCTACAGTTTATTCCCAAGTATTTTATTCGTTTTTGTTGCAGTGGTGAATTGTTTCCTTAATTTCCCTTTCTGATTTTTCATTGTTAGCGTATAGGAATGCAAAGGATTTCTGTGTATGAATTTTGTATCCTGCAGCTTTATTAAATTCATTGATTAGCTCTAATAATTTTCTGGTGGCATCCTTAGAGTTTTCTATAGTGAGACAAAAGACTTGTATACAGAGAACTAGAAGACACTGACGAAAGAAATCAAGGACAACACAAACAGATGGAGAGATAAATCATGGCCTTGGATTTGAAGAATAAATATTGAGAAAATGACTATAGCACCTAAAGCAAACTACAATTCAAAGCAATCACTGTCAAATCACCAGTGGCAATTTTCAGAAGTAGAACAACAACAACAACAACAAATTCACTATTTGTATGGAAACACAAAAGACTTCTGAATAGCCAAAATAATCTTGAGAAAGAAGAATGGAGCTGGAGGAATCAACCTTCCTGACCTCAACTATACTACAAAGCTACAGTAATCAAGGCAGTGTGGTACTAGCACAAAGAGGGAAATATAGATCAATGGGCCAAGATGGGAAAGCCCAGAGATAAGCCCATGCACCTTTAGATATTTTATCATTGACAATGGAGGCAAGAATATACAATAGAGAAAAAACAGCCTTTTCTAGATAGCTATGTGTGAAAGAATGAAATTAGAACACTTCTTAACACAAAAATAAACTTGAAGTGGATTAAAGACCAAAATATAAGGCCAGAAACTATAAAACTCTTAGGGGAAAACATAAGCAGAACACTCTTTGACATATATCACAGCAATATCCTCTTTTACCTACCTACTAGAGTAATAGAAATAAACACAAAAACAAACAAGTGGAATCTAATTAAACTTAAAAGCTTTTGCTAGCAAAGGAAACTATAAACAAGATTAAAAGACAGTCCTCCGAATGGGAGAAAATAATTGCAAATGAAACAACTGACAAAGGATTAATCTCCAAAATATACAAGCAATTCATGCAATTCAATACCAGAAAAACAAGCCAATTAAAGAATGGGTGGAAGGCCCAGACAGACATTTCTCCAAAGAAGACATACAGATGGCCACCAATCACATGAAAAGATGTTCACCATCGCTCATTATTAGAGACCTGCAAATCAAGACTACAATGAGGTGTTAACCTCACACCAGTCAGAGTGCCCTTCATCAAAAAATCTATAAGCAATAAATGGAGAGAGTGCGGAGAGAAGGGAATCCCCTTGCACTGCTGTGTGGGTCAGTCACTCAGCTGTGTCCGACTCTGCGACTCCATGGACTGCACCCCACCAGGCTTCTCTGTCCATGGATGGCCTGGTTGGATCTTTTGGATGATCAAAGTGGACATAAGAACTACTGCCACTGAAACTTACCGAGGAGTCCGTGACAATATGATGCGATTGTCACCAAGTTCAGAGGGCCGCCCTGGCACACATCACTAGCACTGCCTCAAAGCCCACACTCTGGCACCAAATGTGTTCTCAGGTCCTCTCTGACAGTGGGAATTGCATGGAGCATGCCACGTGCCCTGGACGATGTCCCTGACACTGAGGGCGCAGCAGTGAATGTGAGGAAAGGAGGCACGCGAACTCCCCGGTGCCGCTCCTCAGAGCCATGGGTTCAGCAGCAGTGGTGCCCAGGGTCCGAGGAGAGTTACTGCAGCTTGGGAGCAGATGGCAGCAGCTTGGCTCTGATGGAGCCTCAGTGGTCACTGATTGATTCTCTAGACGCTTTAGATCAGGACCCTGCAGGTATCAATCACCAGAGGTGCTGAGAAGAACTCTATGACCCTCTTCCTGTCTTCAGATATGTGATGAGGCATTGAATTAATTTTCTAGGGCTGCTGAGCCAAATTACCCCAATCTCAGTAGCTGGAGAAGACTCTTGCGAGTCCTTGGATAGCAAGGAGATCCAACCAGTCCATCCTAAAGGAGATCAGTCCTGAGTGTTCATTGGAAGGACTGATGTTTAAGCTGAAGCTCCAATACTTTGGCCACCTGATGCAAAGAGCTGACTCATTGAAAAAGACCCTGATGCTGGGAAAGATTGAAGGCACGAGGAGAAGGGGACAACAGAGGATGAGATGGTTGGACAGCATCACCAACTCAATGGAAATGAGTTTGAGTAAACTCTGGGAGTTGGTGATGGAAAGGGAAGCCTGGCCTGCTGCAGTCCATGAGACAGCAAAGAGTCGGACACAAGTGAGTGACTGAACTGAATTGATTTATCTTATTGTTCTAGAAGTCAAAAGTCAGAAAAAGGATCTTGAGGACTAAAATCAAGGTATTGGCATTGCCATATTCCTTTTAGAAACTCTAGGGGAGAATCTGTTCTCTGACTTTTCCAGCTTCTAGAAGCTCTGTGTCCTTGACTTGCCACCCTCTTCCACCTTCCAGGCCAGTAATCATATCACTCTGCCCTCTGTTTCCATTTTCCTATCTCTCTCTGTGACTCCCCTGCCTCCTTCTACTCCTTATAAGAGTCATTGTGATTACACCAGTAGGATAATCTGGAACAATCTCCCCATCAAAAACCCCTTAACTTTGTCACACCTGCTAAGCCCCTTTTGCCACAGAAAGTAACACATCCACAAGTTCTGGGAATTAGGATCTGGACATCTCTGGGGAGCCATCATTCTGCAGACCACAGCATCATGGGATGAAACTTCAGAGGTTAAAGACAGGGTAAACCAGCAACACTGAGAGGAGAGGGGGCAGGGAAACACAAGCCTCCCCCAACCTCTCCTTTGCCATGTGTTGACCTCAGTGCAGCTGGAAGGCATAGCAGTTGAAAGAATTCTTAGCCTGTAAATATCTGTGGTGAATTTTTGCCTCATCTGGGATGAGACTCCCAGTGCTGTGGGACAAAAATTAGTCATGAAATGTCTCCCAGTCATTGGTCAAATTTCCAACCAGAGGAGCAACTGATATATGTTTGTCCTCTGTCCTTGACCCGGCAGTCCGAGCCTCTAAAGTCAGCCTCTCACCCTCCCCAAGCTTGATTCACACTTGCTAAGCTTCCTGGAGGCACCTGAAAATTTTTGACACAGAACTCAAGTTGTATGTCCTTATTGAGGTTCCTGGGAAGCCCACTGAGGTTTGAAGTTAAGTTTTACCTGCTTTCTCAGAAAGAACATAACCCCATCAGTGAAAGTCGCTCAGTCATGTCCGACTCTTTGAGACCCCATGGACTACACAGTCTATGGAATTCTCCAGGCCAGAAGACTGGAGTGGGTATCTGATCCCTTCTCCAGAGGATCTTCCCAACCCAGGGATCAAACCCAGGTCTCCCGCATTGCAGGTGGATTCTTTACCAACTGAGCCACCAGGGAAGCCCATACTGGTTGAAAAATCCCTTGTCTGATTTAGAATAATGTATGCATTAAAAAAATACATACTGGAAACCAATGAGACAGAAAATATGTTGTGCTGTCAAACATTCTTTCTTAGAAACCTTAGACTCTGGAGATTGCAGCCACTGACTCTGCTTTTTCTAGCAACTTCCCAGCCCAGAGATGTGAAGCAGGCACACGTGCCTGCCCATGCGCCTGGCCCAGCACAATGGAGGTGGTGCTTTATGGAGCAGTATGCCAATGAATGACTGAAACCTTGATGCTTGCTTCCCTGGGGTGCAATAGTTAGGGTGTCTGAGTGGAAGGAGTAAGACTAGATTCAGGCCTCCGAGTGATGCTCCATGTGGTGGTTTTTCAGCTGCTGCAAAGGGATAAAGTACCCGCTCAGGACATGCGGCCTCTGGGCTACAGAATCTCCGGGGTCTTTGCCAAACCACCACTGCAGAAAGGGTCAGTGCTTGGGGAGCTGACTGCATTCCCTGATCCTAATAGAGGTACACATCCATTCAGTTCAGTTCAGTTCAGTCGCTCAGTCGTGTCTGACTCTTTGCGACCCCATGAATCGCAGCATGTCAGGCCTCCCTGTCCATCACCAACTCCCGGAGTTCACTCAGACTCGTGTCCATTGAGTCCGTGATGCCATCCAGCCATCTCATCCTCGGTCGTCCCCTTCTCCTCCTGCCCTCAATCCCTTCCAGAATCAGGGTCTTTTCCCATGAGTCGACTCTTCGCATGAGGTGGCCAAAGTACTGGAGCTTCAGTTTTAGCATCATTCCTTCCAAAGAAATCCCAGGGTTGATCTCCTTCAGAATGGACTGGTTGGATCTCCTTGCAGTCCAAGGGACTCTCAAGAGTCTTCTCCAACACCACAGTTTAAAAGCATCCATTCTTTGGTGCTCAGCCTTCTTCACAGTCCAACTCTCACATCCATACATGACCACAGGAAAAACCATAGCCTTGACTAGACGGACCTTAGTTGGCAAAGTAATGTCTCTCCTTTTGAATATACTATCTAGGTTGGTCATAACTTTTCTTCCAAGGAGTAAGTGCCTTTTAATTTCATGGCTGCAGTCACCATCTGCAGTGATTTTGGAGCCCAAAAAAACAAAGTCTGATGCTGTTTCTACTGTTTCCCCATCTATTTCCCATGAAGTGATGGGACCAGATGCCATGATCTTCGTTTTCTGAATGTTGAGCTTTAAGCCAAATTTTTCACTCTCCTCTTTCACTTTCATCAAGAGGCTTTTTAGCTCCTTTTCATTTTCTGCCATAAGGGTGGTGTCATCTGCATATCTAAGGTTATTGATATTTCTCCCGGCAATCTTGATTCCAGCTTATGTTTCTTCCAGTCCAGAGTTTCTCATGATGTACTCTGCATAGAAGTTAAATAAGCAGGGTGACAATATATAGCCTTGATGTACTCCTTTTCCTATTTGGAACCAGTCTGTTGTTCCATGTCCAGTTCTAACTGTTGCTTCCTGACCTGCATACAGATTTCTCAAGAGGCAGGTTAGGTGGTCTAGTATTCCCATCTCTTTCAGAATTTTCCACAGTTTATTGTGTAGGTCAAGGCTGTATATTGTCACCCTGCTTATTTAACTTCTATGTAGAGTACATCATGAGAAATGCTGGACTGGAAGAAACACAAGCTGGAATCAAGATTGCTGGGAGAAATATCAATAATCTCAGATATGCAGATGACACCACCCTTATGGCAGAAAGTGAGGAGGAGCTAAAAAGCCTCTTGATGAAAGTGAAAGAGGAGAGTGGAAAAGTTGGCTTGAAGCTCAACATTCAGAAAACGAAGATCATGGCATCTGGCCCCATCACTTCATGGGAAATAGATGGGGAAACAGTAGAAACAGTGTCAGACTTTGTTTTTTTGGGCTCCAAAATCACTGCAGATGGTGACTGCAGCCATGAAATTAAAAGGCGCTTACTCCTTGGAAGAAAAGTTATGACCAACCTAGATAGTATATTCAAAAGCAGAGACATTACTTTGCCGACTAAGGTCCGTCTAGTCAAGGCTATGGTTTTTCCTGTGGTCATGTATGGATGTGAGAGTTGGACTGTGAAGAAGGCTGAGCGCCGAAGAATTGATGCTTTTGAACTGTGGTGTTGGAGAAGACTCTTGAGAGTCCCTTGGACTGCAAGGAGATCCAACCAGTCCATTCTGAAGGAGATCAACCCTGGGATTTCTTTGGAAGGAATGATGCTAAAACTGAAGCTCCAGTACTTTGGGCACCTTATGCGAAGAGTTGACTCATTGGAAAAGACCCTGATGCTGGGAGGGATTGGGGGCAGGAGGAGAAAGGGACGACCGAGGATGAGATGGCTGGATGGCATCACAGACTCAATGGACGTGAGTCTGAGTGAACTCCGGGAGTTGGTGATGGACAGGGAGGCCTGGCGTACTGCGATTCATGGGGTCGCAAAGAGTCGGACACGACTGCGCGACTGAACTGAACTGAACTGATTGTGATCCACACAGTCAAAGGCTTTGGCATAGTCAATAAAGCAGAAATAGGTTGGTGAGAAAGTAATTGCCATTTTGGACCATAAATTTTAAATTATTATAACTAGGTTCAGACACATCTTTATTAATCAAAATAGGAACCATTACAATTAGCACATTTTTCCCAACAAGAAATAAGTTTGTTTGTTCCTGTAGCCTAAAAATCCGTGCTTTGGTATTTGAAGAACTCTGATATCAGGAAGTGAATAGTACAGAAAGAGTCAGCCAGTTTACTTGAGGACCTTTGTTTTTCAAAAGCTTTGTAAAGTGTTTTATTGGTCACGATTCTTTTATTATTTTTTTTATTTTTGACTGGTTGACTTTATTTTTTTAATATAAATTTATTTATTTTAATTGGAGGCTAATTACTTTACAATATTGTATTGGTTTTGCCATACATCAACATGAATCCGCCACAGGTATACATGTGTTCCCCATCCTGAACCCCCCTCCCTCCTCCCTCCCTGTACCATACCTCTGGGTTGTCTCAGTGCACCAGCCCCGAGCATCCAGTATCATGCATCAAACCTGGACTGGCGATTCATTTCATATATGATATTATATGTTTCAATGCCGTTCTCCCAAATCATCCCACCCTCTCCCTCTCCCACAGAGTCCAAAAGTCTGTTCTTTACATCTGTGTCTCTTTTGCTGTCTCGCATACAGGGTTATTGTTACCATTTTTCTAAATTCCATATATATGCATTAATATACTGTATTGGTGTTTTTCTTTCTGGCTTACTTCACTCTGTATAATTGGCTCCAGCTTCATCCACCTCATTAGGACTGATTCAAATGTATTCTTTTTAATGGCTGAGTAATACTCCATTGTGTATATGTACCACAGCTTTCTTATCCATTCGTCTGCTGATGGACATCTAGGTTGCTTCCATGTCCTGGCTATTATAACAGTGCTGTGATGAACACTAGGGTACACGTGTCTCTTTCAATTCTGGTTTCCTCGGTGTGTACGCCCAGCAGTGGGATTGCTGGGTCATAAGGCAGTTCTATTTGCAGTTTCTTAAGGAATCTCTACACTGTTCTCCATAATGATTCTTTTAAAAGGCATTGAAGATAACCCCTGCCTGCCTGGCTAAAGATCAAAGGGCAAAAGGGAGTGGCTGGCCCGCTGTTAATGGCTGGAGAAAGACCGGAGTATAAATAGGTGCAGCAAATTGACAGCCCAAATGCTGTCATAAAACTTCAAGGGCTGCTGTTAAAACTAATCAACGTTAACTTGAACCTGTAATTCTGACAAAACTATATAAAATGACATAAAACATTTAACACCACAGTTTTGCCCTAATTATTTATTTTCCCCTTTCTCTCACCTCTCCAAACAAACCAATTAGTTCAGTTCTATGACCACAATTTAAAATTGTGGGTAAACAGTGAATAAAAAGAATACCTTTAAGATCCAGAAAATGTGCCAACACCATACTTTCAGGCCATCATTGCATGTGATCTCAAGGACTCTGGGATGAGCTGGCCTCTCGTCCGTAGTACAGACAGAAGGAAGACGGTAACAGCTAACTGGCAACTGTTGTTGCCTTGGCTACAACTCTAACTTTTGGCAATTGTATTATTCCTTCCATACTTCTGTGATTTTAGCACTCACTTAAATAGTACCTGAAAATACCAAAAAGGTATCATTATTTACATCTAGGTTGCTTCCATGTCCTGGCTATTATAAACAGTGCTGTGATGAACACTAGGGTACACGTGTCTCTTTCAATTCTGGTTTCCTCGGTGTGTACGCCCAGCAGTGGGATTGCTGGGTCATAAGGCAGTTCTATTTGCAGTTTCTTAAGGAATCTCTACACTGTTCTCCATAATGATTCTTTTAAAAGGCATTGAAGATAACCCCTGCCTGCCTGGCTAAAGATCAAAGGGCAAAAGGGAGTGGCTGGCCCGCTGTTAATGGCTGGAGAAAGACCGGAGTATAAATAGGTGCAGCAAATTGACAGCCCAAATGCTGTCATAAAACTTCAAGGGCTGCTGTTAAAACTAATCAACGTTAACTTGAACCTGTAATTCTGACAAAACTATATAAAATGACATAAAACATTTAACACCACAGTTTTGCCCTAATTATTTATTTTCCCCTTTCTCTCACCTCTCCAAACAAACCAATTAGTTCAGTTCTATGACCACAATTTAAAATTGTGGGTAAACAGTGAATAAAAAGAATACCTTTAAGATCCAGAAAATGTGCCAACACCATACTTTCAGGCCATCATTGCATGTGATCTCAAGGACTCTGGGATGAGCTGGCCTCTCGTCCGTAGTACAGACAGAAGGAAGACGGTAACAGCTAACTGGCAACTGTTGTTGCCTTGGCTACAACTCTAACTTTTGGCAATTGTATTATTCCTTCCATACTTCTGTGATTTTAGCACTCACTTAAATAGTACCTGAAAATACCAAAAAGGTATCATTATTACTGGCTTAGGCCTGTGCCTTTTTCTTTCTTTCTATTAGCTGCTCCTTCACACACTGGCCCAAGAGTCCTGGGCTCAGCAGGACGAGGGGAAGCACTCACATTCTCACCCCATTTCCAGGCTTTGCCACATTCTAACTGTGGAGCCCAGGGGTCTCCTAGCCAATTGCATGTATAAATACAAGAGTTTTAAATAACAAACAAACAACAAAAACCAGAAAACAAAATGACAACCCTCCAGGTAACAGACACCATTAAGAAGTCATGTCACCATAACTAATAAATAAAATGCTCTTTTAAACAATCAGTCCTCTTTAAATCCTCTTTGTATCCAATTTAAAGTTCAAAATTGATAGTAGGGAAGAAAACTGGAAAGGAAGAAAAACATTTCTGTAATACTATTTGCATTCTGACCACCAGGAAGATAAACAGATTCAAAACAATGATTTCCTAGAAAGTAACTTTAATTCACAGAGAAGGCAATGGCACTCCACTCCAGTACTCTTGCCTGGAAAATCCCATGGACGAAGAGCCTGGTAGGCTGCAGTCCATGGGGTCGCTAAGAGTTGGGCACGACTGAGCAACTTCACTTTCACTTTTCACTTTCATGCATTGGAGAAGGAAATGGCAACCCACTCCAGTGTTCTTGGCCTGGAGAATCCCAGGGGTGGGGTGCCTGATGGGCTGCCGTCTATGGGGTCACACAGAGTCAGACACGACTGAAGCGACTTAGCAGTAGTAGCAGCAACATTAATTCAAAGTTCTCAGGAAAAAAATCCTTAATGTTTCTTCTGGGTGGAAGTAGGAATTGCATCTTTAAATAAAAAGACAGTTTTTATTTGAGGCCCATTAGAAGTAATTAAGAAGAGTGGGTAGAGAGGAAAAAGTGATAAAGAGCAAACCATACGTCAGGTGATAGGAGTCACGTTCCAGGTATGACTCATGCATCACGTTCTAGCCTCTACCTCTCTGCCCAACTGCTGTTTTATGTCACTCTATTCCAAATTTCTGTATTTTTCATGCTGCTAAGATGGATGACACTGTCTGGTTATTTAGCATCAATCAGAGCTATTCAGCTATTAGTCTATGGATGAATAGTCTTCTAAGGTAGACCCCTAAAAGACAATTTGTGTGCACACATACACTGAGGGTATGCATCTGGGTGATTTTTTAAAATTGTTTCTCTTCATTGGGAGTCAGGTGGGAAAAGAAAAATATTTTGAGCACTTGAATACTTCTCAAAGATTTAAGTCATTCAAAAGGAAGCTATATGGAATACTACTCTGCCATAAAAAAGAATGAAATAATGCCATCTGCAGCAACATGGATGGAACTAGGGATCATGATACTAAGTGATGTAAGTCAGAGGAAGACAAACACATGCCCGATCAGTTACATGTGGACTCTAAAACATAACACAAACGAACTTACCTAAGAAACAGACTCACAGACATAGAGAAAAGACTTGTAGTTACTGAGAGGGAGGGACGGTGGGGGTGGGACGGAGTGGGAGTTTGGCACGAGCAGACGCAAGCGACTGTATATAGGGTGGATAAACAACAAGGTTCTACTGTATAGCCCAGGGAACTATATTCGATAGCTTATGATAAACCATAAGGGAAAAGAATACACCAAAGGACGTTTATATGTGTATAACTGAATCACTTTGTTGTACAGCAGAAATTAACACTGTAGATCAACTATACTTCAATTTAAAAAAAATGAAATTGTAAGGTTCCTTAACTGTAGTGATAACATTCTGTGTGCATGAAAAAAAGGCAGTAAATGCGTAGCTATGACACGGCACCAAGAGCGCTACAATAGATAATCCATAAAGTTCTTCAAAAACCAATCATATTTTATTCTCCTTTTTTTTGGAAGGTATTTTTTCTCAAAGAAATGATCACCGCAGTGAAAAAATTCATATTTCCATTTTACAAGGTTCAATAATGTTTGTTGTTATTGTTTTGTCACTAAGCTGTGTCTGACTCTCGGGCGACCCATTGCACTGTAGCCAGGCTGCCCTGCCCATGGGATTTCCCAGGCAAGAGTACTGCACTGGGTTGTCATTTCCTTCTCCAGGGGATCTTCCTGACCTATGGATTAAACCCACATCTCCTGTGTCTCCTGCACTGGGCGGCAGATTCTTTAGGTTTGGCATGTGTCAAATGTATTTTTCTGGCTTCGTAATCACTTGTGAAATGCCAGTCATGGGGAATCTCAGTCACAGTCTAGGACATCAGAACTCTGCCCTTGGGATGCAAGCACCGTGTGGCTGTGCAGTAGTCTCCTGCATATGAACCCTCAAGTTGTGAATTTTCAAAGATGCAAACACGAATTCCCATGTCCAATAATGTCTGCAAACATGAATTCCCATGTCCAATAATGTCTGTTAGTTCACGTGTCTGGTGTACACTGTCACGTGGGTGCATGCTTTACTAGTGGTTTAGCTCACTGTACAGTAAAACCTGTATGCAGGTCAAGAAGCAATAGAACTGGACATGGAACAACAGACTGGTTCCAAAGTGGGAAAGGAGTATGTCAAGGCTGTATATTGCCACCCTGCTTATTTAACTTATATGCAGAGTACATCATGAGAAACGCTGGACTGGAAGAAACACAAGCTGGAGTCAAGATTGCCAGGAGAAATATCAAAAACCTCAGATATGCAGATGATACCACCCTTATGGCAGAAAGCAAAGAAGAACTAAAGAGCCTCTTGATGAAAGAGAAAGAGGAGAGTGGAAAAGTTGGCTTAAAGCTCAACATTCAGAAAACGAAGATCATGGCATCTGGTCCCATCACTTCATGGCAAACAGATGGGGGAAACAGTGACAGACTTAATTTGAGGGGGCTCCAAAATCACTGCAGATGGTGACTGCAGTCATGAAATTAAAAGATGCTTCCTCCTTAGAAGAAAAGTTATGACCATCCTAGACAGCTTATTAAAAAGCTGAGACACTACTTTGACAACAAAGGTCTGTCTATTCAAAGCTATGGCTTTTCCAGTAGTCAAGTATGGATGTGAGAGTTGGACTATAAAGAAAGCTGAGCTCTGAAGAATTGATGCTTTTGAATTGTGGTGTTGGAGAAGACTCTTAAGAGTCCCTTCGATGGAAAGGAGATCCAACCAGCCCATCCTAAAGGAAATCAGTCCTGAATATTCACTGGAAGGACTGATGCTGAAGCTGAACCTCCAATACTTTGGCCACCTGATGCAAAGAACTGACTCACTGGAAAAGACCCTGATGCTGGGAAAAATCGAAGGCGGGAGGAGAAGGGGATGACAGAGGATGAGATGGTTGGTGTCATTACTGACTCAATGGAAATGAGTTTGAGTAAACTCTGGGAGTTGGTGATGGACAGGGAGGCCTGGCATGCTGCAATCCATGGGGTCACAGAGAGTCGAAACACGACTGAGCGACTGAACTGAACTGAACTATACAGAGTACAGTACTTTTATTTCAAGGCCAGGATGTTCGGGAGCAAGAGTAAAAGCAGCAGTATATAGCCAATTGTGTTAGCTGGGTACTTAGGCTGACTTTGTTGGACTTAACAACAAATTGGACTTGAACTCTCAGAATGGAACTCGTTTGGATGTAGGGGACTCACTGTACTAGCTCCTCAACCCACACCGTGCTCCCTCGTCGGTACCATACCTTCCTCAGTTCCTCTGAATCACCCTGTCCTCGTCTCTTGAGGTCAGGGTTTATCACGGCTACATCTGCTGTGAGCAGACACCCAGGACAGACTCGTCATTGGCTCTAAAAGTGGTATCAGAACAGATGGGACTCTCAGCCACTGCTGGAATCCCTCCTTCAGGTGGGATCAATGGGGTAGGAAAGCTCACTGCCCCTTGAGGTCACATCGCCCTGAATTAAGGCAACATTATTATCCTAGCAGACTACCCTTTACTGAGCAGAAACAGGTGGGTGCTGCTGGCAGTAACTGATCCCTTTTTCTGACTCAGAAAGAACCTGGCACTCTCCACAATGGTTAGCAAACTCCAGAAGCCCCAGTCATCAGGTGGTTGCTTGATGGGACCACATCAACCCTGCAGGCCAGCAGCAAGCAATAAGAAAAGGGATATAGAACATGGAACTAAAAATTATTTTCCTGTTACATGTGGCATCATAGTAGAGATGAAACTGAAATCACATTAGAATTTAATGAAGAGACTGTTCACCTCTGTCTTAATTAGAATGGGCCTACCTGGTGGCTCAGATGGTAAAGAATCCACCTCCTGCCACGCAGGAGACCTGATTTCGATCCCTGGGTCGGGAAGATCCCCTGGAGAAGGGAACGGCTACTCACTCCAGTATTCTTGCTGGAGAATCCCATGGACAAAAGAACCTGGTGGGCTACAGTCCAAGGGGTTGAAAAGAGTCAGACAGGACCAAACTAACACTTTAATCAGAATATCATGTTCTCTCCCACCACCTCTTTCTTTTTTGCCACCCAGATTTTACCTAGAAACTGGTATGTATTCACTGTGGCAAGGACAACACATGCTCACAAAGGCAAGCCTGGGAGTTAAACCTGCTAGACCAGGAAAACAAGCAATTGTCTGAAAAATTCTGACGCCTAGTCTTTTGTGTCCTGAGCTGCTCAGATAATTCTGATGAAAATGGGGATTCTAACTTGTCTCAGAATTGTTTCAATTTCCTTCTTTGCTAGTGGAGATTTTTTTGCAAGCGCGCTTGCAGCTGAAAGGTGTCTCAAACAAGGAGGAGGTTAAACTGTCCCTGTGTCGATAGGGTGGGCATAGGTGCCCTGAGAGACTGGTGTGATTACATGTGCTTCTCTCTACTGATCAGGGCTCTCTAACACCCCACGATGCTGACACAAGGACTAAGGGCCCTCAGGCAAACAATTCTGGAAGAAGACAGCCTGGTGAGCAGAGCAGACCCCACAGTCAGCGTGGTCTGAGTTCCTCTCCTGACTTGCCCACCAGCTACTGCTGCGCCCACTCTCTTGAGCTGTCATCAGTTTTGCTCCAAGACAGGATAAAAGAGCTGTGACAATCGGATGAGGTAGCTGAGATTTAAGCAGCTAACAGTGGCTGGGAAATATACATAGTTAGCATCTCTTTTCTCTTCTTGACCACATAGAAAGGATGGCCATACCACCCGGTTTTCTTGCCATGTCAGCCTAATCATGAACAGTGCCCCGAATGTCTTAATTAAAATGATAAAGTATATGGTTACTCTTAGGACTTCCCTGGTGGTCCAAGGGCTAAGTCCCTGGGGCTAAGTGACACTCTCAATGCAGGGGGCCTGGGTTTGACCCCTGAACAGGGAATCAGATCCCACGTGCCACATAAGACCCGGCACAGCCAAATAAATAAATATTTTAAAATAAATAAACAAAATTTTAAAGTATATGCCTACCTACGTCCAAGTAGTGTTGGGTTTCGATCACTCTCTTTGTCAGAGAACTTTTGTGGTGAAGAATGAAACCTGCTTGAGCCTGCTTAAACTGAGAGGGGAATGTATGGGCACGATATAGAAGCAGTCCACAAAAAGCCAGGCTTCAGGAGGGGCTTCAGAACTCAGAAGTCCCCTGTGTGTTCTCTTGATAACTTCTCCCCACACATTTGGTTCTATCTTCTCCCTTTATGAAGACTGGCTTTCGCTGTTCTGCTATACATGTGGCCACCGTCACCTGTCTTCAGTTCACATAGACTGTCAGATCTTGAAGCCCAACTTCCCTAAGTAAGTAAAGTCACTCAGTCGTGTCCGACTCTTTGTGACCCCATGGACTGCAGCCCACCAGGCTCCTCAGTCCATGAGATTCTCCAAGCAAGAATACTGGAGTGGGTTGCCATTTCCTTCTCCAGGGGATCTTCCCGACCCAGGGATCGAACCCGGGTCTCCCGCATTGGAGGCAGATGCTTTAACCTCTGAGCCACCAACTTCCCTAGTCCCGGGGAAAAAAAAAAAAAAGGATTCCTGGCTTTTTGCATGCAAGCAAATACATTCCAAATGCATTTCTTTGGATGTAGCATCTGCCAATGGCTGGCTGAGTCAGACATGCAGAGGAGAGGGGGGCAGTTCCCTGCCTCACTGCCCTGTTTTGGGAAGATTCTTTAAAAAGAGGTGTGGGTGGAGAATAAATGGTCTGATGGAGGAGAAGAGGATCTCTTTAGTAAACCCATCCCCGACACAGGATATTCTAATGTCCCACTGAGCCACTTTCTCCCTGTCATCCAAAGACGTGGTTTCTGCACTTCCAGATTTTAATCAGACTTCAGCTTCTAGTATCTCCTTACTTCAACTATTTTCATTGTACTGAATGAATCGAAGTTAATAACCTCATCTGACTTCAGGAGCTCACATTTTGGCAGGGGATGTAAGCATTGCCTCCCCAGCGCAGTTAACATGTTTTTGTTTTCTCGGAAGCTTCCCAGGTGCCAGGGTCCTTCAACGAGCACTTCTCAAGCCTTTCCACCAAAGCACCTCTGACCATGGAAAGAGTTCATTGCATGGGGCTCTGGGATTGTAGCACAAGGCAAACATAAAATTTCTCACCCTTTAGCTTTTAATGCAGTTCAAGTTTCTACTGTATAAAACATTAATATTGGTTATAACTTTTTTTCCTCAGATTTTGGCATGAAACCACTGTTCTCAAACAACATACCATGATTCTCCTAGAACTGAGTATCTCTGGGCACACTGCCATGTATAGACTCATTCCAGTGGAAAGGAAACATCATTGTGGAAATCTAGGCATCAGGGCAAGCCATGGAGAATCCATTTTAGGGGAGAGGGCGGTGGTTTTTTTTTTTTTGGGTATTAAAATCATGCAACATTTGAACACCTGTGTTGAACCTGAATTACATGCACACTTTCTCCCAAGTCTAGAGGTGGATCTGGGTACTAACCCCAGTGCTACCTGGCTTCTCCTCCTAAAACTCACGCTAACTACTGGCTGTTCTATCACAGAGCAGAAAAAACACCAAAGTAAGCTCCTGTATTCTTTCCTCTGTCTTAAATGCATGCACCCTGCGCTTCATCGTCTGCTCTAATGCCATTTGTCAGCTGTGACTTCTTCAGGCACGAGGGAGACCATCCACGACCCCTCACTCTCGGGACAGCTGGCTTCTAGGCGTGGCACGAGATGGTACCAGGCACTGAAGTCCTGGTATGTTCTTAACTCAGGAGGATGCCTGCTGCCACTCTTGCTTATGTGTTTCCAAATGGATTGTTAACAAGTAATCTTCCTAATACTGTATTTCTAGAGGAAAAGAGATAGCTAATGGGAAGTTGCTATGTAACATAGGGAGCTCAACTTGGTGTTCTGTGATAAACTAGAGGGATGGGATGAGATGGGGGTGGGATGAGATGAGGGTGGGAGGGTAGGCCAAGAGAGAGAGGATATAGGTACAATTATGGTGGTTGACGCTGCTGTACGGCAGAAATCAACACAGCATTGTAAATCAATTATCCTCCAGTTAGAAATAAAGTTTTAAAAATTGAATGCATGGTTTTATATGCATTCCGACTAAATGTTGCCTCTTATTTTGCTTATTATTTAGGCTTTTCAGATTTTTTTGACTCTTGAGCTTGTTGTACTTTAACAGTTTTCTTTCTTAACCTCTTTTTTATGCTGTATTGTCAGCTCTAGGGACTGTATCATACAGCAGATCTCCAGATCTTCACCTTGTGTAACTGTAACTTCATATTCACTGAAAAAGAACTCCTAATTTCTGCTTCCACCCTCACCCCAATCTCTTAGCAATTATCACTCTATTGTCTGTTTCTGTAAGTTTGACTGTTTTAGATATCTCATCTAACTGGGGTCATACAGGATTTGTCCTTCTGTGGCCAACTTCATATCTCCAGGTTCATCCATGTTGTCACCAATTGTAGGATTTCCTTCTTTATGGCTGAGCAATATTCCATTATATGCATCTACCACATTTTCTTTATCCTTCTCCTTGCAGATGAACACCTGGGTGGTTTCCATATCTTGGCTATTATGAATAATACCACAATGAACATGGGAGTGCAGATATAGCTTCAAGATCCTGGATATTCTACTAGATATATAATTCAGGAGCGGAATTGCTGAATTATATGGTAACTCTTTTTAATTTTTTGATATTTTTACCTCTAATTTTCATTTTTCTTTATGATTTCATCCAAATCACTAATTATTACGTTGAGCAGGTCAAGGAATCTTTCAAGAGTCCACTGAAATCTGTTCTCTGGGTTCTTTCACTTAATTGTCAACACTATATTAATGCCAGGCTATTCAGTATATAGCATTTGGCATTTAGTATACCTGGGTTTGACCCCTGGGTTAGGAAGATCCCCTCAAAGAGGACAGGGGAACCCACTCCAGCATTCCTGCCTGGAGAATCTCATAGACAGAGGAACCTGGGGGGCTACATTCCATGGGGTTGCAAAGAGTCGACATGACTGAGTGACTAAGCATAGCCAAGCACATACTATATGCTCCAATATTTTGGCCACCTGATATGAAGAGCTGACACATTGGAAAAGACCCTGATGCTGGGAAAGATTGAGGGCAGGAGGAGAAGGGGGTGACAGAGGATAAGACTGTTGGATGGCATCACTGACTCAGTGAAGTTTGAACAAACACTAGGAGATAGTGGGGGACAAGGAAGCCTGGTGTGCTGCAGTTCATGGGGTCACAAACATTTGGACACAATTTAGCAACAGAGAAACAACAACAACAAAATAGTATATATGGTATAGGATATTTATTACTTACTAAATGCCAGGCTATTTGCAAGTGCTAGGGATATAGTGTTAAGAAAACCCAGCCATGTCTATACCCTCAAATAGCTAATGTAGTTTAGTGGGAGAAACAGACACTGATCAAATCACACTGCATAACTATAAGGTGATAAAATATTTTGGAGGAAAAAGAGAGGATGCCAAGAGAAGAATCTGACCTGGTCTAAGGATTCTCAAGAATTCCTGAAGTAGGTGCTGTTTGAACTGGGAAAAAACGCGGTAAACAGCAGAGGGAACCACACCCGTATGGCGCGGGTGAAAGCCTAGTGATGGAGCCTGCATGGTCAGGAAGTGAGTGAAGGCCCATATCGCTGGAGCACCGATCCCGAGGAAGGTGGCATGAGATGTGGGCCAGTTTACAAGTGGGATCTTTGTTGCTGGAAAAGCAGAAAGCATTGACAGTGCCAAATCAGGGAGAGAGCATAGTAAGACCTTCATTCTTAAAAGACCCTTCAGTGAACAAAGTGGGTTGCAGAAGCAAGGGTGTTTATGGAGAGACCATTCAGGAGGCTATTGTAATTCAGATAAGAGATGAAAGCAATTTTGCTTAGGGTGCCAGCAGTAGAGATGGAGAAAAATGGATGGGTTAAGAGGTACTTAGGAATAAAGTAGAAAGGACTTACTGATAGCTTAGAGATGGGAAGGAAGGAGAAGAGTCGTAAATGATGGTCCTAGCTTCTTGTTTTTATAACTATATGAATAGTGGTGCCCTTGGTTGTGACAGGGAATACTGCAGGTAGAGCAGGTTTCAGGAGCAAATGGAATAAGTTTGATTTCTGATGTGTTTGGGTACTCTGGAGATATCCAAATAGGTATGCTGAGAATAACAACAGAAAGTACTTATATTAACATGCCAGGCGCTGGTCAGAGCACTTTGTACATATGAATTCATTTACTCTTTATAGTACTTCTATGTGGTAAGTCCTGTTATGAATCTCATTTTATAGAGGAGGAAACAGAAACACAGAGAGGTTAGGTAATCTTCCCAGAGACAAACAACTAGTCAGGAAAGAGTTTAATAAGAAAATTGAGCACTGAGAAGAAAGGTCAGGACTAACGTTACAGATTTAAGAATCATTGGAAAGCCACAGGTATGGAGGAAACTGTTTTAACGCTTAAAAAAAAAAAAACTGAACAATGGGACAGAAAAATTATCCACAATCTACAAATAAGGTCAAGAGAATGACTGCATTTCCTCTCATTGCATCCTGAGTCACTGTTTATCAGAAGAGCAAAAGCACTTTCAAAAACAGTAAGAAGAGTACACAAATCATTAAATTGGGGTTTAGCCCAGACCTAACTTGAAGTGCACAAATGTTGTTCTTTTAAAACAATCTGATGTAAGTTGCTACTTCCTGTTCAGGCGTCCTGTCTCTACTGGAGGTTCCTGTGACCCCACGCTTTCTTGTCTACCCGGGACAGTTGGCTACATTCTGATGGTTCCCAGGGGGACCCTAGAGCTCAAGGCTTAATTTTCTTGGAAAATATACCATTGTTTAACTTTGCTTCCTTTTACTATTAATTAAAGGTTCACTCTTTGAAGTTGCATTTACATGTATATTTGTGCCTCGTGCCTGCTAAGTTGCTTCAGTCATAACCGACTCTTTGCAGTCCTATGGACTGTAGCCCGCCAGGCTCCTCTGTCCATGGGATTCTTCAGGCAAGAATACTGGAGCGGGTTGCCATGCCCTCCTCAGGGGATCTTCCCAACCCAGGGATTGAACCAAGTCTCTTATGTCTCCTGCTTTGGCAGGCAGTTTCTTTATACCAGCACCACCTGGGAAGCCCTAGTTGTGCCCCATAGAGTTGCAAATGATTTCTATCTGGCAGAAAAGAAAATTTCAAAGGTTAAAAGTAATAACAATAACTAGTTTTGCATGCAAACGGGAATTTTATCCTAACTTTCTTGTCATAAAAGGATTACAAAACCACCACTTCCTTAAATCTGTTTACAATCAGCTTTACTATTTTGCTCGTTTCTTCATGACAGTTGAGTATAACTCTTGACACATGCTAATTCACTTGTTTGTAAAAGAGTCAAGGTTTAACTTCTGAGAATCCCCCTATGAAAGAAGTGAACATTGGGCTTCTTCCGCAGTCTTTAGGAGAACCATTTTGGTAGCCATAAACCCACCAAGAGTTCCTGAGCCCACTTTTCATTTATTTGTTCTTTAAAAAGTATTACTGGGAAAGTACTTAGTACAAGGCATCGTAAAAAGCTCAGGGCATGAGAAAGAAAGATTGAAACATGAAAATGATGACTTTGAGGTGCTTACCTTTTTATGGCAGGAAGGGAGGGGGACAGAAAAATCGAAGAAACCACAATATGGAAAGTACCACCTAGAAAGAATGTTATGAAGCATATGAGAGGGCTCTGCAATGGGCCTTAAATGATGAAGGGGACTTTGCCAGGCGGAAGTGAGAAGAAAGGATGGAAGCCATAATGGGGATAATGTTAAAATTTTGGTGACATGCATGTCATGATCTCTCTGCGACCTGGAAAAGAATTTCCAGACATGAGGCAGAATGAGAGGAGAATAGAATTTATTAGAACAGTGGGCTATTAGAACAGTGGGTAGGCTCAAGGGAGAGCTGTCCCTGTGCTTGGGCTAGTAGCCTATTTTTATAGCCTCAAGACAGAGAAAATTCCTAGTGGAAGGGTGGCCTTAGGTGACTGGATAGGATGCTATAGGGTGGGTAATAGGGTGGGAATTTTACCAATAAGGGGTCAGGCCAATGTAGATCAGGAGGCTCATGGCAACAGTTGCTGTCGGGCTTGGTTAATTCTGGAAACTTTTGTCCTGTGACCTTGGTATAAGGGTCCACACCTGTGACCTTGGTACGGAAGTCAAAGTGTTAGTTACGCATACTCAGTCGTGTCTGATTCTTTGCGGCCCCCTGGACTGGAGCCCACCAGGCGCCTCTGTTGATGGAATTCTCCAGGCAAGAATGCTGGAGTGGATTGCCATTTCTCCTTGGGCGTTTTGCATATGCCAGTTTAGATTCTTTGGAAATGGCTGGACCTGGGACCCCAAGCTGATTCTCAATGCTCACTGCCCCCCTTCCTTGAAGGCTCAGAAATAGTTCGTGTCACAGAATCTCCTGACAGGTGACTCCCCACCTGGACCGCAGGGGGCATTGAGTTCATCCCAATCACTACATATTTTCAATGCTTCAGGCCTGACATCCATATGGGACTTTTGAGTTAAGAACTAAATGTTGTCCTAACTATTGAAAAGAACCTCACAACTATAAAAACAGAGATGTAAAACTTAAGTTACCTGGGTTTCTGGATTTATATTTCTGAAGAGATGACTTTCAAACATGGGTAAAATGGGCAAACCAATTATTCAAAAGTAGGTCTTCAAGAAAAATTTTCCTCAGGGGGTCTTGGGCCTTCAGCGGAGGTGGGGCTTTTCTGTGTCCCAGAAGGCAGGCCTCGGGACCAGCCAGCTCTTCCCACATAGCTGGCACTGTATGAGTTCCTGACCATTTGAAATTCAATATCCAGTAGGACTCGTCTTTCCATTTTACAGAAGAGCAAAAGCACTTTCAAAAACAGTAAGTAGAGTGCCACAAATCGTTGAATTGGGGTTTAGCCGAGACCTAACTTGAAATGCACAGATGTTCTTTCTTTAGAGTGATTCGGTGCAAGTTGCTACTTCCTGTTCAGGCGTCCTGCCTCAATTGGCAGGTTCCTGTGAACCCATGCTTTCTTGTCTACCTGGGACTGCTGGCTCATTCTGATGGTTTCCAGGGGGACCCTAGAGCTCCAGGCTTTATTTTTTATTCCCTGGCCCCAGTCCAGGGGGCTTTATTCTCAGAACTTCCTATTAACTCCTCAGAAAATCTTACTTAAGATCTTCATTAGAGCACATCTGGATAGATTGTATATTGGTTAAAATTGAGCATTTAATCTACAGGCAACAGATCAGAATCTTTCCCAAAGATCAAATAGCTCCTTCCTTGCCCCCAGGAGAAACCTGGTGTTTTACATTTGAGAAGTTCACTTTGTTTCCACAAGTACTTATCAGATCTCTATTATATGCCAAGAACTGTTTTGTGCCATTAGTCACCAGGGATGCTAAGATGTAAACAGCACAGTCCCTGCCCCGAGAAAATCACATTCACACCCCCTAAAACAGACAATGTAAAAGATGCCATTACGTGAAGGTCTGGGGACTCTTTGTGGGAGTTTAAACTGGGAGAGTCTGTTTCAAGGACAATTCGGCAGCATCTAACATTTTAAATACATGTACCCCTTGACTGAGGAGTCTCACATCTATAGAGTAGAGTACCACAAATCATCAAATTGGGGTTTAGCCGATACCTAACTTGAAGTGCACAAATGTTCTTTCTTTAGAGCAATTTGGTGTAAGTAAATTATACATAGAGGTGCACACATACATATGCAGAGATGAATATGTACGTGACGGGTTTGTTTTTAACAATGGAATGTCAGAAAAGATATGGCCATCTAAGCATTCCACTGAAAAACCACGTTGCATTTTTATGTTCAGAACTGAACAAATATCCTCACATGGAATTCCGAAACAACGCAGAGTATGCTCTCATTTATTATCATTAACCTCTGTTACATGTGTGTCTGTGCACAGACGTGTGTAAATGCCAGGAGAAAGCTCTCAGTGGATATGCTATGCTATGCTAAGTCACTTCAGTCGTGTCCGACTCTGTGTGACCCCAGAGACGGCAGCCCACCAGGCTCCCCCATCCCTGGGATTCTCCAGGCAAGAACACTGGGTGGGTTGCCATTTCCTTCTCCAATGCATGAAAGTGAAAAGTGAAAGTGAAGTCGTTCAGTCGTGTCCGACTTAGCGACCCCACGGACCACAGCCTACCAGGCTCCTCCATCCATGGGATTTTCCAGGCAAGAGTACTGGAGTGGGGTGCCATTGCCTTCTCCGTGGACACCCGATGACAAATTATTGATGGGTTCTTCTGGAGATAGGAATGGAATACAGAGTCAGGGTAAGGACATTTTTCTACTCTTTATTAGACAAGTCTCTATATAATTTAAATGATTTTTTTTTTTTTTTTACTACCTTGGACGTTCACTTAAAATAACTTAAAAGTTGTGTTATGAGAAAAGCACAGGAATTCAAACAGGTAATGGGTTCCTGCTGACCTAGGGGAATCACAGTGGATGAAGAGGTACATTTAGAGCCAGACCAAGGGTATTTTAACATATTTCAGACAAAGAAACAGTGAACAGCGAGCAAGCCGTGCACCCTGCAAGAAGGATCTGGATGACAACCAGCAGAGGGCTTGGGTGCCCAGGAAGTCCCGAAGGATTGAAGAATGAGCCTCTCTGAGAAACTCTACATGGTCCTCCTCTTTGATTTAGATCTTTGATGTGTCAGCCCATTACTTGCATCATAATAATCTGTGAGTCAGGTAAATTAAGTCCCCACAATCGTATCACGTGCATCCCTCATTTATTAACTTCCACTAGAACTCTCTCCCCTTCTTGAATAGAAGTCATTTCAGAACACGAAAGATGTTTGTTTTTTTTTCTTTTCTTTTTATATCTGTTGGGCCTATTCAGTTCAGTTCAGTTCAGTTCAGTCGCTCAGTCGTGTCCAACTCCTTGCAACCCCATGAATCGCAGTACTCCAGGCCTCCCTGTCCAAAACAAAATAAGCAATCCAAAATTTTTGTTGAAGACCTGTATATGCCAGTGATAACTGAACTCAAGTGTGAGATAAAAATAAACAAATAAATAACGCATAAATACATGAAAAGGGGGTTGTGCTCAAGAGTAGCTAAGGTACTTGGCCCTACTCTAAGGGCCGTGGGAAACCACTAGAATTTTTGTGCAGTATTATCAGAGCTGGTTGGAGGATAAATAGTTAAGGAACTCGTGAGTTAAGATAGGAGCGGGTGAACGTATAACATTCCCCAAATCAGATCAGACCTGATTCAGTTGGCAGAAAAAGCATCACAGTGAGAACAAATCGCAGAAACACAATTAACAGGCTTTGATCAGCATTCATATGTATTATGTATTCCACGGGGAGCGGTTCTGTGCTTTCTTTAGGGAAGGGTGAGTGAGAAGAGGTGGAGAGGCCCATCAGAAGGGAAACAGCAAGAAGAAATGGGTGACTGTTCAGCTCGAGGCAAAGACCACTCCACTGCCTACTTTTCCAGGACACGATTCGACTCTCCTCTGTGCACAAAGTCAGCTCTGATCTGTCTGCCTACCTGCCTGCCCACATTGGCAGCTGAGCAAGGATACCGGTTCCAGAACCCCAAGAAATCATGTAAGACCTTTGCTCATTGATTTTAAGATAATACAAGTAAGCAGGAAACACGGGGAGCCTTTGTCATTCTAACAGACGATGCTGAGGCTAGAAAGAGAAATGGAGCCTTTATAAACATAAGTAAAAGCCCAAGCGACTGAAACAAACTTCTAAGGCCTCTTGCAATCAAACAAGCCCCTTTCTGCTGTTGCAGCTTCTTCATTGCGCGTGGCACAACAGAAATAAATACAATTGGTGTCAAATAAAATACTTACAGTGTTGACTGAAGAAGACAGGAAAAACTGGAAGCTCTTTATACTAATACATTTTCTGCTGTCAAATTCCAGAGCCAGTATTTGGCAGGAAGCTCTGAGCTTCCCCGGTGGCTCAGAAGGTAAAGAATCTGCCTGCAATATGGGAGACCGGGGTTCTACCCCTAGGTTGGGACGATCCCCTGGAGAAGGGAACAGCAACCCACTCCAGTATTCTTGCCTGGAGAATCCCATGGACAGAGGAGCCTGGTGGGCTACAGTCCATGGGGTCACAAGAGTCGGACACAACTGAAGCAACTAAAGCTTTCAGTTTCCTGTTTCTGGGGCCTAACTGGGCCATTCTCTGAGGGGAATCATAGTGTCCAAGGGAAGAAAGAGAAGAGAGGACAACTTGCTGGGCCTGCTTCTGTCAGGCTTTCGACAGAACGAAGAAACAGGAAGGTTTCTTCTTAACTCAAAGAGATAAACTCCCCAAAAATAAATGTTTTGTTTTTTCACTGCAGGTGACTTTGCATGCATGCTCAGTTGCTGCGTCGTGTCTGACTCTTTGCGACCCCACAGACTGTAGCCTGCCAGGCTCCTCTGTCCATGGGATTCTCCAGGCAAGGGTGATCTTCCCAACCCAGGGATCTTCTGCAGCTCCTGCATTGGCAGAAGGATTCTTTACTACTGAGCCACTAAGAAAGTTCCACAGGGGACTTTACAGGGAGTTGAATTCTTGTCTCATTTCCTCAAAGAATCCAGGTATAAATCAGAAAAGTGTTCTCCATTTGTCGCCTGAAAAGACACATTGCTTGTGCAGTGTTGAGATCAGTGTGGATGACTGGATAGTCTAACTATCAAATGCGAAACAGACTTTTCAAGCAGACATTAGTATCTAAGTGACTGGTGTTTAACTGAGCAGCCAGGTGAGCACTCCTTCTTTGGGACACGCAGTCTCCCTCCCCACAGTAATTCCAGGGATGGGCACTGCCCAGGCCAGGAGGGCACTGACCTTAAAGTCAGTTTCCCAGATGGGCTGGACCGTAGCTTTACAGTCTCACAGTATGTAGCTGTTACTACATTAACCCTCTGTGACTTACAATATAGTTTTCTCAGCAAAGCTCTGGTCCTATATCTACCAGGCACAAAAAGGAGGGGAAGGAAAGAAAACAGGATATATTTATTTATTCAACAAAACAGGTGCTGAATAAAGAGTGAAATCTGGGGACAAAGATGCCAAGCAAAATGACATGCTTAAAAGGATCTCACTGAGGTGCTTTATGTACGACTCCTTGTAATGTGATAAATTTAGAGAGAAATAGCAGCCTGCCGGCCTCCACAGGGTGGGATTCTGCTTTTATAACCATTCAGAAGACATAGCAGGTCTGAGACTGCGGTCCTGAGAAAGGCACACTTGCAAGGCTGGCTCTTGGCTGACATCTGCGATTTTGAAACTGGGGAAGGTTTCCGTCACTTCCTAACTGATAAGGGTGGCTTAATGTGGCTAAACTGTATATACAATGTCACTTATGGTGAACATCTGTTTTCTTTCTGGGAGTCTGGAATTCGGGGATGTGCAAGGCAAAGTGCGCCTACATGATCAGCGTCCAATAAAAACACTAGCACTGAGTCGCACAAGCTTCTTGTTTTTACATTTTGTTGCTGGAGTAATTAACCATGTCTTGCGCATCTCCGTTGGGAGAGGACACTTAGAAGCTTGTGTCTGGTTTCCTCCAGCTTTTGCCCAATGCCTCTTTTCCCTTTGCTTACTTTGCTTTGGAGGGCTTCCCAGGTGGCTCAGTGGTAAAGAATCCGCCTGCTGATGCAGGAGACACAGAAGCTGTGGGTTCCAACCCTGGGTTGGAAGATCCCCTGGAGGAAGGCATGGCAACCCACTCCAGTATTCTTGCCTGGGAAATCTCATAGACAAAGCCTTGCGGGCTAAAGTCCACGGGGTCAAAGAGAATTGGACACGACTGAGTGACTGAGTACGTATTTTGCTTTGGATCCTTCCACTGTTATGAATCACAGCCACAAGACAACTATAGGCTGAGTCCTGAGTTATTCTAGCCACTCACCAAACCTGGAGGTGGTCTTTGGGGACCACCATGCTCCATCATTACTGTACCCTGGACTTAACAATCAAGCCTCTCATACAAGTTCTTATTTAATTCACTTTCAGGGGCTCATTCGATGGGACTTTCCAGATGAGCAGAGAAAAGATAATGAAGGGGAAAATACAGTTTATCCAGATCCCATTGACTCTATTGGAATTTAGCATAGGAGGTTTTCATTATCTTTGTATTGCATTTAGCATTAGTTACTACTAAAATTAAGTTTGAGGTGTGCTTTATAGTGTCATATTTTGTTTCTTATATTCTGGAGGTGATAAGTTCATAAACCTTCAAAATTATTATGAAAATTTGTTTTATTCCCAGTGCTGAGTCCTCCATTATTCCATAAATAAGGATTTGGCAAATGATAGCGCAAAATAATCCAGCTTGCTAAATTTATCACTAGAGTCCTTTCAGAGTTACTGTCCTTCATTTTAAAAGAACTTTGATTTGTCAGTCTTTTGAACAACAAAGGCATCTATAATGCAATTATATGCTTCTTCTCGAAATTGAATATATAAGCATGCACACATGTGTATGCATATATATCTATGGGTACAAAGGGCAAAACTCTTTAATTTTTTTTCACTTTCTTTTCTGTAGCTTACAGATGCATCGTTCTTTCCTACATCTTGGTTGGAATAAGTCTACGAATTCAAATATGAACCCTTTACGTAGGCCCTGAAAATTTCTGAGAAGGTGGCAAATAAATATAGATCCTCATTTGTACTTGTTATCTTCAGAGTTCTAAATACCTTTTTTTTTCCTTTTTAAAGCATGCAATATGTTTATTTAATTAGGCCACACTTCTTGGCATACAGGATCTTAGTTCCCTGAGGAGGGATAGAACCCATGCCCCCTGCACTGGAAGCGAAGAGTTCTAACCACTAGACTGCCAGGGAATTCCCCCTCTAAACACTTTTGATGGCTCTTTTGAGGCAGTGAACGTGGCAGACACTAGCGATTTGCATGTGTGTGTGTGTGCATGCTCAATCATGTTTGACTCTCTGTAATCCCACGGGGTGTAAGCCACCAGGCTCCTCTGTCCCCGGGATTCTCCAGGCAAGAATACTGGAGTGGGTTGCCATTTCCTCCTCCAGGGGATCTTCCCAACCCAGGGATTGAATTTGCATCTGCCTCAAACTAAGTATTTCCTCCTCCTTCTTTGCTAACAGAAACTTGATCTTGGGATGGTGGCAGGGTATCAAGTTCCAGGAGTGACTCACAGTTGGTCTCAGGTAATAAGGCAACCTGTTTCTCTTCTCCAGAGGCTGGTCTAGGGATACTCATGTGACCCAGTTCTGGCTGATAAACCATAAAGGAAGTCTGATGGGAGCTTCTGGGAAAGATTTTCTTTTCCTTCCCCATGGAGGGAGAAAGTCATGTGAAGAAAAATCTCTTGCTTCCTTTCTACCTTTTCTGTTTTAGACACAATTAGATAAGGATTTGATCTATCTTGTGACCATGAGGTTACAGATGTAAGCGTGAAAGCTAACAAGTGCCTGGGCCTTGGATAACTGTTGAACCACCAAACTAATTGCGGGGCTGCCCTTCCCTGGATTTCTTTCCATGTTAAGAGCAAATGTGCTTGGGCTTCCCTGGTGATCCAGAAGTTTAGAATCTGTCTGCCAGTGCAGGGGACATGGGTTCAGTCCTTGGTCCAGGAAGATTCCACATGCTCCAGGCAGCTAAGACCAGGCACCACAACTACTGAGCCCACATTCTACAACAAGCAAAGCCACTGCAATGAGAAACCCATGCATTGGCAGCTAGAGAGTGGCCCCCACTCACTGCAACTAGAGAAAGCCCACACGCAGTATCAAAGACCCACTGCGGCCAAAAATAAAGAAAAAATTTAAAGAAAAAAAAAGAATAAATGTTCTTTTCTTTTAACCTGTAAGTTTTTCTCTTACTTGTAGATGAATGTATCTTGATAAAATCTGTAATGCAGTGAGACTCAATTCATAAGTATAGTGGGTACCGTGGTAATCTGCTCATACCTACTCTTTACGCCCTAAGTGTTCATTCTCTAGCTGCTGCGAACATGGGCTGCTGATGGCTCACAGCTGTGATGGAGCATTGCCTCACCAAGGCTACAGCCCCAACTGAGAGAGCTGATATGGAGATACAACGACCTAGCCCTCTTCTCTCAATCTGAGATAATTCTGAAGGATCATCTGCAGGAGAATGGCTGAGCCATGGCATTGTGGTGACCTCGCACATTCCATATGCTGAGCTCTTACCATGTGACTTGCTGTTGTTCACTGCTAAGTTGTGTCCAACTCTTTGCAACCCAATGGACTACAGCACGCCAGGCTCCTCTGTCCTCCACTATCTCCTGGAGTTTGCTCAAACTCATGTCTATTGATAAGTCATATCTGGTGATGTCATCCAACCATCTCATACTCTGTCATCCCCTTCTCCTCCTGCCTTCAATATTTCCCAGCATCAGGGTCTTTTCCAAAGACTTGGCTCTTTGCATCAGATGGCCAAAGTATTGGAGCTTCAGCATCAGTCCTTCCAATGAATATTAGTGGTTGATTTTACTTAGGATTGACTGGTTTGATCTTCTTGCTGTCCAAGGGACTCTCAAGAGGCTTCTCCAGCACCACAGTTGGAAAGCATCAAATCTTTGGTGCATATATCCTGATAAGCCATCACTGAAAATATCTTCAATTGAAAATGCATTTATTATACTCTAACATCCTAGCTTAGCCTCGGCCACCTTAAATGTGCAGAACACTTGTGTTAGCCTAGAGTTGGGCAAGATCATCCGACACAAAGCCTATTCTATGAAGAAGTGTTGAGTGTCTTATGTAATGTACTGAATACTGTACTGAAAGTGAAAAACAGAAAGAATGGTTGTCGGTGTGTCAGTTATTTACCCTCCTGATGGTGTGGATGACTGGGAGCCACATCTCATTGCTCCCTCCCAGCATCATGGGCAATCATCTTACTATCCCCTAGATCAAAATTCAAAATTTGAATTACGGTTTCTACTGAGTGTGTATTGATTTCCTACCATTGTAAAGTTGAAAAATTCTAAGTTGAATCATTGTAAGTTGGGGATGGTCTGTAGTTAACATTTAAACTGCAGGATTCCCTGCTGGCTCAGATGGTAAGCAATCTGCCTACAGTGCAGGAGACCTGGGTTTGATCCTTGCATTGGGAAGATCCCCTGGAAAAAGGAATGGCTACCCACTCCAGTATTCTTGCCTGGAGATTTCCATGGACAGAGGAACCTGGCGGGCTACAGTCCATGAGGTCACAAAGAGTCGGACATGACTAGTGACTAACACTTTATCTGAGTTTTGGAGAAATGCCCCGTCATCCTCCCAGAACTCCAGAGACTGGGAGGGCTCTAAGTGGCTCTACGAGGCTGTCTCCTACTTGTCTCCCCATCTCCCCAGAAGACTGTCACAAGTGAGTTGCTTATTGCCTTTTAGGTTCTGATGAGGTCTGGGGCTTTCTGTCCCCTGCCCCCTCACAGCGGAGCTGTAGACACACAACCGCGGTGCTGCAGGCTTACCCTGGCTCCTCAACAGCTGTGTGTCCCACAGCTCACTTGTCAGTCATCTGGTTCCTTTCATTCCAGCATTGTCCTTTTAGGTATACAGGAGGTAGACCATGAGGAATGGCACCTTTGACTTTCTCTTCCTTTTGCTATCTAGGTAAGCAGTAAATTGTCTAAATCTGGCAGAATTACTCAGGCTTTGATCTTTGGCCTTGTTTTCTATATATGTACTTGGCACCCATCACAGCTTCTAAGATTTCTGCAGGATTCACTGAGCCTCAGTTGCAACTGCATTGTAGGTCAACTTTTCTCTATGCCCAAAGTCTCTGTCCTCATTTCCCTACATGTGTATCTCCCAAGACATTTCCCAACAAGCCTGCATGCAACCCTGCCTTAGCATCTGTTTCCAAGCCTAAGACAATGGGTTTTAGCAGTGGTCCTAGCAAGCAGGTTCTCAAATGAGAGTTTGGAGATGGATTGTTCACCCACCAGCTGGCAAACAGGAACTCATCGCTAGTGGTATACAGAATCCCTGAGATGCTTTAGGGGTGCAGTTATTAAAACTTTCATCAAAGGTAAACTGGGACGGGCAATGGGTACTAATCAGAAGGTATATACTAGATGGAGCAATACCTCTTGCTGCTCAAGATGTATGGAGGAAATGGCAACTAATAGATGGCTAATTGGTGGCTGTTTTGAAGAGCCACTGATTTGTCAGAGTTAATGACAGGCTCAGCAAGATTAAGCACCAATTCAAGGTACATTATGAAAGCTGCAGGCCTTACATTTAATAAACCTAATTTCCTACAGCCAGAGGGCAGACGTAGAGGAGAACCAAACCAAGGACTCAACTGAAAGTTTAGAAAAGTTTCAGAGAAAGTTGAATTCTTAGCTCCAGGAAATGGTCTATACCAAGACCAGTGCTCTCATGGGCAAAGACTGAGACTCTTGAGATCTCCCCAGATCTGTGTAAATAAACTGGAAAACCTTGAAGTTCCAGACACCCCTGAATCCACTGGGGCTGCAGAAGTGACCCAAGTCCCCTTTTTGGAAGATAATTACCCTTATAACGACTTGAGGGCCTGTCATAGTGGGAAGTTTTAGGGGTATAGTGGTTTGAATCATATCAGAATATCTCCTCTAAAGTAAAGACTAATTCTTATTTATTCTTATTCCCACTAGGAAAGAAGCACAACTCTTTCTAGGCCTCAATAGCTGCTGGAGGCAATATATTTAGTAGTTGGGAATAAGGACTGACTTGGTTTATTTACCAAGCAATGTTGAAGGCTACTGGCTCTGAGCAGGGACCAGCGCAAGCCCTGTTGCTTGGGCCGTGAGAATTGGCAGAATCTAAAGTACTAGAAATGTCTGTGGTAGGAAAAGATACTAAGTCCTAACAGGAACTCAGTTTCTGCTGAGTCATAGGTTGGGCAGGTTAAGTGGCAATTTGCTGTTGACTGACAGTAATACATTTGAGATTGGGTACTGGTAGGGCCACAGGATCCAAACACAGAAGGGTCTAGGACCCACCACTTGTCATGGTGGCCTGGAACTTCTTATATCTATAGGAAGGATTTTGAAAAAATACTTGAGTGTGAATAACCAAAGCAATCATGAGAAAGAACAAAGCTGGAAACTTTACACTCCCTGATTTCAAACTGTATTACAAAGCTATAGGAATCAAAACAGTATTGTATTGGCATAAAAGCAGACACACAGATCAGATCAACAGAACAGAATAGAGAGTCCTGAAATAAACCAATGCATATATGGTCAATTAATTTACAACAAAGTAGGCAAGAATCCAATACTTTTGTACCTAATGCAAAGAGCCAGCTCGTTGAAAAGACCCTGACGCTGGGAAAGATTGAAGGCAAAAGGAGAAGAGGGCAGTGGAGGATAAGATGGTTGGATAGCATCATCAACTCAATGGACATGAATTTGAGCAAACTCCTGGAGACAGTGGAGGACAGAGGAGTCTGGCATACTACAGTCCCAGGGGTTGCAAAAAGTTGGACATGACTTAGTGATTGAACAAGAGAAGCCAAGAATATACAATAGGGAAAAAGATAGTTTCTTCAATAAATGGTATCAGGAAAACTGGAGAGCTACATACAAAAGAATGAAATTGGACTCGTATGTTACACCATACACAAAAATCAACTTAAACGGATTAAAGATTTGAATGTAACATCTGAAATCATAAAACTCCTAGAAGAAACATAGGTGATAAGTTCCTTGACATTAGCCTGGTGATAATTTTTTGGATTATACCCCAAAAGCAAAGGAAACAAAAGCAAAAATAAATAATGGGGTTACATCACCTGAAAAGCTTCTACAAAGTGAAGAAAACCATTAACAACATGAAAAAGCAATGTACAGAATGGGAGAAAATATTTGCAAATCATATATCTGATAATAGGATAATATCCAAGATACATAAAGAACACAAAACTCAACAGCAAAACCCCAAACAAATCAATTAAAAAATGGCAGAGGGTCTGAGGAGACAATTTTCCAAAGAAAAGATTTTTCCAAAGACTGCCAACAGTTATACGAAAAGATGCTCAACACCATTAATCAAGGAAATGCAAATGAAAACCACAATATCACCCCACACCTGTTAAAATGACTATCATCAAAAAGACAGAAAATAACAAACGTTGATGAGGATGTGGAGAAAAGGGAACCCTGCTGCACTGTTGGTGGGGATGTGCAGCCCCTATAACAAACAATATGGAGGTTCCTCAAAAAATTAAAAAGAGAACCTCCACAGGATTCAGCAGTTCTTGGAATTTATTTGAAGAAAACAAAAACACTAATTCAAAAATATAAATGTCATGTTCATTGCACATGTTCATTGCTCCATGTTCATTGCTGCACGTATTTATAATAGCCTTATAATAACCATTATTATAATAGCCAAGATATGGAAGCATCCTAAATGTCCATCAGCATTTAATGGATAAAGAAAATGTGCCATACGTAAATAATGGAATATTATTCAGCCATAAAAAGAAAGAAATCTTACCATTTGTGGCAACATGGACGTGCCTAGAGGGAAATAAGCTAAGTGAAATAAAGGAAAAGACAAGAGAAAGACAAGAACCATGATCTCACTTATATGTGGAATCAAAAAAAAAAAAAAAAAACACCGTGCTTATAGACACAGAGAACAGATTGGTATTGCCAGAATAGGGGGATGAGAGGGGGGGGAAAAGGTGAAGGGAGTCAAGAGGTACAGGCTTCCAGTTATAATATGAGCAAGTCATTAAGATGTAATGTACAGCATGGTGATTATAATCAATAATACTGGATAGCATATCTGAAAGTTGCTAAGAGATTAGCTCTTAAAAGTTCTCATCACACACACAAAGTTTTCGTACCTATGTGTGGTAATGAATGTTAACTAAACTTATCATGATCATATTACAATATATACAAATATGGAATCATTATACTGTACACCTGAAACTAATATGTTACATGTCAATTACACCTCAAAAACATTTTTTTAAGATGGAAGTATATGGGACTTCCCTGGTAGTTCAGTGAGTAAGACTCCAAACTCCCAAAGCAGGGGGCCCAGGTTTGATCCTTGGTTGGGAAACTAGATTCTGCATGCTGCAACTAAAGATCCTGCAGGCTGCAAGTAAGAGTTCACATTATGCAATTAGGAAGTCCACATGCCACAGCAAAGGTCTCATAGGCCACAACTAAGACCCAGTGCAGCCAAAATAAACAAACATTTTAGAAAAAGGAAGTAAATGAAAAAATATATGAGTGTGTTATGGACCCAAATATGCCCCCTAAAGTTCCTAAGTTTAAGTCCTAATCTCCAGTAGCTCAGAAGTGACTATATTAGAGACAGGGTTTCTAAATATGTAATAGGATTAAATGAAGTCGTTGTGGTAGGCTCTAATCTAAACACGACAGGCATCCTCATAAGAAGTCAAGACACACACATACACACAGAGAGACGAGCATGTAAAGACACAGCCAGTAGCCAGCCATCTGCAAGGCAAGGAGACGGGCCTCACAAGAAATCAAACCTATCAATATCTTGATCCTGACTTTCTAGTCTCCAGAACTGTGAGAAAATAAATTTCTGCTGTTGATGCCACCCAGTCTGTGACCCGTTTCTCTTGGGTTTCCCTTATCGGCAGAGGGGTTCTTTAACACTAGCACCACCTGGGAAGCTTCTAGTTTGTTATGGTCGCCCTAGCAAACTAACAAAGAGTGAAAAAGAGAATAATACGGCAGTACCTAAAGCAGAAAATAGCAGTCAGAGCATTTTTTGTACAGAAGAGTTTTAAGCATATTTCTATCCTGAAAGACAAGATATGGTAGAGTAGGTCAAGAATCCCCAACCCAGGGTGTTTTTTGTATTAGCTCATTGGTTCACTGCTTCTGGTTCTTGACATGGCAAGAAATTTGCCATATCAATCTATGTCAACGCAGTAAGCATTTGTTCATCAAGGAAAGTAGTGCTTTTAATCTTAATAAATCAGTCCAATCAAAGAAACAAAGTACCCTTGAAGTGCTAGATAGGAACTAATGGCCTTGTTCCTTAAAGAAATATTTAAATAACCAAATCAATTTTAGTAAGAGTTAGTTAACTAAGCATGTCACTACTTTTATAATTAGAATAATGAGACTGAGTTGTGTTGACTAAACATTTCACTAATTCTATAATTCAGCCTTTTTTCAGACTTTTGGTTCATTTTCTATTGAATGAGAAAGATTTTTACTTTAATATTTAGCCAATACTATTTTAATTTTATTTTTCTTCGGTTAAGTAGATTCTATCCATGCAGCAGCATATGGCTAATTTTCATAAATGGGCCACAACAGAATCCACCCTTAATAAAGCTTAGTTCAGATCATAGACAAAAAAAAAAAAAAATCACTTTCAAACAAACTAAGAATTCAAATATTCATAGGATATTAGGACTCCCCAGAAGTTCAATGATTTTCACTGTGGCTTTTATAAAACATAAAATTCAATTTACACTACTTTGTTTAAATTTGACTTCATTTTCTGTTTGTTTAGCTTTTAAATTATATAAAGTGTGGCAGATGGTTTGAATACTTTCAGCATGAGAACCCACACTTCCAGTGGCCTATGTATAGTCTGTTCATATGAAGAATTTTGTTATTTTTTATTTGCTATCATATATATAATAGTCTCACAGTACACATGCAAATAATTTATAGTAAGTTAATGCAAAATAATGGAGAAGGCAATGGCACCCCACTCCAGTACTCTTGCCTGGAAAATCCCATGGACGGAGGAGCCTGGTGGGCTGCAGTTCATGGGGTCACGAAGAGTCAGACACGACTGAGCGACTTCACTTTCACTTTTTACTTTCATGCACTGGAGAACGAAACAGCAACCCACTCCAGTGTTCTTGCCTGGAGAGTCCCAGGGGCGGGGGAGCCTGGTGGGCTGCCGTCCATGGAGTCGCACAGAGTTGGACACGACTGAAGCGACTTAGCAGTAGCAATGCAAAATAAAATACCATATACAAACTGTGGAAAATTCTTCAAGAGATGGGAATACCAGACCACCTGACCTGCCTCCTGAGAAACCTGTGTGCAGGTCAAGAAGCAACAGTTAGAACTGGACATGGAACAATAGACTGCTTCCAAATCAGGAAAGGAGTATGTCAAGGCTATATATTGTCACCCTGCTTGTTTAACTTATATGCAGAGTACATCATGAGAAATGCAGAACTGGAGGAAGCACAGCTGGAATCAAGATTGCTGGGTGAAATATCAATAACCTCATATGCAGATGACACCACTCTTATGGCAGAAAGCAAAGAAGAACTAAAGAGTCTCTTGATGAAAGTGAAAGAGGAGAGTGAAAAAGTTGGCTCAAAGCTCAACATTCAGAAAATGAGATCATGGCATCTGGTCCTACCACTTCATGGCAAATAGATGGGGAAACAATGGAAACAGTGTTGGACTTTATTTTGGGGGGCTCCAAAATCACTGCAGATGGTGATTGCAGCCATGAAATTAAAAGACACTTGCTCCTTGGAAGGAAAGTTATGACCAACCTAGACAGCATATTCAAAAGCAGAGACATTACTTTGTCAACAAAGTTCCATCTATTCAAAGCTATGGTTTTGCCAGTACTCAAGTATGGATGTGAGAGTTGGACTATAAAGAAAGCTGAGAGCCGAAGAACTGATGCTTTTGAACTGTGGTGTTGGAGAAGACTCTTGAGAGTCCCTTGGACTGCAAGGAGATCCAACCAGTCCATCCTAAAGGAGATCAGTCCTGAGCGTTCATTGAAAGGACTGATGTTGAGGCTGAAACTCCAATACTTTGGCCACCTGATTCAAAGAACTGACTCCTTGGAAAAGACCCTGATGCTGGCAAAGACTGAAAGCAGGAGGAGAAGGAGACGACAGAGAATGAGATGGTTGGATGGTATCACTGACTCAATGGACATGAGTTTAGATAAACTCCATGAGTTGACGAAGGACAGGGAAGCCTGGCATGCTGCAGTCCATGGGGTTGCAAAGAGTCGGGCACGACTCAGTGACTTGAACTGAACTGAAGAGTTGGGTGTTAGGATAACTTACAGAACTAAGACAAAAACCAAATTTACTCAGCATAAACTTAGTTATACAACACTGAAATCAATTCAATTAGGTAAACTCTCCATATTAGGTCTATGAAGTCATATAAACTAGAAAATTTTAATATGTCATATTTATCAGATTCTTTATTGAGGCCAGCAGGAAGGGCTGAGAGACAGAAGGAAAAATAAATGGAAAAGTGCTAAATATTTTAATAGCATTTACTGCTCAGATATATTTTATGTCACAAGGTATTTTAAATTTTGTTAAACCAGCTGCAGAAATGGAGGGTAGCTGCTTTCTTCTCTTTACAGAAATTTTTCCAGTGTAGGAACCCGCCAAATAACTGAGGGGTGGTTGAATACACTCAAAATTGATTTTTATAACCTATCAGGAGTTTCCGACTCATTTCATCAATAGTCTCCTTTTTCACCATATTCTGCTTTGAATGGGATTTGACTTGAGGTCAGGTGATATGAAGAAGTTCTTACAGAAATGTCTCTCCACTCAAACATAAATACTGTCCAAGGACCGTGCAGACAAAATTATATTTCTTTGCTATTGTTATGTTAGGGAACCATTGGAAACCACCTACCCTGCCCAGGCAGGGTAATAACTGCTAATAGTATCTCACAAGAGGTTCCTATAAGGAATGGATACGCTATGGCCAACTGGAAGAATCTGGGAGGGGCCCGAAGAAGGGAGGAGATGCCAGCCCCTATTCGTCCTGCCAGGCTCCCAGATTCCTTCTACTGGAATCCATCTTGGCTGAGAGATTCGCATGACACCAGGAAAGACCCCAAGTCAGACCAAATATGAGACAAGCAAGATGACAGGCTAGAGACAACCCAGAAACTAAAACCTTTACCACAAACGCTGAGACTGAGAGCCACGTGGCAGAGCAGTCCTCCCAGTTTCCCTTACCCTGCTACTCTCTGCCCAGGCACCCCTTCCCAGTAAGGCCTCGGGCTTTGTGTCTCCTCAGATGATTCATTTCTGAGTTTTAGACAAGAGCCCACTCTTGGGCCCTGGAAGGAGTCCCCCTTCCGGCAACCACATGATTTATAATTTTATCCTCCACTCCTGCCCGACTCTCTCACACGCGTCATTTATCCTAAGGTGCCGGAGTCTGTGTCAGCCTCCAGACCACCAGCCTCCTCCCCTAATGTTTCCTCCACGCTCCACTAAAATCTAGGAGACCATTCCCTCAGAGTCTTTTGCTTTGCCTTTCCATTCCAAAGCCCATTTTTTGCTTTCTTCCTTTTCATTACAGGTATTCCCTCTATGAACAAACAGTCCGGCACTTTGCATTTCAAAGCTCTCTTGGATCTGAGCTCATCTCCAACCTGGAGAAGCCAAAGGAACAGCTCCAACTCTAGATCCGCATGAGGGAACAGACTGTCCTACTGGAAAAAAACACCCAAGTTCCAGTCCCAGTTGTTTTTATTTTAATTATGAGGTTACAGGCAAGTCACTCAACTTCTGGGAACCCTGGTCTGCCAACTTAACAAGACGGTTGTACAACTTAATAGGGTGGTTGTAAGGATTAAGAGATCTATTTACACCAACTGTTACCTTGTTCATACATAACCCATTTTTGACACTTTTCTTAGAAAAAGCCTGACCTCCCTTGGCTATGATACATTCCCCAGTGGATTTTATATCCTTTAAGTGCAAGAACTATGACTAATTTTCTTTGAATAGTTAGTATCTATCATCTGGCAATCGCTGTATATGTCAATGATATTTTCCAAATGAAAAACTGAACTAATTAAATGCAATAGCTTGTGTGGACTTCCCAGGTGGCGTTACGGGTGAGGAATCCACTTGCCAATGCAGGATATGTGAGAGACATAGGTTCTTCTGGAGGAAGACATGGCAGCCCCCTCTAGTATTATTGCCTGGAAAATTCCATGGGCAGAGCAGCCTGGTGGGCTACAGCCCACAGGGCCACAAAGACTGAGCACAACAACCCTGCATAACAAACTGTAAGCTAGTAATGTTCCAATATGAAGCTGCAAATACAACCTGCTGGTTTCTTTCATTCACTAATTAAACTAAATTTTGGAGACTTTGCTCTGTGCCAAGCATCCACACCAGGCAAAGACAGTGGAAGATGCCTCTCGCCAAATGTTGCAACTCTCACTACTGGAGAGCTTCTTACCAACAGCCCACCAAAGAGTTACTGTTACTGGAGCATGAAGAATGAAGGGACAGTAAAACATATGAGTAGCCAGAAAGAATTTCACTTTGATTTTTGACAGATCTGACTCAGAAATGCAAGAAACACTCTAACTTTAGAATTTAATGAATGATTGCCTTGTACCCAAGTGTACCATCTCTTCTCTTCCTGTCTTCTCTTTTACTTTCTCATGGATAATTCAAATTTTTTAATGTTTTATCTTCTTTAAGGGTTCACATCAAATCAAGAGCATCAAATATGTCGAGACCTTCATGTGTTCATAGCATCACTTTTTTCAAATGAGAGGAGAATTTGGTCTTTGGACCTTCTTCAATGATAATGAGCAAATAGGATTCTTTCTTTAGAAAATGTTGATTTCACACTGAATAGGGCCAGTTATACAATTTAATTTCTGTAAAATTTATTAAAATTCTGTCATATCCTGGGCCAGCTTGCTAAGTTCTCATGTACATAGCAAATCGATTTAAATATCTCTGCCACCCTCAAGGAGCTTAAATTCAGTGTAAGAGGTAAGACATGCGTACAAAATATTCAGTCATAACTGCAGAAAGCATATCATAGGGAAGGAGTTAATTTATACATTGTCAAATATTCAGAGAGAAATTGCTGTTATTGTAAATAGATCATAATGACAGCCTCCAAAGGTGTTAAAATTGCCTCTACAGCTTTGAAATAATTAACAAAATATCTCCAGTGGAAAAATAAGTCATTTCCTAGTTATTACGCAAGCCTTCACTACTTAGATTCTGTGCATGATTTCAGAGGCTTTTGTGTAGTAACAGCGATCCATCTTGCATTTTATGTAGTCTTTTCTGGGGAATCATTGTTTGTATCCCTAAATACAGTCCAAACAGGCTCAGGTTTTCAATGCAATATTAATGTTTCATGTGCATAGAAATGTTCTCATTTACCTGTCCTGGATGTTCTTATTCTAACACTTTAAACGCAGTTTGCAGCTAAGCTGTTTGTTCCTCTCCTAGAGGACAATGGGCTAATAGCTCCCGTAGAGTGGAGGCATAATAGCTAAACAGTTTTTGTTTTAGCCTAGAGGATCACTGAGCTGCTTCTCTGGGATTTATGCCGTCATTTCAAACCCCAAGCTAAGAAAAGTGTGTACTGTCAGACTTGCTTCATCGTTTTTTCAAATGAAAGCTCAATCACCTTGACATTTACAGTACGGAGCGTCTGGGCGACAGCTTCACAGAGCATGCAGCAATCTCTTTCCAGAAGTAACTCTGAAAACGTCAAGAAGAGGGGCTGAGTGTCAAATCCAGACACCAAGTCTAAAAGCAGCCTTTCCAGGGCTGAGGTATAACACAGGCTGCCCTCGTGTTTTAGAGGGCATGCTCCTTTCTCCACAGTATTTGTGAGTTCCATAGTGGAGAAAAAGGATTCTTTGTGCAGATAAGTTTGGGAAACACCTGGGCCCTAAACAAGAAAAAAATGTCCAGAACATCTCAAAACTTTTAGTACACTGACATGCTATTCAAAGTTCCATAAGAGAAACATATGGTGCAGCTTTCTAGAATTCTTCTGGTTATAAAAACTTACTTTTTCATGGAAGATCTTTAGGAACAAGTGTTTGGTGGAAGGTATTTTCTAGGTAATTTTTATTTCCATCTTGAGCTCATCTGTAGCTGCTGCTTTTTAATTGCATATTACTATGAGCATTCCCTGATGGCTCAGAGGGTAAAGAATCTGCCTGCAATGCAGGAGACACAGGAGATGTGGGTTTGACCCCTGAGCTGGGAAAATTCCCTGGAGTAGGATATGGCAACCCACTCCAGTATTCTTGCCTGAAAAAATCCATGGACAGAGGCACCTGGTGGGCTACAGTCCAAAGGGTTGCGAAGAGTTGGACACAACTGAGTGACTAAGCATGCATGAGCATATATTATTTGTACAACAACAAAAAGAAAAGGTAGTATTCTATAAGATCAAAATTAAGTAAGCCAAAATATTTGTGTGAAAACAGAACTATAAGAAAATACATTCACTGTTTCTGGTCTTTGGGACAGATGATAAGTGATGGGTAATATTTACACTTCTTTCTACTCTAGGTATTCTCCAAACTTCCTAACATGGGCAAGGGTAAAAAAAAAATACACTGAATGTATAAAAAATAAAATTGCATTCCTAAATAACACATACTTTTTGCAGAGATATGTTTTCTTTTTAATTAAAAATTTTTTTAAATAAGCATTTTACTTTATTCAGTTTAGATACAGAAAAGTTGCAAAGATAGTATAGAGTTTTGTTTCCCCAGTTTCCCCCAATGTCAACATATTATGTCACCATAATACATTTGTCAAAACTAAGAAATTAACATTGGGAAATCACCATTAACTGGGTAAGCTATTTTAGCATCAAAAAAGTTTGCCTTGTGTGGAATTTTTCACCTTGCCATTTTCACAATGAAAATTCAAGGTTTTCTTCTTTCTTGCCTTATTTTCATTAGAGTTTCTTGAAGTTTCTTTTAAACTTCCTTTCAAGAAGTCTCCATTTCAGAAGTTCATAGGCAAAAATCTAGGTAAATTCCTGTTGTATAGAGTTTTCATGCACCAATACAGCTACACTAAATGAATTTACACTAAATAAATCAGTTATAAGATCTGATTTATCATAGAACACTGTTTAAAGTTTACTAACTTAAATTGCTTGAACTATATGATTCCACTTACATGAGGTAGACAGAGTAGTCAAATTCACACAGACAGAAAGTAGAACCGTCACATCAGTCAAAACGGCCATCATAATAAGTCCACAAAGAATAAATGCTGGTGAGGGTGCAGAAATGGGCACCCGTCTACACTGTTGGTGGGGATGTAATTAGAGCAGCCACTATGGAGAACAGTATGGAATCTCCTTAAAAAACTAAAAATAGAACTACCATATGACCCAACAGTCCCACTCCTGGGTATACATCCAAAGAAAACTGATTCAAAAAGATACATGCTCTCCAATGTTCATAACAGCACTATTACAATAGGCAGGACATGGAAGCAACCTACGTGTCCATTGACATGAATGGATAAAGATGTGGCCTGTATACACACACACACAATGGAATACCGCTTGGCCATAATAAAGAATGAAATAACGCTATTTGCAGCAACATAGGTGGGCCTAGAGATTATCGTAGTAAGTACAGTAAGTCAAAGACAAATATCATAGGGTATTACTTACATGTAGAATCCGAAAAGATACAAATGAACTTACTGACAAAACAGACCCACAGACAAGACAATAAACTTATGTTTACCAAAACGGAAGGGGGGTGAATAAATTAGGAGGATGGATTAACATATAAACACTACTTTACATAAAACAGATAATCAACAAGGGCCTACTACATAGCAGAGGAAAGTATACTCAGTATCTTGTAATAACAATAACGAAGAATAACATAAAAAGAACATATATTCATTCTATATCTATATATCTAAATCACTATGCTGTACACCAACTAACACAAAGCTATAAATCAATTATATTTTTTAAAATGCTTCTAAAAGGAGAATGGTGGCAGCCAGGGCATAGGGGAAGGGAGAGAGGGAGAGTTCTTTAATGGATATAGAGTTTTGATTCTGCAAAATGAGAAAGTTCTACAGTTTGGCTATATACCAATGTACATATACTTAATACCACTGACTATAAACTTAAAAATGGCTAAAATGGTAATTCTTTACATTATCTATATTTTACCACAATTTAAAAAATTATATAATTTTCATTATAGTGCTTTAAGTCTCACTAAATATAAAGATGGGCTTCCAAGTGGCCCTAGTGGTAAAGAACCCACCGGCCATAGCAGGAGATATAAGACGTGGGTTTGGTCCCTAGGTTGGGAAGATCCCCTGGAGGAGGGCAGGTCAACCCACTTGAGTATTCTTGGCTGGAGAATCCCATGGGGAGAGGAGGCTGGTGGGCTACAGTTCAGAGTCACAAAGAATTGGACATGGATGAAGCAACTTAGCACACAGGCATGCAAATATAAAGACAAAACACAGAACTGACTGTTTAAAACTATCTATGAAAAGATTGTTGGAGAAAAAATATTCTTGTTCACTAGAATGGAAATCTGGACTAGTTTCCTTAATCAAGGTAGCAACTAACAGTGCAAATATCTGGTGCTCTGGTGAAACTTTTCAAAACTGTATGGATCTTAAAATAAAAGTCACTTTACATTTTCAAATTAGGCTATTTCCTCAAATATACATATACAAGTTCTTATTGATCATACTTTGAAACTATATTGATTGCTATTTCTAAAATTAATTTTTATTACTATGAGTTGAGAAATTTATCCCTCAATTTTAACTTCTAATTCTCCAAATTGCTAGTATCATTACTATTATAATATCTTATTGATTTCTGACTAGACTTACAGAAACATTTATTATCTTTTTGGAAAAGGATGTGATTCAGCGAAAATAAATGTCTGTACATCTTTCTTCCCTAGCTTTGTTCTAGAGTACCATTTAACTTTTTGGTTCTTTACTGACTTCCCTGGTGACTCAGCAGAGAAGGCAATGGCACTCCACTCCAGGACTCTTGCCTGGAAAATCCCATGGACAGAGGAGCCTGACGGGCAACAGTTTACAGAGTCACAAAAGAGTCAGACATGACTCAGCGACTAAATAACGACAACAATATGTAGTATTTATTAAAATCACAACTCTTTCAGGAATTTGTAGGCATGCATAAACAAAACTGCACACAGTACTTAACCTTAGCAGAATTTTCAAAAGCAAGATGTGGACAACAACACAGAACACCTCCCATTCAGAGCTGCCTGCTCCCCTGGGCAGCTACACCCAAGAAACAGCTATGGGCCATGCAATCAATGAATGAGATGAGAAACATTAATATTCCTGCCACACAGCCAGATGCATCACTATGAAATGAGACTATATTCACTGTATAAATATAGAATAGTAAGTACCCACTGTGAGGGGGGAATTGATGAGGGAGTTACAGTAGCTTTAGGTGAGGAACTTGCAGGCATACCTGCCACTCATCTTTCTTATCACCTGGAATAGAGTTTTAGGAGCTATTTGTGTGATTGAAAGAGGAAGCAGGGAACTGTTATCCGGTCAGCATTTTAGGAACAAGGAGAAACTCCAAGGCAGGGTGGTGACAGAAGATGCGCCTTGGACCAGGGAAAGGAATGGAAATCATCCTTGGAGAGAACAAATATGTCTTTCTTCATAATCAGAAAGATGTCTGTCATGAGCTCCCAGTTAATTAGAAATGTCTCGAGTGCTAAAAGGACGGATGACTGAGTCTGGATTTCACCTAATTCCTACTTTCTCACGTCAAGCTGAAGCATGTGGAGGGCTGGCGAGGAGGCTGTCTAAAGACTTCAGTAGGGAGACAGAACACCCTCTGAGTTCCTGTCTATCATTGAAAGTGAAAGTAAAGTCACTCAGTCGTGTCCGACTCTTTGCAATCCCGTGGACTATAGCCCACCAGGCTCCTCTGTCCATGGGATTCTCCAGGCAAGCATATTGGAATGGGTTGCGATTTCCTTCTCCAGGGGATCTTCCCAACTCAGGGATCGAACCCAGGTCTCCTGCATTGCAGGCAGACGCTTTAACCTCTGAGCTACCAGGGAAGCCCTTGTATCATTGCACCCCTGAATCTCCAGGAAATCTACCTAGAAAGAGAGTCCCATACAGATGAGAAGGGAGAAAGGAACACTGACATCAGTTCTACACCCCTCAGTTTTTAAAAATGCTGATGATACCACGCAGAGGCTTCATCAGGATAATGCAAAGAGAAGTCCGTGAAGAAGGCAGGAAAAGGAGCCCTGTTTGCAGGCTAGGAAAGGACAAGAATAAGGATTATGAACGCTGTTGGAGGTTTCTTAAAGCTTTCAACACCCTCATGTCCGTTGCTTTTGTTCCCTTCTCTGTCTCATACAGCATTTAGTAGCAAAACCCTAAAATAAAAGGGTGTGTGGCCCTTTAATTCTAGGTCAAACAGAAGCCAAAAAACCAAGGAGACTGTATCCTAATTACATATACAGTCTTGCAAGTGAGAGAATTGAGAGAGGAGGAGAACGGAGACCTGAGATGAATGAGAAGCTGTGGAAAAGCCTGCCTGGGACCGAGCAGCATGCCCAGCCATCCCAAGAGAGATCCGTAGGGGCTCTGGCTGTCAAAATGATGGATTCAAACTTACATATTTCTTATTCTTTCAGTTGAACTGCTATGATGAGACTGTAATTGAATCATGTCTACTGGATATCCAGATGTTACAGCACAACTTAGTAAACTGAACTACGAAATGAAACACAAAAGCACTTTTAGAGTTCCAACGTAAGACAAAAACAGTGGAAAATCCCAAGTCTAGTTATGCCATCATGTGTGTTTTTTTTCCTCCCCCTTTAACAGTGAATCATCTGAATTAAGAGTTGTCCCTAGAGAAGTTTTTAAAAATACCTAATTCTAGAAAACTCCATGAAATGTGTCATCTGGACTCAAAATTTCACAGCAGCCGGGTAGCATTCTTTTCTCCCAGGCACCCTTGTTTCCATGTCAGTACTGATGTGAAGTCAAGAGTCATCATTCTTTCCTTCTTTTTATACAGTCCAACATTTTCCTGCCTCGTGGCTTCCTGACGAGACATCTTTTTATCCCAGTTCCTCCACTGTGCTATATGAAGGGTCTGTCTCCATGGACAGTTCTGGAACATATCATGTTCCCTCCTGCTGTAGCTTCAGACCCTTTACCACACCAATTCTCGAGTCCTCAGCTGTGGCCCTCAAAACTTTCCAGCGCAGAAATCACCTGGGGATCGTGTTAAAATACTGCCCCTCGTTCTGCATTTTTAATCTAGCTTGCCAATGACTGGTTCAGTCGCAGATGATTCTCAACTACTTTAACAAGTCCTGCTTTATTTCTGCCTTCCTTGCCTCCCTGACAGATCCTCCTCACACTGGTTTCTTCCTCAGGCTCTAGAGCAGTCTGAAAGTGAAGCAAAAAGAGGAAGTGCTAGTCGCTCAGTCATGTCCGACTCTGTGAGACCCTGTGGACTGTAACCTGCCAGGCTTCTCTGTCCACGGGATTCTCCAGGCAAGAATCCTGGAGTGGGTTGCCCTGCGCTCCTCCAGGGAATCTTCCAGACCCACTAGAGTAGTCTAGTGACCTCTGATTTACCCTGAATAGTTCTTTTTGCACTTTTTAAAATTTACATGTTTAGATCTCAATTCTATGCTCTACTGAACATTCTTAAAAGGAACCTCATGTCTTACAGGATGGTACGGTAGTGTATTTGTTGTTTAGTTACTAAGTCGTATCCAACTCTTTTGCAACCCTATGGACTTAGCTCACCAGGCTCCTTTTCTCCATAGGATTTTCTCACAATCTTGGAGTGGGCTGCCATTTCCTTCTCCAGGGGACCTTCCTGACCCAGGGTCAAATCCAAGTCTACAGTATTGGCAGGTGGATTCTTTACCGCTGAGATGCCAGGGAAGCACAGCAGTATACAATAAGCATTAAATAATATTATTAATAGCATGAGCTGCCCATGGAACAGAGGGCCTTTCACGGCAAAAGGATGCAATTATTTATAGGCTTGAAGACGACTGGAGAAAGAGGCCTGGGGAGAAAGCAAAGGTATTTAAATAAAGGAAGCGCTGATACACGGGCAGGGCTGCAGCCTCCCTCCTTGGGGCCACTGCAGGTGTGGAAACATGGAGGCCACATACACGCAGCGTGGGACCCCCAGAGCCAGGCATCCCAGGGGCTGGCTCTGCTCTTCCTGGCTATGTTATTTGCGTGTGTCCTTTCTCTAGAAAGTGTTAGTCGCTTAGTCATGTCTACCTCTGAGACTCCATGGACTGTAGCCCACTAGGCTCCTTTGTCAGTGGGATTCTCCAGTAAGAATACTGGAGTGGGTTGCTATTCCCTTCTCCAGGGGATCTTCCCAACCTAGGGATCGAATCCAGGTCTCCAGCATTGCAGGAAGATTCTTCACCCTCTGAGCCACAGGGAAGCCTCTAGATTCTAGCATACCCAATTATAAAAGAGAATTTTACTGTGTGATCTCTAAAACCTCTCCTGATGCTACAGAATCTGGGAACTTACTCACATCTGGAAAGGATATCAGGAAGACTGGCATTGCAAGAAGGAAGCATTTCCGGGCTCTTAAAGTTGTAAGTACCTTTGTTCTCAGCTTTCTTTTCCTAATTTCAAATTATTTCTTCATTTTAAAATATTTTATATATTTTATCCACTGTTTTAAACTCTCTCATAAAGGAGAGGCAGCGTCATTTGATATGATACGTAGTTTTTCTGAGAATTTTGAGCACACTGGTGTTCCTTTCTGCCACTTCTTGTGAGAAGGTCTTCTTTGAAGCTTTTTTGCATCTGAGAATCTCCCTGAGATATTCTGTTTTATTATTGTCTTTTCAACAATATCATCTATAAAACCATTTTCTACTTCATCTCCCAATTTATTTTTCTGTTCCACTGCTCTGTAAAATGTTCATTTCATAATATAACCACATTATATAAGTCCCTGGGTTCCTCCTAAAATAATGTGTGTAGTTTTACAACTAAGGTTTTTGTAAGTTAATTACTATCATTAGCCTAGTTGATACATAAGAACCACATAAGTAGGCAAGAAGATTACTTTTCAATTTTTACTTGTAATTTCTACTACAAGTATTTAAGAATTGTATCTCTGTTTACCTTTTGTAATGTAATACATTTTAAGGTTTTTTTGCTTGATGTTAAATATTATCACTTTTTTATTAAGTCAAAAATCACAAAAGTTAAAGAAAAATTTTAAAGGAAAAATATTCATAATTCCTTCCATTAGCACAGAAGCTTTCATTCATGTATGTAATTGACATGCATATTTTAACAAGACTGCATCCATAGCATAATGCCATTTTTTCATGTTTTTTATAACATAAACACTGTCTCATAATCATTATAATTTTTAATGGACAAATAATGTTTCACTGCATTTGTGTGACCTATTTGTTTCTTGTTGCACATTTAGGTTTGTTATATTTTTACTATTTTTTGATACTTCTACTATCTTTATGCAAACAGCATTTTATTATAAGATGTCCTTAGAAATAGGATAGCTGAGTCAAAAGATAGGAATATTTGGGGAGCTTCTGATAGAAATTATTACACTGCTTTCCAAAATGGGTGGTATAAATTTACTTTCCCACCTTCAATATACTGGTTAAACACAGCCTTACCTTGAGGATTTATTTTGGTCAAATATATATAACATAAAAAATGGTTAAAGGAGTAAATTTTAAATGTACAATGCAGTGGTATTAGTGAAAGTCGCTCAGTCAAGTCTGACTCTCTGCGATCCCAAGGACTATACAGTCCATGGATTTCTCAGGCCAGAATATTGGAATGGGTAGCCATTCCCTTCTCCAGGGAACCTTCCCAACCCAGGGATCAAACCCAGGTCTCCTGCATTACAGGCGGATTCTTTACCAGCTGAGCTACAAGGGAAGCCCAAGAACACTGGAGTGGGTAGACTTTCCCTCTCTAGGGGACCTTCCCGACCCAAGAATCTAACCCAGGTTTCCTGCATTACAGGCGGATTCTTTACCAGCTGAGCTACAAGGGAAGCCTGGCAGTGGTATTAACTATGTTCAGATTGTTGTGCAACCATCACCACTATCACCTCCACAACTTTTCCCTCACTCCACACAGAAAGACCGCAGCCATGGAACAACAGCTTCCCATTCCTCTGTCCTTTCGGCCTCTGTAATCTGTATTCTACTTTCCAGTCTCTAAGACCTATTCTAGCTACCTTATGCAAGTGAAGTCATTAAATATTTGTTCTTTTGTGTTTGGCTAAGTTCACTTACCAAAATGTTTTTTCAAAGGTCTTCCCTGTTTTAGCATGTGTCAGAATTTCATTCATTTTCAAGGCTGAATAATATTCCATGATAATTTACACACTACATTCTGTTTATCCACTCATCTGTGAATGGACGTTTGTGCTGCTTCCACCGTTTGACTATCGTGAATAATGACTGCTATGAATACCAGAGAGCAAACATCTGAGTCCCTAGTTTCAATTATTTTGACTATATCCTGAAAAGTAGAATTGCTGGAACACATGGCCAGTGATTTTGTGCTTAAGTTTTGAGGAAGGCTATTGTTTTAATGCTTAAAAAAGTCCCTTGTTTTGCTTTACTTGGTGTAAGTTTCATTTTTATAAGGTTTGAACAGTTCATTCCCCCATGGTGCTTTATACTGGATCTTCTATGAATGAGTTTATGTCCTCTGCCCATTTTTGATTGAATTTTTTTCTCACTGCTTTTCTAAAAATCAGAATGAGCTCTATGGTGGACATTTACCCCTTTTGCCCTACTGAAAATCCTTCCCTTTTATACCTCAATTTCCTTGGGAACTACGCCTTCTCCACTGTGGGCTACTTTTGGGGTGGGGGGCATCAAGCATGTCCCCATGCCATGGCCAGTTAGATGCTCCCAGCAATTTGAATTGTAAAAACAAGAATAGAAAACAATGAAAGCTACATTACAACGCTCATAGCTTTCTGAAAAAGATGCGCCAACATCAGAGTTTCTTTTATCCATATTTATTTATATACTTTCCCTGGTCTCACTCATAATGAAACCTGATTTTTTTCCCCAGTGTTTAGTTTTTTAAAAAATTAGCTAATTTCTGGCTGTGCTGGGTGTTCATGGCTGTGAGGGCTCTTCTCTAGTTGCTGCTAAGTGAGGGGCTACTCTCCAGTTGCCACGCACAGGCTTCTCACTGCAGTGGCCTGTTGCAGAGCACCAGCTCTACAGAGCGTGGGCTTTAGTAGTCGCGGCACATGAGCTCAGCAGTTGCAGTTCCCGGGCTCTAGAACACAGGCTCAACAGTTGTAGCGCACAGGCCTAGCTGCTCCTTGGCATATAGTATCTTCTATGTATATGTGTGTGTGTGTACACACACGCATTTAGTCACTTAATCATGTCCAATTTTTTGTGACCCTTTGGACTGTAGCCCACCAGGCTCCTCTGTCCATGGGATTCTCCAGGCAAGAACACTGAAGTACGTTGCCATTTCCTCCTCTAGGGAATCTTCCTGACCCAGGGATCAAGCCCATATCTCTGGTGGCTCTTTCACTGCAGGTGGATTCTTTACCACTAAGACACCAGAGAAGCCTTCCAGTGTTTAGTTTTGTAAGCAATATCACATAATTTAATTCCAACAAGTTTCTTCTTTAAAAAAGTGTTAGAATCTGTTTCTATTGTTTATAATAAGACTTGATAGAATATTTATCTATATTATGATCTATATTTTAATATAATCTTAATCTATATACTATCTATATATACGATCCTTAGTCACATTTTATGAACTATTTTTCCAAGTTCATTGACTTCTCTTAAATGTTAATTTTATTTCTTTTCTACTCTTAGTGACTTTCAATTTTGTAAAATTTCATAGAATTAAGCCTTTAAATCTTGCTGTAACTTGCTAAAAATTCCTTTAAAGCTAAAAAACTAGCTTCCCTCTAGTCAATAATTTTTTTCCACTTTCTGTTTTGATTATAGTTAAATGGTTCTAACTTATGCCCAATTTTCTGTCATTCCTAAATATGTTACTTTTTCACATTTCCTAGTAGCAAGTGACTTTAGATTTATTAATATATTTTTATGTAGCTCCAGCTTTGCAGGCTCTGAAAGTGTTTCATTTTGGGGTGTGATAGATACTTTCCACTTGTGGAGGAATCCATTCCAAAGCTCCAAAAGATGATGATGTTCTATAAAAATTAGACTTGAGGAAGGAAGGAAGCATGGGCATAGCTACCATTTGTTTTTTTTCCTAGCCTCATTTCTTCTTCTTCTTCTTCTTCTTTTCTTTCTAGTGAAGTAAGGATGAGAATCATGGAAGAGGCAGGAGAGAGGCTGTGGATTGTAATCTGGGAAGGATGGAATGCCTGTTCTGAAAGAGTGTCCAAATCAGGAGCAAGGGCTGCCTGGGAGACTATGGAATATGAGAGTATTAACTTTTGGTAAATTACACAGAAGTATTGCAGGCTCACCCGTGATCTACTAAGAGAGCCAACCCAAGAACCTAAAGCAGAGATGTAAAAATAGTAATAACAGTGATATAGAAGTTTCTTATCACTTGACCTTTTATCCAGAAGCTGAATATCTACAGCAGGTAACAGCAAAGTTGCTCTGTTGAAACCCAGCCCATCTGATCTCTTCCTATCCCGCAATGATCCCTATACCACCACTGGAACTCCGGGGTTCTGCAAGACACGATTTGACAACAACCGTTTCAAAGGAAAAGAGATGTCATACATCATCACAATTTGTGTCCAGGAGAAAATGACTGACAGTAGCTTAAATAGCACCTCTCTCTAAAGGGGTTTTCACTGGAATAGGGATCAAAAGGGCTGACACTTGATAAGGGAATTTCATAAATCAAGTGAGTGGGAGAACTGGCTGGGGAGGGAGGTAGGAACAGCACAGAATCTATTCAATTGTCCTTAAAATTATGTTGTGTGTCCAGTCACCCTCTTCCTGGATGAAGTGCTGATCACAGACAATTTATCATGAGTCATCGTCATCACAAGATATTTGACACTTTTTTAAGGAGCCCTCAGTGCACTATTCATACAAACTAATCCTAATCCTCCCCAAAGAGGCCACCTCATGCATATACCTAATAATAAATATCCATTTGAAATGATTCCCAGGCAAGACTGGAAGAGGAGAGTAACATTACAATACAATTTATGGCAAAACAGAAGGAAGAATTTAAGATTTTCAGCAACTCAATCAAACCAGGCTAAATATATTTAAAGGGAAAATGGCAAGTGGTGATTATTTAGTGTCTGAGAGCTTGACAGAGGGTTTTTGTTTGTACTCTCAGCTGAAGAACTGAATGTTCCAGAATGTCACCAGAGAACAAAATGTCAGCTGGTGGAATTAATGGTGGATAAATTTAGAGTCGAGTGGAAGAAATGATTACTTTGTAACACATTTGAGCCAACCTATGAAACCTGCTGCCACAGGAGGTTATGGAGTTGAGCACTTCATGGATTTAAAGCAGAACGAATAACTTTATGACTAATAAATGCCAGTTCCAGCTCTTCGTGCTAAGATAAAAGGGGTGGTCAAAGTGCATATCTGAGAGCACAGGCCAGTTGCTGCAAACACAGAAGCAGGGGCCTTTCGCTTGCAAACAGTGACATGCAATTAACTGGACAGAACATGGGAAGCATTTTTACCCTTTGCTAGAGGTAGGGAGGGGCTTCCCTGGTGGCTGCCAATGCAGGAGATGGGGAAACTTCTATCACCGGGTCAGGAAGATCCCCTGGAGAAGGCAATGGCACCCCACTCCAGTACTCTTGCCTGGAAAATCCCATGGACGGAGGAGCCTGGTAGGCTGCAGTCCATTGGATCGTGAAGAGTCGGACACGACTGAGAGACTTCACTTTCACTTTCACTTTCCTGCACTGGAGAAGGAAATGGCAACCCACTCCAGTGTTCTTGCCTGGAGAATCCCAGGGATGGGGGAGCCTGGTGGGCTGCTGTCTATGGGGTCACACAGAGTCGGACACGACTGAAGTGACTTAGCAGCAGCAGAGGTAGGGAGGGGCTTCCCTGGTGGCTGCCAATGCAGGAGATGGGGAAAGTTCTATCACTGGGTCAGGAAGATCCCCTGGAGAAGGAAATGGCATCCCACTCCTATATTCTTGCCTAGGAAATCCCATGGACAGAGGAGCCTGGTGGGCTACAGTCCATGGGGTCTCAAAAGAGTGGGACACAACTTAGCAACTAAACAGCAACAAAGAAGTAGAGAGAGCCCCCCCACCAAGGTGCTGTGCAGAGGGGCTGCTATGGAATTAAGTATGGAAGATGGTCAGAGAGTCCCTGTGCTGAGCTTTCACAGCTTGAGACCTACCCATAACCAACACGCCAATACACACAAGTCCAAACTTTTCTATGTCTAGTTTCCTACTCTACCAGTCTCAAATATTTTCATAATCAAGTTCCATCCTGCTGACTATCATAAGTATTGGGCCTCGCCCTTTTCCACTACTGAAGTATCTGCTTCCTGCTAGTCCATCCTGTGCTCTGACCTTCAACAAATGAAGATTCTCTATTTCTGAGCATCTCCTCATGACTCCTATGCCTTCTTCCATCCCAATGATGTGGGCTGGATCATAAAGAAATACGAAGGGTCTCTGAACACTTTCCTTCCACATAGGCATTCAAAAAATCTACAGGGCAGCAGTGGAGATTCAGACACAGAGAACAGACTTTTGGACATGGTAGGGGAGGGAGCAGTGAGATGATGTGAGACAGTAACACTGGACTGTCTACATTACCATATGTAAAACAGAGAACCAGTGGGCATTTGCTCTATGCCACAGGGAACCCAAAGTTCTGTGACAACCTAGAGAACTGGGATGGGCAGGTGGGGAGGGAGGTGTAAGAGGGAGGAGACATATGTATACCTATGCCAATTCATGTTAATGTATGGCAGAAACCATTGCAATGTTGTAATTATCCTCCAATTAAAAATAAAAAATTTTTAAATTATAAAAAATCAAAAGGAATATTACTCATAATGTTGGGTAATGTGTGTGCAGCACCCCAAGTACAAGAATATTTAACCTCCAGAAACAGAATTGACATTATTTTTTTCTAAATGAGAAGTGTATTGCAAAAAGCTAAACAGATAATATTTTGCATTACAGGCTAAATTCAAACTAAAGAGATTAATTTAAACATTTAGAATCCCAATTCTTCTGATTTGGAATTAGAAATCAAACATTTTTTTTTTCCTGCACAAGATATAGTAGGTCTTGTATTTCTCTTTGAAATGGACAGTCTAGAATTAGGCCTTAAATCCCTTAATTGGGAACAATATTTAGTTTTATTCCATTTCATAATGAAGAACAGATGTATCCAAATGTGGTTACTTCCAAACATAGTTGGTTTTATATTTAGAGTAACTACTCTCAAGACATTTGAAGAAATCTATTTTTTCCAACACTATCATATTTAACTTGCAGTATCCCATTATACTGCTCTATGATTTTACTTGATAACTCTTTATTCATTCTATCAACATTAATCACGAGAGATAAAATGAACATTAGTTTATTCTCAAAATGTCTGAAGTAGAAAACAATGTTTGGAATTGAATTTTCAACTCTTGTAACTGGGAAATTTCTGTAATTTTCAATTCTGAAGACAGATTTCAGTTTCAAGTGTGATAGATTAGAATTGTTTCTTTGGCAAGGAATAAACGTAAGAATAAACATAAAACATAAGAATAAGCACAATAAACATAAGAATAAAGACAAAACACAATAAACATAATCAAAATACATATTTTAAAATTATTTACAAGTTCCTTTACCTTTGCATTGATAACTACTTTTCACGGTTGCATTACTTACTTCATTTGGCTTTAAGACAGAACTCTCTTGAAATGGCTATTGTTTTTCTCAGTTCATTAAAATTCCTATCACACATGCCTTTCTATGGTTTGTTCATAATGATGTTTCAAATTGCATTGTTTTGACAAAGACATACTTTGTATATTAAACATGTAAGTGTAGTCTCTAATTCAACAAAGAACTCTCCTACTGTCTTGAATTATGTCACCCTCTCAGTCTCTCTGGGTTACAGTTCACAGGGTCACAAAGAGTTGGACATGACTGAAGCGATTTAGCATGCAGAGATACGGGAACACAAAACGTTTCTTACCTCCAGAAAGAAAAACAGCACAACTGTGATGAACGTGAGAATCAACATTCCCCTCTGCATCCAACTCATAAAAGAAGATGTGATTCCAATAAGCTGGAGAGAGAGTGCCAGTGTAAAGAGAAGGGCAGTGACAAAGCTCCGGCTGATCGCCGCCTTACAGGCATGGAGCCCTGGTATTGTCAGAACTTTTGGAAATTTCCAGATAGGCCAGAGATCCAGATTTTCACCCAAGTTTTAAACGTAGCTAGCTGGCTAATTAAACTTTAAAGAGTATGACACATATCACTACATACGCACTAGAATGGCTATAATTCAAAATATAAACAATTACTGGTGAGGATATGGGGACATTAGAACACCTGAATCAGGACGTAAAATAGTATAGCTACTTTGGAAAACAATTTAGCAGTTTCTTAAAAAGTCAAACATAAAATTAACCTACAAGCCAGTATTTCTATCCTTATGAATTTATGCAACAGAAAACATGTGTCCTTACAAAGCCATTTTTGCAGAATTTTATATCAGCATTATTTGTAATAGCCCCAAACCAGAAACAACTCAAATATCCATCAACTGATGAATTAATAAACAGAATATAGTATATTCATCTCATGGAATATTACTCAACCATAACAAGGAATGCAAGTCATTATGCTAAATGAAAGCAGCTAGATGCAAAATACTACATGTTTCATGTCTCCATTTATATGAACCTTCCAGAGTAGAAAAAATCTATACATACAGAAAGTAGACCAGCAACTGCCTAAGACTTCAGGGAGTCGGGGAGCGGAGGAAAATGGGGAATGACTGATAATGGCTGGGAATTTCTTTGGAGATGATTAAAACATTCTAAAATTGATTGTAGTGATCACTGAACAACTCTGAATATACTGAAAACCACTGACTTGTATGGTGAATAGTATGGTAAGTGAATCATATCTCAATACTTTTATTTTTTTTGAGAAAATGGAAAACAAAGTTTTAAGACAGGAAACAAGAGGAACCAGAAAAGAATGGAAAAGAGTAAGAGTGAAACAGGAAACTGGGCATGAGCGACTGTCCTGGTGAGCAGAGGTCTGCGACTGGTGGAGTGAGTGGCTGACAGGTTTACGCCTAAGTCTACCCAGAGCTGAATGCTTGATGGATTTGGGGAAAGAATGCCAGGGAGCAGTTGGGAGCAGTGTCAATACTGGCAGCCACTGTGACTAACCAGCACCTTTCCTGGTTCTCTGAATACATGATTGCCCAAAGAGAGGGAAGGAAACCCAATGCTTATGGAAACTGAATGTCACATTATGGATACAAGCTGGATCTCAGTGTAGATTAAAACCTATTTAGAGGAATACTGCAAGTAAGCTGGCTGAAGATGTGATTGCTCATTGATATTTGTTCTTTGTTGCATGTTTGTACAGTGGCCATGAGATTGATGAAGACTGAACCCCAAGACTGTAGAGTCTTAGTCAATCAGAGTAAACCCATCTCCTTTGCTACAGTACAGACCTATCTCCCATAAATGTTCTGCTTTCTACTATAACAGTTCTTGAAAAGTCACACCATTTTCAGGCAAGAATTTTGTTTTTCTATATATGAGACTTTTCTTTTTTATCCTAAAACAATCTAAACAATAGAAGTAATAGAAGTAATAAATAATGAAGGTAATGAGTACTGTAAGTAATATTTTCAAGATTATGGTTTCAGAGAAACACATGCTCATCAATTTACTCAACACAAACATTTTTCTAGTCAGACAATATAATATGGGTCTAATTTGACTTGCATGCATTGTTTACATAAACTCCAGACAATCGACTTGCTTATGTATGATAAATGAGAGGGATAACAGATTTACATCTTCAACAACCCTTAGTCTGTTGTGAATATATGTTATTTCTATGTTTTAAAGCATTCTATTGCTTAGCTTTTTACTTTATCCTAAAAATGCTTTCCCAATGATATAATTTTTAAGTGCAATGGAGTGCAAGATCAATAGAGTCCCCGAAGTTTGAACAGTTGATGAAAATTGTACAGAAAGAATAAATAAATCCTTACTGCATCTTATTTTATGTATAAAGGCATTATGTGCTCTCAGATTATTGGATTTTTAAAAATTATGTAAACATCTTACATAGTTCAATTGCTATATAAAATAATCAGATATCTTGAGTTGGGATGAGATGCACCACAAATTTTTTTTTATTTAATGAAAATGTTTCTCATTGAATGATTCTTCAGTTTGCGTCACGGGTTTTAGGAACGGATTAGTTATGAAACCAGGGACAGGCATAGATGTTTCAGGAAACTAAGTCATTCTGGGCATGACATTTCTTTGGCTCTTAAGATTTGGTTCAGTGGGCAAGCACTGAACCAAAAAGTGTCAGAAAATTCATTTGATGGTTAGGAAAGAGGCTGGCTCTCTTCACCTGAGTGTGGATAATGAAGTATGTCACTCTGTGAGTAGCTGGCAGCCATTTTGTGACCACATCAGGGAGACAGAGAACTTCAGATCAACATAAAAGGCAGAGTGAAAGGAAAAATAGTCTGTGGCTTTGGGGAAGCCATTTATCTGCTTATCATTTATCTGCTGAATCAAAATAAACAAAAAAAATCACCATATTTCTGAAGTTTCTAATTATGGCTTCTTAAGGGAAACTGACTTGGGTTTTTTATAAGTTACAACAGATAGAATGGGAAAGACTAGAGATCTCTTCAAGAAAGTTAGAGATACCAAGGGAACATTTCATGCAAAGATGGGCATAATACAGGACAGAAATGGTCTGGACCTAACAGAAGCAGAAGATATTAAGAAGAGGTGGCAAGAATACACAGAAGAACGTACAAAAAGGATCTTCATGACCCACATAATCATGATGGTGTGATCACTCACCTAGAGCCAGATATCTTGGAATGCAAAGCCAAGTGGGCCTTAGGAAGCATTGCTACGAACAAAGCAAGTGGAAGTGATGGAATTCCAGTTGAGCTCTTTCAAATTCTAAAAGATGATGCTGTTTAAGTGCTGCACTCAATATGCAAGCAAATTTGGAAAATTTAGCAGCAGCCATACATGTATGGATGTGAGAGTTGGACTGTGAAGAAGGCCGAGCATCAAAGAATTGATGCTTTTGAACTGGGGTGTTGGAGAAGACTCTTGAGAGTCCCTTGGACTGCAAGGAGATCCAACCAGTCCATTCTGAAGGAGATCAGCCTTGGGATTTCTTTGGAAGGAATGATGCTAAAGCTGAAATTCCAGTACTTTGGCCACCTCATGTGAAGAGTTGACTCATTGGAAAAGACCCTGATGCTGGGAGGGATTGGGGGCAGGAGGAGAAGGGGATGACCGAGGATGAGATGGCTGGATGGCATCACTGACTCGATGGACATGAGTCTGAGTGAACTCTGGGAGTTGGTGATGGACAGGGAGGCCTGGCGTGCTGCGATTCATGGGGTCGCAAAGAGTCGGACACGACTGAGTGACTGAACTGAACTGAACTGAATGCATATATATAGAATCTAGAAAAACGGTACTAAAGAATTTATTTACAGGCCAGCAATGGAGAAACAGACATAGAGAATAGACTTATGGACATGCGGAGAGGGGAGAAGAGGGTGAGATATATGGAAAAAATAACATGGATACTTACATTACCATATACAAAATAGATAGCCAACGGGAATTTGCTATGGCTCAGAAAACTAAAAAAAAAAAAAAAAAAAAGCAGAGATATCACTTTGCTGACAAAGTCCCATATAGTCAAAGCTATGGTTTTTCCAGTAGTCATGTATGGATGTGAGAGTTGGACCAAAAAGAAGGCTGAGCACCAAAGAACTGATGCTTTCAAATTATGCTGGAAAAGACTTTGAAAGTCCCTTGAACCGCAAGATCAAACCAGTCAATCTTAAAGGAAATCAACCCTGAATAACCATTGGAAGATCTGTTGCTGAAAGCTGAAGCTCCCATTCTTTGGCCACTTAATGTGAAGAACAAACTCATTGTAAAGACCATGGTACTAGGAAAGGTTGATGACAGGAAGAGAAGGGAGTGACAGAGAATGAGATGGTTGGATAGCATCACTGACTCAATGGACATGAATTTGAGCAAACTCTGGGAGACAGTGGAGGACAGAGGAGCCTGGCATGCTCCTCTGTCAAGAATGAGGTCACCAAGGGTCAGACAGACTCAGCAACTGAACAACAATAACAGCAATATCTGGATTTTAACTGGCCATGTGTTTGGGGAGTGAAAGCCAAAACCAGGTGCCAGAGCAGAGTAGAAGGTCAAATCAGAAACCAGGACCGCTTGAAGAATGAAACCCACAATGGATGAATAAGAAAACAAATATGACCCACAGAAGGAAAGATGCTTGTCTCAACTGCCTCTTTGGATGGAGCAGAAACAAAGAAAAAACGTTCCCCTAGATATTTCTTGACCATGATTATTCACATGGGTTTGCCACTGAAATTTATAAAAATTGAAAAAAAAAAAAAAACAAAACCCAAACCACCCAAATGGAAAATTGAATTTAAAGGGATTCCAGGTTTGTCATGCCTCGGGTACTACTGTTAAAGAGAAATGCACTTTCAAGGCAGGCCTCAAAGAATTTCCATAAATAGAAATCCAAGAATCATGAAACCACAATAAAAAATGATTAACATAGAAGGAAACAAGCAACCATGAACAAAAGTCACCATAAATAACAACTGCAGAAGCAGCTGTACTTTAATAAAAACATTACATTTCAAGACTTCTGGAACATGGCCAAAAGTCTTCAAAGGGAAATTTAAAGCTTAAAATGCTCTATCAGAAAAAAAAGTAAAACTCAAAATTAATTGTTTAAGCATTTAAGTTATTAGAAAAAGAAGAGCAAAATAAATCATGAAATGTAGAAGGAATAAAATCATAAAAACAAGCAGAAAAGTATAAAGTAAAAAACAAAGAGAGGAGAGGATTAATAAAACCAAAGGCAACTCTTTAAAAAGACTAATAAAACTGACAAACCTCAGGCAAGGCTGGTTTCAGAAGCAAAAAAGGACAGCACAAAATATTAGAAATGGGGAAAAAAGGCATCACTAAAGAGGCAGCAGAGATCAAAATGATAAGAGATACAAAACAACTTCAGTGTTAAAGACATTGGAAAAATCAGGTGAAATGAACAAAATACTTTAAAAAAGTTACCAAAATCAGTCAAGAAATAAGAATTAGAAAGGTTATCAGTAGTTCAAAATTCTCCCTTAAAGAAAATGGCAGGACCAAGTGAGGTTACAGGAAGAGTTCAATGAAATAGTCAATAAGGGAGTAACTCCAAACCTAAACTTATAAGTAATAAAAAGGAATACTTTCCAATTCAGTTTATATATACAACTTCTTTTGTTATTGAAAGTAAAGAATAAAAAGAGAGGAAAAACCAGGTCAATCTTTTTAATGCAGAAGCAAGAAACTTTCTAAAAAAGAAAAAGTGTAAACTGAAGTTAGCAATGCATAAAAAGATGATTTATCATCACTGAGTTGTATACATTCTAGGAATACAAGTTGATTTAACATTAGAAAATCTATTAAGTAAATAATTAATGTATATTAATATACAACATGAGAAAAATTATATAACCTCAATAGATGCAGAATAAGCAGTTAATAATCACTTTTGATATAAATTCTCAGTAGATAAGGTATAAAAAGGAATTCTTTCAACCTAAACAAGAGTACATACAGAAACCTTACAGGAACATTGTAATCAGTGGTGAACCATTATAGTGAGTGGTGAAAGTCACTCAGTCCTGTCATGCTGTTTGCCACCCCTTGGACGATACAGTCCACGGAATTCTCCAGGCCAGAATACTAGAGTGAGTAGACGTTCCCTTCTCCAGGGCATCTTCCCAACCCAGGGATCAAACCCAGGTCTCCTGATTGCAGGTAGGTTCTTTACCCTCTGAGCCACATTATAATCAACGGTGAACCATCATAGTTACTCCCAATAGAGCTATTTCTATCAACACTGAATTAGATATAATTAGTACAATAAGAAAAAAGAAAAAGAGAAGTTTTAAGAATAGGAAAAAAATAAATTCCTATTATCCAGAGATAACATGGTTGGTCCACAAAATGGAAAACCCAAAGGAATCTACCAAAATTATTATAATTAATCATAGATTTTAGAAAAGTTACTACTTACAGGATCCGTTCCATTCTCAGTCGCTCGGTCGTGTCCGACTCTTTGCGACCCCATGAATCGCAGCACGCCAGGCCTCCCTGTCCATCACCAACTCCCGGAGTTCACTCAGACTCACGCCCATTGAGTCCGTGATGCCATCCAGCCATCTCATCCTCTGTTGACCCTTTCTCCTCCTGCCCCCAATCCCTCCGAGAATCAGGGTCTTTTCCAATGAGTCAACTCTTCGCATGAGGTGGCCAAAGTACTGCAGCTTCAGTTTGAGCATCATTCCTTCCAAAGAAATCCCAGGGTTGATCTCCTTCAGAATGGACTGGTTGGATCTCCTTGCAGTAATCAGTGGTATTTTTGTACTGATATATCAGCAACAAAGAGCTCAGTTCAGTTCAGTCGCTCAGTCGTGTCCGACTCTTTTCTACCCCATGAATCGCAGCACTCCAGGCCTCCCTGTCCATCACCAACTCCCGGAGTTCACTCAGACTCGCGTCCATTGAGTCCGTGATGCCATCCAGCCAACTCATCCTCGGTCGTCCCCTTCTCCTCCTGCCCCCAATCCCTCCCAGCATCAGGGTCTTTTCCAGTGAGTCAACTTGCATGACGTGGCCAAAGTACTGGAGTTTCAGTTTTAGCATCATTCCTTCCAAAGAAATCCCAGAGTTGATCTCCTTCAGAATGGACTGGTTGGATCTCCTTGCAGTCCAAGGGACTCTCAAGAGTCTTCTCCAACACCACAGGTCAAAAGCATCAATTCTTCGGCGCCAGCCTTCTTCACAGTCCAACTCTCACATCCATACATGATCACAGGAAAAACCATAGCCTTGACTAGACGGACCTTAGTCCGCAAAGTAATGGCTCTGATTTTGAATATACTATCTAGGTTGGTCATAACTTTTCTTCCAAGGAGTAAGTGTCTTTTAATTTCATGGCTGCAGTCATCATCTGCAGTGATTTTGGAGCCCAAAAAAATGAAGTCTGACACTGTTTCTACTGTTTCCCCATCTATTTCCCATGAAGTGATGGGACCAGATGCCGTGATCTTCATTTTCTGAATGTTGAGCTTTAAGCCAACTTTTTCACTCTCCTCTTTCACTTTCAACAAGAGGCTTTTTAGCTCCTCTTCACTTTCTGCCATAAGGGTGGTGTCATCTGCATATCTGAGGTTATTGATATTTCTCCCGGCAATCTTGATTCCAGCTTGTGTTTCTTCCAGTCCAGCGTTTCTCATGATGTACTCTGCATAGAAGTTAAATAAGCAGGGTGACAATATACAGCCTTGACGTACTCCTTTTCCTATTTGGAACCAGTCTGTTGTTCCATGTCCAGTTCTAACTGTTGCTTCCTGACCTGCATACAGATTTCTCAAGAGGCAGGTCAGGTGGTCTGGTATTCCCATCTCTTTCAGAATTTTCCACAGTTTACTGTGATCCACACAGTCAAAGGCTTTGGCATAGTCAATAAAGCAGAAATAGATGTTTTTCTGGAACTCTCTTGCTTTTTCCATGATCCAGCGGATGTTGGCAATTTGATCTCTGGTTCCTCTGCCTTTTCTAAAACCAGCTTGAACATCAGGGAGTTCACGGTTCACATATTGCTGAAGTCTGGCTTGGAGAATTTTGAGCATTACTTGACTAGCATGTGAGATGAGTGCAATTGTGCGGTAGTTTGAGCATTCTGTGGCATTGCCTTTCTTTGGAATTGGAATGAAAACTGACCTTTTCCAGTCCTGTGACCACTGCTGAGTTTTCCAGATTTGCTGGCATATTGAGTGCAGCACTTTCACAGCATCATCTTTCAGGATTTGAAACAGCTCAACTGGAATTCCATCACCTCCACTAGCTTTGTTTGTAGTGATGCTTTCTAAGGCCCACTTGACTTCACATTCCAAGATGTCTGGCTCTAGATTAGTCATCACATCATCATGATTATCTGGGTCGTGAAGATCTTTTTTGTACAGTTCTTCCGTGTATTCTTGCAAAAGATATTAAAAAGAGATGGCAAGAATACACGGAAGAACACAACAAAGAGCTAGACAATGAAAATTTGAGAATATACTATTTATAACAGTAAAAAAGTTTAAAGTATCCAGAAAATTATTCTAAAGTACATAAAAAACATATTTTTGTTTTGTTTTTATCACTTGAGGTTTATTCCTTAAAACAGAACAAACAGAAACTTAAGCTATTATTTAAGTGGGGTTTCCAAAGGGCATGGAGGTAAGTGAATACCTTGTTTTTTAATTTTTATTTTTAATTGGAAGATAATTGCTTTACAATGTTGTATTGGGTTCTGCTGTACAACAACATGAATCAGCTATAAATACACATACGTCTCCTTCCTCTTGAGTCTCCCTTCCACCCCCAATCCTGCCCCTAACACCTCCTAAATAGACTGTCAGAAAATTCTGTTTTAGACTCATCTGTATCCCACATCCAGAATTTCGAGAACTGTGAAGCCTGAACCTTTGCCAATTCTGCAACACAAATGAGTGTGCTTCCGGCCTTTCCCACTATTGGTTTACTATCCAGCTTTCTTGGATCTGTGAGATTGGTTTCCACACATTCAGCTACCATCCAGATTCCCCTATTTTCTCCTGCTTTGTTCTCTCCGTTCTGGAGGGTTAATACTTACCCCACCCCCATCTCTAAACCCCTTTGCTGTAGTTGGAGAGAGGTTCTGAAGAACACAGAGGTGACAATATGTGTGTTCAACTCACCACTTTTTTTTTTTTAATAACCAGAGGCCCACTCTAACTTCCTAAGAACATAGGTAGTCACTTGGAAATCAGGTAAATCAAATATTTACTTGGTATCTGAGGAAAGAGCATGCTCCTGTTTTTGCAGCAGAGAAGATATCCCTAGAAACTCTAACCAGTGGACCTCAATCCCATTAACTGGCTAGGTCAATAGTGAAAGTGAAAGTGAAGTCGCTCAGTCGTGTCCGACTCTTTGCGACCCGTGGACTGTTGCCCACCAAGCTCCTCCGTCCACGGGCTTCTCCAGGCAAGAATACTGGAGTGGGGTGCCATTTCCTTCTCCAATGGGTCAGTTATTTAATGCATGTTGAAGGTACTACCAGTGACTGAGTGGGGGTCAGTTCTAAAAAATGGGTACCACAGTGTTGCTCTTTGGGGCCTGGTTAAGTGTGGCCTTTGTCTCAGGGGTACCTTGAGAGAAACCAAGGCACTCTACCAATACCCTCAGAGGGCTGGCCAGTACTCTCAAGGCTTTTGAAAGGCACATCAATGAGGACTTTCATGCAGAGAGTTGCCCTTTCCTCCTCCCCCGCCCCCACCCCCAGTCTGGAAAGGCATGGTGCAATGACGAGCCTCTGAGATTTCCCTCTTTGTAACTGACGTGTAATATGCACTGTGCTGTTCTTTTCCAGGTTTTTCATTTTAACACATGTATCTCAAGGTGATTGCTCACAACTGACACAGTTTTAGAAATACTGTTTAATGATGATTTTAAAAGATAATGTTATAAGAACTTTGCTAATTTAGGCTGTGGATGCTTATCTAGAGCTGCACAAAATTACACTCTAATTTCCTTCAAAACTTGTAATTCAGCACAGAATCAAATCTTTCCTTTCATCTTCAGATCCTCTGCCTAGTTTCCAAATCCCCCGAGATCAATCTAATCCTCTAAGATTTTCTTCCCTTTAACTCCTTCCTTCTCAGGATTGAAAATCATGAGTCTTTTTCTCAGAACCTGTCAGTGAAAGTCCCACAACAAATCTTGGGCAACATTTTAAATGTTAAGCAATTGATCTAATGACCACTGATCTGGGAGGTTGGGCTTTGTTTGTAAATTTATTATAAGATGCCCATGTGTCCTTGGAAAATGTCTTAACCCCAGTCTTTCTTTTCTTGTAAATGAAAATAATAGAGTTTATAATCAGTACCTTTTTCTTTGTAAATAAAGGTTATATGGAAAGATATAAAGATATCAGTATGTATTGTTGATCCCAGTTCTAATACCCGAGTACTGAAATATTATGAAAAACAATAAACAGAAAGGGGGGAAAGACAGATCAATGTGAATTCTATAAAATATAAATTGACTCTTCTACAGGAAAATTTTGAGACTTTTCCAAGATATTTCTATCCAAATAACTGATGTAGGAAAAGTCATCATGAATCACACTAAACAGGCTTAATAGAAAGATTAACAAAATCATAAACAAAAATAAAAGGAAGGCATTGTTACCGTGGCTTTCCAGGTGGCACTGGTGGTAAAGAACCTGCCTGCCAATGCAGGAGACATTAAGAGATGGGAGTTTGATCCCTGGGTCGGGAAGATCCCCTGAAGGAGGGCATGGCAATTCATTTAAGTAGTCTTGCCTGGAGAATCCCATGGACAGAGGAGCCTGGTGGGCTACAGTCCATGGGGTCACAGAATCGGACACAACTGAAGCAACTTAGCACATTCTTACCCCAGCTGGAGAAATGGGAGGTGGAAAGTTTTTCATAGATAAAATTATTTTAAACATGCTTAATAAAGACATTTTTCAAAGTTCAGGAATTAAAGAAATGTCATGCTTCTGTATTTTACCTTTAAAAACCATCTGTTTGAAAATTTTTTTATTGGACACGAACTTGTCTCAAACATCATACCCTCCTTGATGCCTTTTCCAGCTTCTAAAACAAAATTAATTATTCTCCCCTTAAGGTCTCATTGAACTTGGAACCTAATTTTCTTGAAGCATTTATAGTTAACATTTTTGGTGTTTTCCTTTCCTCCCAGGCTGTGAGCTTCTCTGGGAGAAAAAAAAAAATTGTGACTTAGTCTTTTAATGATGGTGCCAAAATACATAATATAAATAAACTATTACTTTCCTTTTTATCCTTTCCATTAGTTATTGGCTTTTTAAGGTAAACATTTAGCTGGACACTTAACTTGTGTAGTTTATTTATAATCTCTATTCAGTCTCATTTAGAAGAATATTTATCATTTCCTTCATTTAATTAAGATCTAATCTCTTTCTAAAATTTTAGCTTTATTGCACCAAAGGCCATAAAATAAAATCACAATGATGTCTATTTACATTTAGAGAACTTCTTCATAAACAGAGAATTCTTCACTAGTGTATTGCTACAGCAGAGATACATGTCATAGTATAATAAAGTCATCTCTACCCTACTACAAATTGCGTCCACATAGAACTTAGCCAATGACAATGGCCTGTTTCATTGTCAGTTTTATAAATTAGAGGTGTATCTGGTCAGAAAGTATAAGAGAAAATTCTACACCAAATTTTCAAGGCACAGTTGACTCTTTTACACTTTAAAATTTTTCTATGTGGCAAGAGTAAGAATAGTAATGAGTTGTGTTTTTTTCCTGCATTTTGTTCAAGAGAAAGAAGCAAGCAGGTAACATATTACTCCATTAACACAGATCGAGGCTATTAATTTTAAAGTTTTCAGTCTGGTTCCAGTTCTAACACCTCTGTCATTAACTGCATGCTTTTGTTCATTACACTTTAATCTCTCTAAGAAAAGAAAAAGAAAAAAAAAGATTCAGGCTAGATGAACACCAGCTTAGACTTCCAATACTTCTGCAGGGTTGCTACCTTGAAACAAAGCCTTTTCCTATTTCTGTCAACAAAATGCTTTGCATGGGGTTCAGTCCTTCCCTATCCCATGCAGAATTCCAGTCTATACCAGGAATGGGTGTAACACTATAGAGAAGGTCAAAGGAGTGTGCATACATAATCACACACCATGGCCATGGGGTAGGAAACACAGTTGCACCTGACGCTATAAAGCCGCTTTGAGCTGGTGATAGGTTAACACTAAAAGGATTAAGGCTTGCTTTGACATGGGCTGACATCCAAAAATTAGATTTAACGTTAACAGCTGGAATGCTCAGGAAACTAAAGAGTAAGTTAAGGGAGACACAAATAGAGTTAAGTTAGAGCAAGTGGGTGTTAAGGTGTGTTGGAGTTGTTTTCAACTCAGTTCAGAAATGTTTCATTCAATGGCTACAAAAAGGCAGAGATGGCATAAATTCTCATCTATGATTACAAAACATAGAAAAAATGCCTTAGGTGGAAATGTTTATCTTTTAAGGTAAGTATTGTGCCACTGGAAATTTTTCTTTTTAGAGAAATGACTAATCCTGGAGGTTGTTCTCCCCCTCTTTAGCACATTTCAGCTTCTTGGCACTTGAAAAGCATGCTAATACTTAAAAATCAAGGAGACCTGTTAAGTCTCAGAAGGCAGGTTTTTTTTTTTTTTTTTTTTAGAGTATTTGCCAGAAAATTAACCTACAGGTCTTAGCAGCACAGGTTAAGGCTGATTAAAAAGCTGTTCATGGCTGACAGGGGGTGCGCCTCAAGGTACATTTGGTGAGCTGCAGGTAGTTGATAAGGACCAGCAGAAGTATTCACCAAGTACCCACGAATTGCTTTCCGCCCTCATCTGTGCTGAGGACCATCCACACCTTGGAGTCACGATGGGCTTGGGGGTGAGGGGAGGGCTTACTGAAAATGCAAATTTCTGGCCCCCACTCCAGACCTGCTAAGCAGGAAGGCGGTGAGAGTGGGTCCACAAACAAGTACACAGTGGTTCTCATGCCTACCAAGGTTTGAGAAGCGCCGACCTAATTCTCAGTATTCTCTAGACTAGCTCATTGTTGCTGAAAACATGCTTGCAAAACACTGTCCCACACTGATTTGGGTGGTGGGTATTACTGAAGCTTGAGGTCTTCACTCTGCAAAGTCTAGCAGGCAAGACAAACATGAAAACAAATATACATGTGCTCACGTTCACTCTGCTTGAAACGTCTGTTACCCTCTCACTGTGTAGCCCTGCTGAATTCCTTCCTTTTCAGTCTCAAGACTGACTTGCCGTATCGTCTCCTCCTAAACACCCCATAGAGTTGACTGTGTCCTCCTTTGGGCCAATACTGGGACTCATTACTAAATGCACTACCCATAGCAGTGCTACGGCATGACTCAAACTATCTCCCCTCTAAGACTGCTCAGTGGGTGGCCAGGAGAATTTACTATTTGACCCCCACTTTCTAGGAGGGTGCATGGCACAGAGCAAATGCTCAATATTCCTGTTTTCTCACAGAGGGTTCGTGGGATTCGGTGAGGTGAGGAATTTTGACAACATGAATTGTGAAGAAATAATGAAATTAAAACACAAATACGATATTCTTGGAAAATCAGAGAGACCCACATTGCCTAGAGCAGACTTCGCACTAGATTAGGTGGTAAATCCATTCTTTCTATGATAAACTAAAGGGTGAACCAAGAAAGCTCAAGAACTGTAACAGATAGCACTGGATTTCCCTTAGTGGTTCTAAGGGCCTAGTAAAGAGATATATATGCTTATTAACTCAGTGTCTTTCAGAATGTTTACTTTCATTTTCTGCCATTACAGTCTTGAAACCCCTAATAATTGTTAAGTATAAAGACTGTGAATTTTCCTTAATAATCCTCTAATACACATGAGCTATGTGCAAACTAAATCTATTTCCTGTTGTTCAGGTTTGAAAGACTCTAATATCTTTAAATTCAGAATCTAAACCTCTAGTTTTACCTATAGGTCGGCTTTACATCTATAGTTTGTATTTTACACTAGTAATTGTCATTCAAACTTCTGGTAAATTATATGTCAGTGGTTCTAAGATGTACAGTTCCCCCCTCCATTTTCATTTGGCACAAATCAGGGTTGTCTTAAAACTGCTACTGCTAAGTCACTTCAGTCGTGTCCGACTCTGTGCGACCCCATAGACGGTAGCCCACCAGGCTCCCCCGTCCCTGGGATTCTCCAGGCAAGAACACTGGAGTGGGTTGCCATTTCCTTCTCCAGTCTTAAAACTGATGATGTCTTATTTTTAAAGAACTGTAGTACCTCTAGTTGTAGCCCCTCAGGCTTCCCAGATGGCACAGTTGTAAAGAGTCTGCCTGTCAACGATGCAGACACAGGAGATGCAGGTTCAATCCCTGGACAGAGAATATCCCCTGGAGGAGGAAATGGCAACCCACTCCAACCTTCTTGCCTGGAAAATTCCATGGACAGAGGAGCCATGGGGTTGCAAAGAGTTGGACACACTGAGCACACTAGCACGGGCAGTAATCCCGAAAAAACTACAGAGTCTCAAAAACTCTTATCTAAAGCTTGCCAAATATATAGCAAAATATATTTATTTAGCACATAAAGCATTTGCTTTTAAGAAATAGAGAAAAAAATTCAAACAAATTTTTGCATTTGAATCATCCAGGGACATACAGGAAACACATCTTATTTCATAAGTGATTCTATGAAACAGATCACAAAGTTTAATGTACATCTTTATCTTTTTCCTTCATACCTGACTGTGAATTGTTACCTTTCAGAAATTAAAGGATTACTGGAGCTTTTTTTCCAAATTACATACACAGACAGTGTCTCTTTGGGCTAAGGAATGTGGACCATGTTAGAAGTACTCGAAAGAGACAAAGGTCACCAAGAACTAGGAAATGAGATGAACCTTGGTAAACTAGTTTGAAATAACACCTAATGAATGAAAGTAGTCATCTGTTAAAATCACCCATTTTAGATGATTTAACCCATCCTGGCTGGAATACTTTGGCAATGATAAGCTTAATCAAGGTGACTAGAATAATCAGTGAGAGAACAGGGCCAGAGCAACAAGGGTCAAAACCAAATGTTTCCATAACCGGAGGTAATATGAGAAGATTTCAGAAAAGGGAGGCCCCAAAGGCAAAAATTTGAAAGTTTCTTATGAAAATGACACTGCGAATGTAGCAGACCAAATATTTCAATCCTGAAAACATCATTCTCTTTTGTGGGGCAGGAATAATTCACAAGACTTTACCATATTCTATAAAACTCACTGTGCTCTGATTTTATTCTCACCAAGAAAATTGGTATCATTATCGTATTTTTCAAGAAAATCAATAAGACATTCTATTGATTTAATAATGGGTTTTTTGGGGGGAAAAAACGCACATATCATTGTTAGCACAACACATCTGATTTAAGAAGCACTGAAACATGAAACAGACAACTAGAGAGAGAGATGGTAAACAGAGATTGCTATCTGCTTTTATTTTCCCCCTTCTGCTTAGTAGCAAAATACTGATAAAATTCAGGACAGTAATGCATGCATGCACTTAAAAATTACAATTTTAAGACTCTTGTACCAATTATGGTCATAAATTTTATTAAGTGTGATATAAGGGAAATCCTGTGAAGATTTCTTTCTCTCTTGCTTTCCTTCCCCCCTCTCTTGTGCACCCTGGAGGATGGAAGCAATGGCTACAGTTTTAGTATCTTGGGATTTCAAATGATTTTGAAGTTGTGAACTACATACTGGAAATAGTGGAACAGGTAGACAAGAGAAGGTCCCTGATGATCCCATAGGCCATACCAGGATGGAACTGTGTACTCCTCAGATTTCTTTACTGTGAGAGAAGCATAAATTTCTATCTTGGTAAAGCTATTATATCTGGTAGTTGACTGCTATATGCTCCCATCCTAACTGGTGATGGTTTTGCTTCCCTGGTACCAGGAAAGGGTATCTAGGAAAGTAGATATATGTATTCCAGTTTCTAGAAAGGAATATCTCTCACATAGAAGTTGTTCTCTGGTTTGTTATTCGTTTCTTCTGAGTCTGTCATTGTGTATCAGTTCCTGATAGGAGCTGAGGGGAACCTTAGGAGGTCCTGGTCTAAGTGGTTAACTGGCTTGTTTCCTTTTCACCTTGGTATTACCAAACTCTCAATTTGTACAGCTATTCCACCATGTTTGCTTAATCTATACGCTTAGCACATCTTGAGAAATGCCGGGCTGGATGAGTTACAAGCTGGAATCAAGATAAATGGGAGAAACATCAACAACCTCAGATATGCAGATGATACCAAGCTAATGGCAGAAAGTGAAGAGGAACCAAAGAGCCTCTTGATGAAGGTGAAGGAGGAGAGTGAAAGAGCTGGCTTAAAACTAAACATTAAAAAAAGTAAGATCACGGCATCTGGGCCCATTACTTCATGGCAGATAAAAGGGGAAAAGTAGAGCTCCATTCCGTTCTGTTCCGTTCAGTTGCTCAGTCGTGTCCGACTCTTTGCGACCCCATGAATCGCAGCACTCCAGGCCTCCCTGTCCATCACCAACTCCACTCCCGGAGTTCACTCAGACTCACATCCATTGAGTCCATGATGCCATCCAGCCATCTCATCCTCGGTTGTCCCCTTCTCCTTTCCCCAATCCCTCCCAGCATCAGGGTCTTTTCCAATGAGTCAACTCTTTGCATGAGGTGGCCAAAGTACTGGAGCTTCAGCTTGAGCATCATTCCTTCCAAAGAAATCCCAGGGTTGATCTCCTTCAGAATGGACTGGTTGGATCTCCTTGCAGTCCAAGGGACTCTCAAGAGTCTTCTCCAACACCACAGTTCAAAAGCATCAATTCTTCGGCGCTCAGCCTTCTTCACAGTCCAACTCTCACATCCATACATGACCACAGGAAAAACCATAGCCTTGATTAGACGGATCTTAGTCGGCAAAGTAATGTCTCTGCTTTTGAATATACTATCTAGGTTGGTCATAAAGTAGAACTAGTGACAGATTTCTTCTTCTTGGGCTCTAAAATCACTGCAGACGGTGACTGCAGGCATGAAATAGAAGACGCTTGCTTCTTGGCAGGAAAGCGGTGACAAACCTAGACAGTGTGCTGAAAAGCAGAGACACTACTCTGCCGACAAAAGTCTGTATTGTTAGGACCATAGTCCTATGGTCTTCCCAGTGTTCACACACAGTTGTGAGAGCTGGACTGTAAAGAAGGCAGAGCACCAAAGAATTCATGCCTTCAAACTATGGTGCTAGAGGAGACTCCTGAGAGTCCCATGGACAGCAAACAGATCAAACCAGTCAATCTTAAGGGAAACCCAATCTTAAGGGGAACCCTGAATACTCGTTGGAAGGACTGATGCTAAAATGGAAACTCCAGTATTTTGGTCATCTGATGCGAACACCTGACTCATTGGAAAAGTCTCTGATGGTGAGAAAGATTGAGAGCAGAAAGAGAAGAGGGCATCAGAGGATGAGATGGCTGGATGATATCACCAATACAATGGACATGAACTTAGGCAAATTTGGGGAGATGGTGAGGGACAGAGAGGCCTGGCGTGCTGCAGTCCATGAGGTCACAAAGAGTTGGACACAACTGGGGGATTAACAAGAACAACAACTCCTATTATAGTCTTATGTAGAATTTTATATATGTTCAATACGTAAAATTCTTATTCTTAAAGAATAAAACAGCTTATAACTTATTGTTCATCATCTGAAACCCAGATTTCTAAGATAAGAAGCCATCCATTTATTAAAATGGTACTTGGCACATGGTTGCTTCATGAATTAGTTTATGCTGTCTAACAGTCCATGTTAAAACCCAGTAGCTTTCGAAGACAAGTGTTTATTTCTTCCTGAAGGTGAGCTGGCAGGGTGTCAGCTGATTTTGGCTGGGTTTGGCTTAAGGCTGCAGGTTGGGTCGAGGTCTGCTCTGAGGGCTTCTCATTCTTGGATCAGACACTAATGCTGAACTGTTTTTATTCACACTTCTGACACCAAATGTGCAGGGGGTTTCCACATCAACAACCAGTTCTCCAACTCTCCAGCTAGGCATCCCACAATACAGGTCAGTCTGACAGGAACCACCCAGAGTTAACGCAGACTGCACAGGTTACGGGCTCAGTCCCACGAGATAGCCCCACCTCAGGCATCAGCCTCAAGTCTCTAGTGGCCACCTGTATGTATGACCAACAGGCAATGAAATGGGACGTTCCCACAACTCCCGCTTCAGGTTTGCTAGTTTTCTAGAATGGCTCAAAAACTTAGGGCAGCACTTTACTTTTATTATGAAGGAAACAACTCAAGAAGCACCAAATGGAAGAGATGCATAGGTTATAGGGTGAGGTATGTGCGTAGGTTATAGGGTGAGGCATGGGGGGCAGAAAGGAACTTCCGTGCCTTCTCCAGGTATGACACGTTTCTAGCATTTCAGTCCATTCATCAATTCGAAAGAACACTGAACCTCATCATTTAGAAGTTTTTATAGAGGTTTCATTAAGCAATCATTGTTGATTAAACCATTGACCCTTACAGATTAATGCAGTCCCCAGCCCCTCTTTCCTTCCTGGTGGTCACAGGGTAGGGCTGAAAGTTTCAACTTTCTAATCATGTCTTGCTTTTTCCTGTCTGGTGACCAGCCCCCATCCTAAAGATATCTAGGAATCCCTCAGCTGAGTTGACTTATTAGCATAAACTCAAAATGGTTGGGCAGAAGACGATGGCACCCCACTGCAGTACTCTTGCCTGGAAAATCCCATGGATGGAGGAGCCTGGTGGGCTGCCATCTATGGGGTCGCACAGAGTCAGACATGACTGAAGCAACTTAGCAGCAGCAGCAGCAAAATGGTGGAAAGAAAATTACTATGAACAGTAAAAGATGTTCTATCTCCTCTATTACTCAGGAAAATCCAAGGATTTAGAAGTTCTGTATCAGGAACTGGGGACAAAGACCAAACAGATATCTGTCACATTACCTAAAGCACTTTTATTCTCCTAACAAAGTCAGGAGAAGAAGCCTGTATCAAGCCTTTGTTTATATCACATCTACCAACATCCCATCAGTAAAAGCAAGTCATATGGCCAAGCCCACAGTCAGACACAGAAAGTACAGTACCCTCTGCCTGCCCCAGCCCACACCAAGCATGTGGATGTGCAATGCTGATACAAGAGGTGAAGAACTGAGCACAATTATTCAGTCCACTAGAGTTCACAGTAACAATCTGTTAAGTAAATGAATGAACATGGTGGCAATTACAGTTGAAGTGTGTGGTAGTGGTCCAGTTGAGTCAGGCACTGCAAATGCCAGAGAAATATTAGGTGATGGGTATGAAAATTCTGGGAACTGTAAATGTATAGGTAATCTGGGCAAAGAGCCATGTTTGGGTATTTATGGGGTATAAACTAGGACCTGGCAGGAAGAATTAGGTGAGCAACTGGAGACAAAGAAGACATTCTATAATCAATAGAGTACTACAAACAAAAAATATACCACCCTCTCAAGATAGTAACTAAGTAATGGTATGCTGGCCCCAAATGAACCTGCTGCTATTGTTCAATAGCTAAGTCATGTCCAACTCTTTGGCTCCGTCTCTTCATTCTTTCTGGAGTTATTTCTCCATTGATCTCCAGTAGCATATTGGGCACCTATCAGCCTGAGAAGTTCATCTTTCAGTGTCCTTTTTGCCATTTTGTACTGTTCATGCAGCTCTCAAGGCAAGAATACTGAAGTGGTTTGCCATTCCCTTCTCCAGTGGACCATGTTTTGTCGAAACTCTCCACCATGACCCGTCTGTCTTGGGTGGCCCTACATGGCATGGCTCATAGTTTCATTGAGTTAGACAAGGCTGTGGTCCATGTGCTCAGATTGGTTAGTTTTCTGTGATTGTGGTTTTCATTCTGTCTGCCCTCTGATGGAGAAGGATAAGAGGCTTATGGAAGCTTCCTGATGGGAGAGACTGACTATGGGGGAAACGGTCTTGTTCTGATGGGTGGGGAGTGCGCAATAAATCTTTAGTCCTATTTTCTGTTGATGGGTGGAGCTGTGTTCCCTCCTTATTTTTTGACCTGAGGTCAAGCTATGGTGGAGGTAATGAAGATGTTGGCGACCTCCTTCAAATGTCCCATGCAGGCACTGCTGCACTCAGTGCCCCCTACCCTGAAAAAGCAAGAAAGTTCCCTCCAAAAATCTACTTCTGCTTTATTGACTATGCCAAAGCCTTTGATTTGATTGTGTGGATCACATAAAAATTTTGGGAAATTCTTAAAGAGATGGGAATACCAGAACACCTGACCTGCCTCCTGAGAAATCTGTATGCAGGTCAAGAAAGAACAGTTAGAATTGGACATGGAACAACAGACTGATTCCAAATAGGGAAAGAAGTACATCAAGGTTGTATGTTATTACTCTGCTTATTTAACTTATATGCAGGGTACATCATGTGAAATGTACCCTGGATGAAGCACAAGCTGGATGAAGCACAAGCTGGAATCAAGATTGCCAGGAGAAATATCAATAACCTCAGATTTTATGCAGATAACACCACCCTTATGGTAGAGAGTGAAAAAGAACTAAAGAACCTCTTAATGAAAGTGAAAGAGGAGAATGAAAAAGCTGGCTTAAAACTCAACATTCAGAAAACTTAGATTACGGCATCTGGTCCCATCACTTCATGGCAAATAGATGGGGAAACAATGGAAACAGTGACAGACTTTATTTTGAGGGACTCCAAAATCACTGCAGGTGGTGACTGCAGCCATGAAATTAAAAGACGCTTGCTCCTTGGAAGAAAAGCTATCACCAACCTAAACAGCATATTAAAAAGCAGAAACATTACTTTGCCAACAAAGGTCCATCTAGTCAAAACTTTGGTTTCTCCAGTAGTCATTTAGGGATGTGAGAGTTGGACTATAAAGAAAGCTGAGCGCCGAAAAATTGATGCTTTTGAACTGTGGTGTTGGAGAAGACTCCTGAGAGTCCCTTGGACTGCGAGGAGATCCAGCCAATCAATCCTAAAGGAAATCAGTCCTGAAGGACTGATGCTGAAGCTGAAACTCCAATACTTTGGCCACCTGATACGAAGAACTGACTCACTGGAAAAGACCTTGATGCTGGGAAAGATTGAAGGCAGGAGGAGAAGGGACGACAGAAAATGAGATGGTTGGATGGTATCACCGACTAGATGGACATGAGTTTAAGCTCTAGGAGTTGGTGATGGACAGGGAGGCCTGGCATGCTGCAGTCCGTGGGGTCACAAAGAGTCAGACACAACTGAGCGACTGAACTGAACTGTTCAACTCTTTGTTACCCCATGAACTGCAGCTTGCCAGGCTGCCCTGGTCCTTCACTATCTACCTGAGTTTGGTCAAATTCATGTCCATTGAGTCAATGATGCCATTCAACCATATGTCATCCTCTGTCGCCCCCTTTTCCTATCTTCAATCCTTCCCAGCATCAAAGTCTTTTCCAATGAACTTTAGACTCCTCCTTAACAAAACTTATCATTACTGTTTTTAAAAAATTTTTTCTATTTTAATTGGAGGATAATTGTTTTACAATATTGTGCTGATTTCTGCCAAACATCAACATGAAGCAACCATGGGTATACACATGTTCCCTCAGGCCCACCTCACACCCCATCCCACCTCTCCAGGTTGTCACAGAGCTCTGGCTTTGAGCTCCCTGCATCAGAAAGCATGGTAATGTATGCGTTTCAATGCTACTCTCTCCATTTGTCCTGCCCTTTCTTTCCCGCCCTGTGTCCAGAGGAAGTCTGTTCTCTATGTCTATGCCTCCACTGATGCATTACTTCTTGAGAAATACTTTTCCTTATGTAAACACATCTGATTTTTATAATGATACTCAAAAACTTGATTCCCTTTATGGAAATTCACTTTGACATCTACTTCCCTTTGAAATAGTATAAAAATGAACCAGACAGAAAACTGAGTCTCCCCAAGTGACTTAAGTAACATCCAGAGAATGATGTAAGCACTAGGAAGAACAGAGCTCTAAGTATAATCACCACTTGCAGAGAGGAAATAGAGCATTGTGATGGGGAACACAGGCCCTGGACCATTTATCTTGGGTTCAAATCCCAACTCAGTCACTTTTAAAAAAAAGGGAATGATAACTACAATATCTACTTCATAAGCTGTTAATGGCACTTGAGAAATTACATGGAAAAAGATTAGAAATAATAAACACTTAATGAACACTAGCTATGATAGGCAGATGTTTCTATCTTCTCAGCCTTTGGTAAACCAGAGAAGCAGGCAACATTTAAGTGAAAAAGAAATACTCAACATTATCACTTACATGTGAAATCTAAAAAGTAACCCAAACAAATGCATATAACAGAACAGCAACAGACTCACAGATATAGAGAACAAACTGTGGTCACAGTGGGGAGAGGGTAAGGGAGGGGCAGGGGATTAAGAGATATAAACTGCTATGTATAAAATGAAAAAGTAACAAGGATCTACTGTTCAGCACAGGGAAATATAGCCATCATTTTGTAATGACCTTAAATGGTTTATAATCTATAAACATTTTGAATCACTGTCCTGTACACATTAAACTAACATAAACCAACTATATTTCAATTTTAAAAAGAGAATTACTATTTCATATTGGTTAAATTTTCGTGCAAAGATGGGCTCGATAAAGGACAGAAATGGTGTGGACCTAACAGGAGCAGAAGATATTAAGAAGAGTTGGCAAGAATACACGGAAGAACTGTACAGAAAAGAGCTTCACAACCAAGATAATCACAATGGTGTGATCACTCACTTAGAGCCAGACATCCTGGAATGTGAAGTCAAGTGGGCCTTGGAAAGCATTACTACGAATAAAGCTAGTGGAGGTGATGGAATTCCAGTTGAGCTATTTCAAATCCTGAAGGATGATGCTGTGAAAGTGCTGCACTCAATTTGCCAGCAAATTTGGAAAACTCAGCAGTGGCCACAGGACTGGAAAAGGTCAATTTTCATTCCAATCCCAAAGAAAGGCAATGCCAAAGAATGTTCAAACTACTGCACAATTACACTCATCTCACATGCTAGTAAAGTAATGCTCAAAATTCTCCAAGCCAGGCTTCAGCAATACATGAACCATGAACTTCCAGATGTTCAAGCTGATTTTAGAAAAGGCAGAGGAACCAGAGATCAAATTGCCAACATCCGCGGATCATCAAAAAAACAAGAGAGTTCCAGAAAAACATCTATTTCTGCTTTATTGACTATGCCAAAGNAGTGGGCCTTAGAAAGCATCACTATGAACAAAGCTAGTGGAGGTGATGGAATTCCAGTTGAGCTGTTTCAAATCGTGAAAGATGATGCTGTGAAAGTGCTGCACTCAACATGCCAGCAAATTTGGAAAACTCAGCAGGACTGGAAAAGGTCAGTTTTCTTCCCAATCCCAAAGAAAGGCAATGCCAAAGAATCCTCAAACTACTGCACAATTGCACTCATCTCACACGCCAGTAAAATAATGCTCAAAATTCTCCAAGCCAGGCTTCAGCAGCACATGAACCGTGAACTTCCAGATGTTCAAGCTGGTTTTAGAAAAGGCAGAGGAACCAGAGATCAAATTGCCAACATCCGCTGGATCATCAAAAAAGCAAGAGAGTTCCAGAAAAACATCTATTTCTGCTTTATTGACTATGCCAAAGCCTTTGACTGTGTGGGTCACAATAAACTGGAAAACTCTGAAAGAGATGGGAATACCAGATCACCTGACCTGCCTCTTGAGAAACCTGTATGCAGGTCAGGAAGCTAGAGTTAGAACTGGACATGGAACAACAGACTGGTTCCAAATAGGAAAAGGAGTACATCTAAGCTGTATATTGTTACCTTGCTTATGCTAGGCTGGATGAAGCATAAGCTGGAATCAAGATTGCCGGGAGAAATATCAATAACCTCAGATATGCAGATGATGCCAGCCTTATGGCAGAAAGTGAAGAGGAACTAAAAAGCCTCTTGATGAAAGTGAAAGAGGAGAGTGAAAAAGTTGGCTTAAAGCTCAACATTCAGAAAACAAAGATCATGGCATCTGGTCCCATCACTTCATGGGAAATAGATGTGGAACTAGTGAGGGAAGGGAGGCTGGGGCTGCTGCTGGTCTGGACAGCGCCCAAGGACTGTGGGAGGTGCCGTGGTGGCACCCAGCCAGTGGCCAAGCCAAGCCCCAGCCCGCCCTTCGCAGAGCCTTCAGTATAAGAATCTGGGTAAAACATGGGTGAGGCTTTCAAAATTCCAAGTGAAGGCGAGTGCATCCTGACCTCCTTCCTGGAAGGCTGGTGGTTTGTGGTTAACTGCACCTCCCGAGGAGCAGGGCAGCCTGAGGCCAACTGAGAACAAGTGTGGGAGTGAGTCATTGGAGTGAGAAAGAAAAGTGTGCAGTGATCAGACAGACTTAAGTTGAAAGAGGGTGTGGGAGTTGACAGCGGTGGGGGCGGAGATACAGACAGACTTCAGCTATCTTTGAAGGAGAACCAGTTTTTCCAGCAGAGAACTGGACTTTCTGAGGTCTTAGGTAGCCCCCAGGTGACACAGAGCTGTGGTTTAAAAAAAGAAACCCACAACATTTTTTTTTTACTTTTTATTTTATATTGGAGTATAGTTGATGAACAATGTTGTGTTCGTTTCAGGTGTACAGCAAAGTGATTCAGTTATTCATATACATGTATCTATTCTCCTTCAAATTTTTCTCCCATTTAGGTTGTTACATAATATGGAGCAGTTCCCAGTGCAATACAGTAGGTCCCTGTGGGTTATTTGTTTTATATATAGTAGTGTGTACATGTCAATCCCAAACTCCCGAACCATCCCTCACCTCTACCCTTCCCCGCATAACCATAAGTTCATATTCTAAGTCTGTAAGTCGGTTTCTGAAAAACCCGCTAGTTTAGACTGTAAGAAAATGCCCAATCTGAAGAATATACTCACTGTGACTTTTTAATATGTGCAGAACCTCGAATATTATTCTTCACAGCCATGTACTAAAGTAAACTAGCACTGGCATGGTCCCCAGATTAAAAAAAAAAAAACTCACCTGAAGCAGTAAAGCTAAATTTCCCCAGCTCAACCATTTTAAAAGAGGACACTACAGAATCTACGCAGTTGGTTTTCTGCTCAAGTGAAGTTCCCAATCCTAAGCTCTGAACTTTCATGTGGCAATATATATATATATATATATATTTTTTTTTTTTCTGCAAAAGCTGAAACCGATTTGGTAGAAAATACACAAGATTTAGTAGAACTACCACCTACCCAGCTCTACAGTGATTCAATTGGCACGTAAGTTTGAGTTTTAGCCCCACATCCGAGAATGGGGACTCACCTCTTGAGCCATGGTTTCCTCGTCTGTAAAGGGGAGGTCACTCCTCCTACAAACTTCTACGAGCAACTAGTATATATCGAACACTGGCACGAGGGACATGAGAGAACCTGCTTCCTGTCCTCTCAGGGAAGGGCAAATGACAGCCACACTCCACCTTTGAATGCTGCAAGTTAGAAAATGGTTTTTACATTATTGAACTAGTGAAAAAACAAAAAAGCATATTTTGCAACCTGTGAAGAATTACGTAAAATTCCAGTTTTAGTGTCCACATGTAAGTTAGTTGATATAGTGTCTGTGGTTCCATCTGTGCCCCTACGACAGAATTGAGCCGTTGTAACCAAGACTATATAGCCCCCGAATCTGAACGTATTTGCTATCTGGCTCTTTACAGAAAAAAAATTTGCTGACCCTTGGACTAAAAAGAAAAACAAGGTAATTACAGACTCAGACAAGCTCTAGGAAATTAAAAAGGGCAAGGGGTGGAATTTCTCAAGGCTGTTATGAAGGTGAAGATGAAAGCGCTCTATGGCTCTATGTAGCACTTTGTTACCTCCCATATCTGGAGGGGTTCCAGGTCCCCCGGCTCTGGGAACCAACCCAGGGAAACTAACCGGAGCACCGGCTCCACCTCCTCCGGCTGGATGGGGGCCTCCAGCCCCACTCAAGTCCCGCCTGTGTTCCCAGAGTCTGGGGAGCAGACCCGGTGCTCTCAGGCTGCCCTCTGGGAATACACCTGTACTCTTGCCAAGGGTACTGTTTGCACCACGCCAAAGGTGACAGGGCAACACCGAGACGCTTCGCCGCACAGGGACAGAAGGAAGACGGGCACCCTCCATTTAGTGTCCCTGGGAGTCGCTTTGGAAGCAAAGCTCACCGCTGAGGCCTCTGTCTGCCTGAGGCTCTTGTGAAAATGACTCCTTCGGTCCCTTCCTTCTGCGCCTCCCACTGGCCCTGGAGATAAGGCCAGAGACTAGTACCACCTTGTCTGTGAAAGACTCTCCCCATCTTCCTCTCCCCATATGTGTCCTCCCCATTCCCCTTCCTCCCCGCGCAAATGGCTCATACAAGGCCGTGTACTTTGGCTCTGTAATCTGCCATATAACCTGTATGTGTACAGATGTCATTTCCTAGGCCATCTTCCAGGCTGCCACCCCACCGCTTGTCTTTGCTACCACAGCTCCCTTGCACACAAATACACAGCCAAACAGTTGTTTCAAGTCAACAAAATACTGGCTGGAACTTGGAGCCCCAGGGGACTCCCCAGTCTCCTCCCAGTCCCTAGACAGGGGCCTCATCACAGCCTACGTAGGCAGCAGCTGCCTTGGGTTGCCTGTGGGGCACAGTGGGCTGCCCTGATCATCAGGTTGTGGCTCTGACACCCTGCCTGGCTATAGCCTGCCCCTGGCTCATGAGCTGAGCCATGGAACTCCTCACCTCCTAGCCCCACCTGCCCAAGCTCTGACAGGGACCAGCTGCTGGGCAGGCCCCACTGCCTCAGCGCTTCACCAGTGGAGACTCATCATAGCCTCTACCAGGCCGTGCCTGGGCTTCCCAGGCCGACTGAACCTTGCACGCTGTGTGCCAGGATGGGTGGTACATCATCATTCATCCTCCCCCCAATTTTTAAAAAGCATCTTCAGTTACCCTCTTTAAATCCAGAAACTCTCCCTGGCTGGCATGAGATTGGGAGTTGGACACGGAACAACTATTCCAGTGGGTCAACTCTGGTCTTTTCTAGGCTGGCCTCTTCCCCTCACCTTGAAGGTCCTGTGCCTCCAAGGTCCCAGCCAGACTTGGGGCCCAGACTCTGTGAACTCTGACTGCAGCTGGGGTCATGGCTTGGTTCCAAGCTCTAGCAGAGCAGAACAAAAGACGGGGAGACCTTGGAAAAGGCAACTGTCAACACACATCACACTGCCACTGGGTGGGCTCAGAAACTGAAGCAGGCCCATTCTCATGAGAAAAAGGCAGTTGATGACCCAGGAAGTGGGAAAGACTAAGAGTGGGCAAGGGGTGACAGACCAGCCCACTCCCTTCAGCAGGGGTTAGTGGTGAGAGGCGTTTTTTGTTTCTTATTTCATTGTTTAAATTATTATTATTTGGCTGCACCGTGAGGCTTACAGGTTCGTAGTCCCTGGCCAGGAACTGAACCCATGTCCTCTGCAGTGGAAGCATGAGTCCTAACCACAGAACCACCAAAGAATCCCCCACATTTCTGTCCCTTTAAGCAGACAGGAAAGCAAGACAAATGTGCACATGCAAGTCCCAAGGGATTAGCCAAACCTCCCTGGCTTCTCCTCTGTCATCTCTGACTCTCCTAATCCGGGATGTGATCCTATTAAGTAGATTAAAGGTGGCTGGGACCATGTGAGGTAGACTGTAGCTCTAGAACCCGTTCTGCAAGAGTCTGTATTAATTTTAATTCAATTAGCAAACCTGGACTTGTTCACCCAGATCTCTGATTCTCCAAGACAAAGTGTGAATTGACACAAAATTGTATGAGGAATTTAACATTTATGGTACTCTCTGTCCCTACAGCCATGTCCTTAAAAAGCAAGCTCCTAGAGGTTGGTAATCAGGCAGGTCTCAGGAAAACTTCTTTCATTAGGTGGAAAGCTGGATAGATGACTTCCAAGGTCCCTTCCTGACCCTAAGCTTTGATGGCTCTAAGATTCATAGACACTAAATTGTAGGACAAGAAAAGCCATCTAACAACCAGGGTTGAGAAAAAGACCTGACGATCTGTTTTACCCAGGGCAAGGCGAACCCAAACATTTCAAACGAGAGCTGTCTACAAAGAATGTGTTTGCAAACCAGACAGAATTTAAAATAAACTTCAGCCAGCGAACGATAAACCTTCCCTAAAAAGGTAATCAGATGGTGAGTGACCAAACTTTGGAAGTGGTATTAGGAAAGTTTTCTGCACCATTCCAAATGCTTTCACACTTGAACCCCAAATGGATCAGTACACTGCTTTAGGGGAGAAGTCAAAAAGTGAAACGTTAGGATAAATAAAACACCTTTTACAGCAGGCAGCCTTGGGGAAGCTCCAAGAAATGGAGCTCTGAAAAGGAAAGCAACACAGGCTAAATCTTCAGGATTGCAGTGCAAAAACAAAACGGGGATAAAGTGAGCAAGCTGTGGGCTCAGAGCACGTGAGCTGCAAAGGAGAGCATGACACACCTCTCGGGGCGTGAGGGGGTGTGAGGGGGCGGCGGCTACCTTCCTCCTTTCTCCCTGATACCTTTTCACTCAAGGCACCACAGTTCTCCTTCCTTCGAGGCACACACCATTCAGCCTTGTACCTTTTACTGGCATTGGGGGAGTGGGAATGCTTTGGTTTTGACTACATTTTTAATTTTTCTTCATTGTGAAATAGATCATACTTACAAAAAAGTGTGTGTAACATATACGCACAGTTTAAAGAAAATAAAAAGCCAAGCACCACGTACACAACATCCAATGTAAGCAATGAAATATTGCCAGTACACTGAAATCTCCTCTGGGGCCCCCCTTCCGCACCGTCTCCCTCTCCCTTCCCACCCCCAGACCAGCCCCTGACCTAACACATGTGCTGCCCACTCCTTTGCTCTCCTTTACACTTTCAGTCCATTTCTTATACGGCCCTAACCACTGCATTCTTTAGTGGTCCCTGGTTTTGAACTTCCTACAATGAATCCATACTGTCATCATCTCAGTCTGCTTTTTATGCTCAATAGTTTTGAAATCCATCCATGTTGACGTGTGTAGCTGCAGTTTATTCATCTTCTCTGCTCTATAGGATTCAACACCATGATTACTTCTGTATTCTATCATTTGTGGACATCTGGACTGCTTGTTTTCTCAGTTTTTATAAACGAAGCTATTAGGAGCATTCTTCTGTCTCCTGTAGAATGTGTTTGCTGGCTAAGTCACTTCAGTCGTGTTCGACTCTGTGCAACCCTGTGGACTGCAGCCCACCAGGCTCCTCTGTCCATATGGGGATTCTCCAGACAAGAATAGTGGAGTGGGCTACCGTCCCCTCCTCCAGGGGATCTTCCCAACCCAGGGATCAAACCTGAGTCGCTTATGTCTCTTGCATTGGCAGGCAGGTTCTTTACCACTAGCGCCACCCGAGAAGCCCCTCCTACAGAACACAGGCCAGAACTGCCTAGAGCAGAGCTACCTGGAGAATGTCCTGCAGACCCACTGCTGTTGCTGCTGTTGAGCTGCTTCAGTAGTGTCCGACTCTTTGTGACCGCATGGACCATAGAGCCTGCCGGGCTCCTCTGCCCATGGGATTTTCCAGCCAAGACTGCTGGAGCTGTAGACTTACTGCTGGTGCTCAAACTGCCTCCACTTTGCAACAAGACGAGGAACTTCCTCCAGCACAGGAAGCCAGGCAACTGCATGATTAAGTACACTGTGTAGTTCACCTGGCATTTTTCATAGTAGGATTCCTTTGGGAAGAAGCAATCAATTTACATTTTGACACAAGCTCCATATTGCTTCCCACCTCCGGCATTTTGCAGAGCACTTGGTGCCCTCAGCCTTTTTTCTCCATCTTCATCTACCAACCAGGTCATCTAATCAGTATAGACTCTGACCCCTCACTCAGCCTCTCAATTTTGCTCAATAAGAATGAATGAAAAGATGGATGAGCCAATTGCCCTTCCCCACCTGCACAACCACCTCAGGAGCTTCTACATTCTTCATGAACCCCACCTCCCTAGTTAATTTGTCCAGGGACTAGGGAAGCCCCTGACATACAAGCTGGAAGAGTCAAAGTCCTTCCTAGCATTTTCACCTTGGAACCAAAACATGGGGTCAGTATATCTCCAGTGCAGAAGCTAGACTGTCGTTCACCAGGGCTGTCGGCCATGCTCGTTACCACGTGGAGTGGAAGCTGGTCTGTGGTGACGATAAAGTGAGACACGGAGAACAAGATCAGACCAGGAGCAGGAGCCCGTCCGCGCTGCAGTGCCGGACGCCTGGGTTCCTGGGCCCAGCTGCATTCCGCCCTTACCTTTCCCCAGTCAGCCCCGTCATTCAGCCCCGTTCCTGGCTTCTCCTCTTTGCCTAAGCTGGCTGGAATTATGTTTCCATGTCTGGAAAGAAAATGAATACTCTATCCTTTAGCTCTAGCAAGAAAGCTGTAATCAAGGATGACTGTTAAGCCACAAAGCTGATTTTGAGGGATGTTTTTGAAGAACGGCGGCAGTCCTTCAGATGTCTGTTGGTGCAAAGACCAAACCAAGGGACTTCCCTGGTGGTCCAGTGGTTGAGACTTTGCCTTCCAATACAGGGGATGTGGCTTTGATCCCTGGTCAAGGAGCTAAGATTCCCACGTGCCTCATGAGAGAAAAAAAAAAAAGTCTCAAGTCATTGGGAGATTTGAGGTTACCACATTGTGGTGTGGGTCGTTTCCTCTTCCCTGCCATGGCTCAGGTACTGGCTCAACGGCTTTGCTCGGGAGAACCCCGTGACCACACCTGCACTGATCACACAAGGCTCCCGGAAGCCCTCTTCACCAGGGTTTTCCACTGAGGTACATCACTCATGATGTAGGAAGGGGGACGAGGGGGACAAGGAAGGCTCCTGTCCCCCACCCAAATATAACCCACATGTATGAGGAGGGGAAACCAGCTAAACAGCAAAAGTCCAAGAAGAATTTCTGACAGCAGCTGGGACAGCTGAGGATAATGCTTGAAGAAAAAAAGAGAGAGAGAGAAGCCTTAAGCAGAGAGCGCTAAGACACATCGAGAGTCTCCCAGGGAACAGTCAATCCAGAAATTATTCATTTAAAAGCCAGAGGGTTTGTTTATCATTTTTACCACAAAAATCAAAAGCTCTTTGTGGGCATTTTGTCTGTCCCTGTTCAACCAAAAGTGGACACGACACCTGACTACAGCCACTCTCACGGTGCCTGAGAGACGGAACACAGCAGCAGGGCGCCCCGCTCCCACCCCAGGTGTTCTGCGCCCCTGGCCACAGTCTGTTTTAGAAGCTGCCCAACTTGGGCATGCCCCTGTAGTAGATTATCTTGGTGCTCCTCCCAGATTCCCTCAGATCTCTTTTGGTGGATTCTGTGCTCTCCCGTCAGTATATTTTCTCTCTGTTTTACAAAACTGTCACCACACGTCCCATTTGAGTGAATGAGTTACACACGGTAGCCACCTTCATCCTGGAAGGGCAGGTTAATTTCTTTCTTTTTTTTTTAAACTCTGGGTCACTGTCAAAATGTTTTGGACACTCTGACTTAAGGAACAACTTCCAGTTAACCTCTAGCTTTTAGATTTCCCACAGATATAAAATATATACACACCCCCACACACACAAAAATGCTTTTGTAGGTTTTTTTTAAGGCAGCAAACAAAATTTGGGGCTATTTTAGTAAAGATCCAATTAACCAGAATGCTCAGGGAACTTAATGTCCTGGTTAATTGAATCTCTTCGTTAATAAGGACAAATTAAAAATCCTTGTCAGAATGCAAAATCATAGAAACTCTATCGGTGGAAGAGAAGCTGGGAATCAGTTTTCACCAACTCCCTCACTCTCCTGCTGGCAGAAGCTGAGGCCCAGAAGGAGGAAGCAGCTTGCCATGGGCTCTGGGGTCACAAGGGTAAAGGGGGTTGAGAGTGGAGGGCGGAGACAAGACCCAGACCCACAAATCACCTGCTCAGAGCTCCTGTGATACTGAATCTCAGTAAAATTATTCGTAACCCTGGGGATTGCTTCTCAAAATAAAATCTCAGTTTTCAGCTTGTCTTGGGCATTTTCTTTTTCTCAGAAGTCAGTGCAATTGGTTGTACAGAATTTACAGCAAATACCAAAGAACTGCTGGTGGCATCAAAAGAGTGTAGTCAAGCATCTCTCTCTCTCTCTCTGATTTATTAGAATTCATTTCTCTTTGTTTGCTCTGCTCATGTTTCTTCACATCCATTATTAGTATTCCAGACACAGGGTGAGAGCCTTTTTTTTTTTTTCACTATTCTTCTTATCTTGCTTGAGGCCGAGAGAGGCTCTGTTCACTTTGGATTTCCTAAGCCATGAGCATAGTTTGCTACTGTCTCTGCACTGCGGTTGAGTCGCTCAGTCATGTCCAACTCTTTAGTGACCCCATGGACGGTAAGCCCACCAGGCTCCTCTGTCCATGGGATTTCCCAGGCAAGAATACTGGAGTGGGTTGCCATTTCCTTCTCCAGGGGATCTTCCCAACCCAGGGATCAAACCCGCATCTCCTGCTTGGCAGGTGGATTCTTACAGCCTGAGCCACAAGGGAAGCCTCATGAATTAAATAATAGTTCCTAAGCAGACTTCCCAGGTGGCTCAGTGGTAAAGAACCTGCCTGCCAAGGAGGAGATGCAGGTTTGATCCCTGGGTCGGGAAGATCCTCTGGAGAAGGAAATGGCAACCCGCTCCAGAATTCTTGCCTCAGAAATCCCATGGGCAGAGGAGCCTGGCAGGCTACAGTCCATAGGGTTGCAAAAGAGTTGGACACAACTGAGCAATGAAACAACAATCATATGGAAACTGAAATGCCTAGCACTGTCCTTCAGTGTCATGAACTGTTCTCTGCACACAGTGAAATCTTTTTAAAATAAAAATATTTCTTTATGTATTTTGGCTGCATCAGGTCTTAGCTGTGGCACAGGGGCTTTCCACTGAAGCACAAGGACTCCTCTCTTGTTGCAGCACTCAGACGTAGCAGTTGTGGCACAGCATGTTGGATCTTACGTCCTCAACCAGGGATCAAACCTTCGTCCCCCGCATTGGAAGGCAGATTCTTAACTATTGGACCACTAGGGAAGTCCCACACACATATTCAATCTTTCAACACATATATATATATACAAGCCCTCGCTACATCCCGGGCATTGTACCAGGCACTAGAGATGTAGCAGGAAACCACGCGGAAAATTTTCTGCTCTTACAGAGTTTACTTTCCAGTGATTACAAATGAACAGACAGTAAGCAAATCCACAAGTAAATATATGGTACCTGTGATGGTAATAAGGGAGAAGGTGGGGGGAAAGAAGCAGGATATAAGAGAATAGGGATTGCTAGAGGTGGGTCAATATTATTTACACAGAGTGAGCAGGGAAGGCCTTGCTAATTGAGGTACAAAGACCTGAAGGAACTGAGGGAGTGAGGCATGTCACTCTGGGAGAAGAGAGTTCCTGGATGAGGAAAGAAAGCACTAAGTGAAGATCATTTATGTCAGGCTACTGGATGGCATCACCGACTCAATGGGCGTGAGTCTGAGTGAACTCCGGGAGTTGGGATGGACAGGGAGGCCTGGCGTGCTGCCATTCATGGGGTCACAAAGAGTCAGACACGACTGAGTGACTGAACAGAACTGACACATATTTTTCATCATATTTCTGACTTGTTAAATCCTCCTTACTAGTGACACAGTCCTAGAGGTTATTAGATATTGATTTAAAAATAAGTTGCATTGGTTCATTCTGCCCACCAGCACAAGTGCCAAGTTCAGAGACTTTGTAATGAAAGATAGAGATGTTCCCTTGCTCTCAAGATTGGTGAACAATCAAAAAAATTACTACTCACAAAAGTCAGAGGTATGATGGTAGTTATAAAGGAGAAAGAAAGTAAAAGTGAAGTCACTCAGTCATGTCCACCTCTTTGCAACTTCATGGACTGTAGCCCACCAGGCTCCTCTGTCCATGGAGTTCTCCAGGCAAGAATATTGGAGTGGGTTGCCATTTCCTTCTCCAAGGGATCTTCCTGACCCAGGGATCAAACCCGGGTCTTCCACATTGCAGGTAGATGTTTTACCATCTGAGCCACCAGGGAAGTTCTATTTATAAAGGAGGGAGGTAACCAAATGAAAGTCTAAGCGGATTTCAAGCAGAAGCAGCAGGACTAAAGGCACAGAGCCAAGAGAGTGGATGGTGCACTCAGGGACCTTCAAGTTGTTTGGTGTGACTGGAAGGTGAGTTTCAGGAAGTGGGACTAGAATAAGGCAGAAAGGAAACACTACTCTCCGTAATACTATTAAAATCTTTCCTGGTTGAAACCAAGAAAGCATTGTGGAGGGATGAGGAGGCTTTGAGGAGGGAGGTCCTAAAGAGGAGTATCAGAGCTACCTCAGAGTCATACATTTTAATATTTGAAGCAGAGGAATGATATGATCAGATTTGTCTTTTATAAAGATTCCATTTATATGTGGAGAATAAAAAGAAGGAGAGACTGTTAGCAGGAAAATCAGTCAAGAGGTTGACAGGTCCAGAGGAATCCGGGTGAGAAAGGCAGACAGCCCTCCCTAAAACACTGATGAGGATGCAGTGGGATGAAATGGAATGAACTTTGTATAAATCGGTAATGAAATCAATACTGGGGCATAAGAAACAAGTTTAATGGGAAAGAAAGTCATTCCCTCATAGAAGACAGAGCCAGAGGATAAAAATTATGTTCTGTAGGCTGTTCAGAATTCCTCAAATGACACCACTGTAATAAGCAAGGCTTATTACTTTCAGAGATGATTGCATTAACATGTAGTTGTAGAATCAGCCAATTAATTTTGGGGTAGTAGATTCCAACTAGAGAATATCATAAAGTACAAGATAAAATACAAAACAATGTGGTTAACGCTTCAGAAGCCATACCAGGCTTTTGAATATGATCCCTTCCTAGGAGGCTAAATGAATAGTATCCAAGTGAATATTATCCCTTCCTTGGAAGCTAGACATTCGTTCCTACAATGTTACCACTGCTGATGACCACTTTGGACTTCTTTGGAGGACCATCCTTCATGACCATATCCACAGAACTAGCAAATCTTCATCTTTGGGGGAAAAAATTTATATTTAGAAAAGATGGAATGTCATTTGCTACTGGCAGATCAGTGGTTGCCTGGCACAGGGTAGGTGGGGACATGGGAGGGGCAGAATGGAACACAAGAGGCTGAAGGAAACATTTGGAGGCGATGGATGTGTTTATTATCTTAATTGTAATAATGGTTTCATGAATGCACACGTCAAAACTCATCAAAATGTACACGTAAATATATGCAGTTTTCCATTGTCAACTATGTCTCAAAGCTGTTTTTTAAAAGTTCTTTGTTACAAAGAATAATAACTAAGGCTCATCATCCTGCTAAGAAATCCTCCTTTATTTATTTATTTTTAATGAAGAGATAAGAGAATTTTTTCGTGTGTGTCTTCCAGACTGACTGGAAAGCTATTCTCAACTGCATGCTGTTCTTTGTTTTAAAAAGTAAAATTAGGGTAGAATCATTGAGACGAGTGATCTGCCCTCTCTATAAGACCCCCATGTGGATGTGTAAGCTATGAACACGTTTTTAAGCTTTGCAGGCATGCCCTGTAATCCAAATTGGAATCCAACAACTTGGCATCTCCTGCTTCTTCTCCCTCTGCACAAGGGACAGCTCTCAGATTTCCCCATCCACAAGTGTATTTTTTCCTTTGCTTAGCTTATCTGGATAAAGGGCTAGGGAGGAACTTGTATCATTGAATCCACTACCTGGGGTTTGGGTTTCAGATACTGAAGACCAGCCTTACAGAGCTGGAATCTCAGAAAGGTTTCCTTGCCCCACTACCACCCCAAAACTCTCCTCTGACCAGTCTTGTCATTGTCTAAAGGTTTCCCTTTAGAGGATTCCTTCCTTTTGGATTAACCATCTTATCTCCCATAATCCCATCTGAAAACAGGATCCTGGAGGGCAGGCCTGGATGGTGTGCTAAAGGCTAGAGGTAGCCAGGGGCACCTTGCACCCCAGGGACCTAAACTAAAGCTACTTCCTCATTTCCTTAGTTATTTATTTCTTCATTCAAAATGTGTTTATTAAGCTCCAATATCCCCACCTTAATTCTACTTCGGGACTTAGTATTGAGCATAGCCATATGAAACAGAAATTTAGGCAAGTTGATTAGCAAGCCAAAACTGCACTCAAACATACATCAACAGCAAGAGAGTGGATCTATGAATCAGCAGTTGGTCCCATGACTACTCAGGAGGCAGGTGCTCATATCACACCTTTAGCAGCAGTTTGGAATTAAGTGAGACAGAATATCGACAAATGGAAGTTTTAGCGAAGTATAAAAATATGAATACAAAGCAGGTGGGATAATACTAAAATAGTTCATCTAAAAATAGTCTAATTCCATCCAGTGGCCAAACCCTATTAGGTTTCCTGTTCTTTTGAGTTCACAGTTTGTTTGTAGCCAATGTTGGAAGAGAAGAGGGTCTTCTTTGCGATCTTGATACTCAACCACATCCTGGCCCATCCTCCAAAGCTGAGCCCAAGAACTTATTTTTATTTATTAATTTTTGGCTGTGCTGGGTCTTTGCTGCTGCATGGGCTTGCAGAGAGTAGGAGGCTACTCTCTAGTTGCCGTGTGCGGGCTTCGTATTGTGGCGGCTTTTCTCATTGCAGAGCCCAGGCTCCAGGGTGCTCGAGCTTCAGTAGTTGTGACACATGGGCTCCATAGTAGTCTCGGCTCCCAGGCTCTAGAACACAGGCTCAATAGTTGTGGTACACAGACTTAGCTGATCCAAGGTATGTGGGATCTTCCTGATCAGAGATCAAACTCGTGTCTCCAGCGTTGGCAGCGGCTTTACCAATGAGCCACCAAAGAAGCCCCCAAGAATTTATTTTTAGAGACCAAGAAGAAAACGTTAAACGTGGTGCTTTCAGGGCCTGGAAAGGTTTGGAGTGATTTAGAAGGAAAGTTAGTAAGTCTTTTAAATCCTCCTTTTAATTCGTCTCCCTTCAAACAAAGTTAAAACTGCAGTGAACCATCCAAAAAATTCCCTAACATTTGGCATCTCCTGTGTGCCAGGCCTGCACACAGCTGGATGCAGAAAATGTGAAGAAGCATGAAGCAAGGTCCAGAGTAGAGAAGATCATATCACACTCAGCAGTGACCCAGGGTCCTGAGAAGCGAAATCCATCCTCAGAGTTTATTCAAGAGTCTGGCAAAGGTGCAGCTGTGTGGAGCCACTCTTACCAAAAACTTCTCACACCAGAGTGTCTCCGGCCAACATATGAGCCACAGTTTTGCCAAAGGCCCACTGTCTCTGCTGAGCATAAAAAGCCAAAAAGCCTGATGTGGTCCTCAGAACACCAATGAGGTCTCCCTATGAAGAAGGAAGTCTCAACCTCATAGGGCCCTTTGCTCTTTGGGAAAAAAGAGGGTGATCCCACAGCCTCTGTTTCCCTGTTAGGTACTTAATTTCTTCTTCTTTTTTTTTTTTATAACAATCAGGTTTTTGAGGCAGCAATATGGTGTCATAGGAAGAAAACTAGGGCAAAGGATCACAAAATCTGTACCTAATTAACTCTGTGTGATTGGCCAAGCAATTTAAGTCTATGTCCTAGTTTTCTCATCAGAAATACAGGACAAATAATATCTGCCCTACCACCTTGAAGATCTTTTATGAGGAGCACATAAAAATAGGCATAAGCAGCCTTGGAAAAGCATGTGTAAGAGCTGCACTATTCATGAAATGTAAATGAGGACAAGAGGCATGAGGGTGGCACCACCCATGTCAACCAGCAGTGAAGTCATTACCACCTCCCCTCTGCCAAGCTTGATGTACTCAGCACTAAAGAAGCTGGAAGATTAGTGTCGAATGCCCCCCAAAATGAAGACTGTGGCTTCCTGCCTACACCCACAGGTGCTATTAATTCCACAAGAATTGGAATTTATCCCCCTCTAACCCTCCATCTCCATTCTCTCTAGATGGATAAATGACAGATGATACATAGATGATAAATAGATAGATGATATGTGTCAGTTGCTTAGTCATGTCCAACTCTTTGCGACCCCATAGACTGTAGCCCGCCAGGCTCCTCTGTCCATGGAATTCTCTAGGCAAGACTACTGGAATGGGTTGCCATTCCCTTCTCCATGGGATCTTCCCAACCTAGGGATCGAACCCAGGTCTCCCACATTGCACGCAGATTCTTTACCATTTGAGTCACCAGGGAAGCCCCAAAGAGACAGATGACAGATAGACAGGCAGATAAACAGAGAGATATAGGACACTTCCAGCTGCAGGTAACCAGATAATCCATCTAGAAGTGGCTTAACCAATAGAAAATTTAGAAAATTCTCATACAATTTCCTGTTCCAAGGCTCCTTAATTTAGTGGGACAGGGGCTGGCTTATGTCCTTAGACTTATTGCCATAGGGCTGCACAAGGGTCTCTTCAGCATCACACAGCACTTTCTCTCCCAACTACATCCAAAAGCAGGAGGGAAGAGTTTTCTTAAATGCCTCTTTTGATTAGGACAGAAAATATCCCAAATGCTCCCCTCTTCACACATAACATGCCCAACATAGAACCAGCTGCAAAAGAGGCTGGAAAGATTTTCAACTTCTCTAGCGGGAGTGGGGACTGGCAGCAAGGAAGACGTGGGAGGCAAGGGTGAAGGGAGTGGTGCAGAAGAAACAGCTGTAAGATAGGCAAGAGCGTTCAGGTGCAGAGGACGAAACTCATTCTCACTAAATAAAGCAGAAGGAATTTGTTTCAGGGTATTAATTAGCCAACAAAATTGGGCTGAAGGAGTGGATTCTGGGCTGAGTATTCAGAAAAAAGGCCTTAAAGTCACCTGCAGAACTGAGCAGCCAAGTAAACCTGGTCAGTGCTAGAAAGCCAAAGGTTCTGGAACCACACTGCCATGGCCAAGTCAGGAAGCCATGGGGACTGCGGCCAGCTCCTTGACTACCTGGTGTCTGCTGTGGACCACACCAGCTCAACAAATGGCCCACTCCACCTCTTGACACCCATAAGGCCAAGAACTGGGTGCTGACATCACCATTATAGATACTACAGGAAAACCAAGCACCTTTCCAACTGAATTTGCTGGCAGAATCTTGGCCCTATCTCAACTCAGTGGTCCAACTTTATAATAGAGCATAGGAGGTACTCACAGACTTACTGAGATTAGTCCCCCACGTCCTTAAGGGTTAACTACTCACACTGAAGTGAGAAAGTCCAGAGACATGGAGAGATGTGAGCAGCTGGAGCAAGGGCGGCAGCATGGACAGCTGCAGGCTTTGATTTTTTTTTTTTTTTTCCCTCCACTGACATAAAACCACTCCTGTTGTGAATCCCCGACAGGCTGGGGATTTGTTCATTTTGTTTGGAAAGGTTACAGGGTCTTAACATTTTCCTTGGGGGTTCCATTTAAAAGTTATAATGATGTCAGAATATAATTTTACGTTTTAGACATAAACATTTAACCTTTTGCATTCTGGACAAATATACATTTTTTTAATCAATCAAATAAACTAATTAATAAGAACTTATACACTTGTCTTCCTGTCTAGTAATGAAGACGCTGCACATATGAAGAGCTCAACAGATTCAAGCTGCTTATTTTTAAACCATCGCCTGGATGAGGAGAGACAAGCAACCCAAGGAGTCTGACTGTCCTCAGCCTGCAGTGCATGACAGGACAGGGGCCCCCGCTTGGAGCACCAGCTCATGAGGACCCTGTGATGTGTCACCAGATCCCTCTTTGGGATTGGAAAGCTGATTCCCCAGATGCTGGGAAGATGCTCAGCTGTCAGGTCTCAGCTGTCAATCCTCCTTGGGGATTATCTTGGTTGAAGTTTACTGCCTCACCAAGGTCACACCACTTTCCCCAAAGACAGCTCATATCCAATATGGGTCAATCTAGGAAAGAAAGGCCAGGCTCCTTGGGCCTGCCTGGGATAACCAAAGGGCCCACCCAGCTCCAGAGCTTGCTGTGGGTGAGTGACGGCCTTCACTGGGCAGACCCCACAGTCCAGCTTCGCCTCTACCCACTCCTGCTCCCTTCCATCCCCTCCCCCTCCCTTCCACAGGGGTTGTTGCTATTGTTCACTCGCTGATGTCTGCCTCTTTGCGACCCCATGGACTGCAGCATGTCAGACCTCCCTGTCCTTCACCTTCTCCCAAAGATTGCTCAAACTTATGTCCATTGAGTCAGTGATGCCATCCAACTATCTAGTCCTCTGTCGTCCCCTTCTCCTCCTGCTTTCAATCTTTCCCTGCATCGGGTTCTTTTCTAATGAGCTGGCTCTTCGCATCAGGTGACCAAAGTATTGGAGCTTCAGCTTCCGCATCAGTCTTTCCCGCTAGGAGCCAGCACGGGAGATCCCACCCATGGCAAGGTCATGCGGAAGAGACCTGACAAGCAAGGTGGATCAGGACTCCAGGGACCCCCTGGACCTGCCTGAGCATCTACCCCAAAACCAGAATCTGTCTGTCTTACTATTTTATGTCTTTCACCAACTCTTCTGACATTGACAGAGGGCTATCCCCGACCACCTTTTTCTGGAAAAAGTTAACTTAGGGCTTTAGTTAATAAGTCTCCTGGACATGATAGGAGTGTTTCAATTCAAACCCCTCTGATGGCTTTCTAGCTTGCCTGACAGGTTTATCCAGACTCTTACAGCTACACATGTGATTGTTTACAGCCTCCCAACTGTGAGAGGCACGGGAAGCCTAAAATATTCTAAAAATATAGAGCCTTTCGAAGAGTTAAAAACTATTAGAATAGTGCTGGTGTAGGATTTCACTGTTGAGCCAATGCTGCTGCCAAGTTCCCATATCCCTTATCCACCGTGCACCTGGGAGTGCATTAGTTAACATAGTTGGAATGTAAGAAAAACAGGTAGTAGCCTTGGAATTAACCACATCAGACTTTGAGCTAATAAGTTCTTTCTTTGATGTAACCCACTGCACCTTTGCTCCATGAGAATGTAACTTTGTTTAGTACTTTCTGAGGCTGACACAGATTAGAGGTATAAAGAAAAAACCCTTCAAGGGAAGACAAGTTTTTTGGTTGATCAACATTTATCAAGGTAAGAGTCATAAAATGTTAACAGGCCTCCTGGCCAGAAGATAATGTATATAACATGAAACCCTTATTTATGGAAAGGCATACAGAAAAAAAGCCTGGTTTCGATAAGGGCAAAACTGCTGGAGTGTTTGGGCTGATTCTGCATGACCTTGCATCCTTCATTTCTCTCTATGTACAGATCAGGGGATAAAAGCTCCTTTTGAAAATAAAGTTACGGGCCTCGCTCACTGAAGCTTGGTCTCCCCGTGTCATTCATTCATTCACCAACGTCATCCATCTTGAGGGTATCCCTGGACTCTGCTGAGGCTGGACCCCAGCACCTTCCAATGAATATTCAGGACTGATTTCCTTTAGGATTGGCTGGTTTGATCTCCTTGCAGTCCAAGGGACTCTCAAGAGTCTTATCCAGCACCACAGTTCAAAAGCATCAATTCTTTGGTGCCCAGCACAGGGGTGAACCCACCCAATGGCACTGCCCAGCCAACAACCTGCCCTCTAATCTCCATCTGTGTTGGCTTCCCAATAGCCACCTTCAAGGGAAGACAAGTTTTTTGGTTGATCAACATTTATCAAGGTAAGAGTCATAAAATGTTAACAGGCCTCCTGGCCAGAAGATAATGTATATAACATGAAACCCTTATTTATGGAAAGGCATACAGAAAAAAAGCCTGGTTTCGATAAGGGCAAAACTGCTGGAGTGTTTGGGCTGATTCTGCATGACCTTGCATCCTTCATTTCTCTCTATGTACAGATCAGGGGATAAAAGCTCCTTTTGAAAATAAAGTTACGGGCCTCGCTCACTGAAGCTTGGTCTCCCCGTGTCATTCATTCATTCACCAACGTCATCCATCTTGAGGGTATCCCTGGACTCTGCTGAGGCTGGACCCCAGCACCTTCCAATGAATATTCAGGACTGATTTCCTTTAGGATTGGCTGGTTTGATCTCCTTGCAGTCCAAGGGACTCTCAAGAGTCTTCTCCAGCACCACAGTTCAAAAGCATCAATTCTTTGGTGCCCAGCACAGGGGTGAACCCACCCAATGGCACTGCCCAGTCAACAACCTGCCCTCTAATCTCCATCTGTGTTGGCTTCCCAATAGCCTCCACCCAGCCCCTGCAGCACCGCAGTCTGGTGCTGAGTTTCTAGACCATGGGATTTAACCAGATATAATAGGAAAAGAGGGCTTCTCTGGTTGCTCAGATAGTAAAGAATCTGCCTGCAATGCAGGAGACCTGGATTCATTTCCTGGGTTGGGAAGATCCCCTGGAGGAACGCATGGCAACCCACCCCAGTATTCCTGTCTGGAGAATCCCCATGGACAGCGGAGCTTAGCAGGCTATAGTCTATGGGATGACAAAGAGTCGGACACGACTGAGCCACTAAGCACAGCACAGCACAACAGGAAAAGGTGCCAAGCCAATCTCCAGATTGCTCTCCAGCATCGAGGCCTCCCGCCCCTCCATGCCCCATCTTCTTGTGGAAATAAAATTCGTGGTCCAGCTTCACAGCCCGCCTTCTCCGTGCAAACTCTCCGAACCCGAGAAGCCGAGGCTCTCCCTTCCACCCCTTTAAGCAGACATCATCTGCTTGCATTTCCTAGTTGGTGTGTGCTCAGCTTCTGCCACTAAGGCAGTTTCCTGATCTAGAAAATGGGAACAGTGATACTCCAGAGGATTAAATAAGCAAACAGATGTGCAACACCTGTGCCAGCACCTATTGCTGCTGCTGCTGCTGCTGCTAAGTCACTTCAGTCATGTCCGACTCTGTGCGACCCCATAGATGGCAGCCCACCAGGCTCCGCCGTCCCTGGGATTCTCCAGACAAGAACACTGGAGTGGGTTGCCATTTCCTTCTCCAATGCATGAAAGTGAAAAGTGAAAGTGAAGTCGCTCAGTCATGTCCCACTCTCAGCGATCCCATGGACTGCAGCCTACCAGGCTCCTATGTCCATGGGATTTTCCAGGCAAGAGTACTGGAGTGGGGTGCCATTGCCTTCTCCTATGCCAGCACCTGGTCCCCACCAAAAAGCTCAACACACCAATTCCCTCTCTGTTCCTCTTGAATGGCCACTCTCCTCACAAAAGGATATTTGTTCTTTCTCTGCTCTTTCAGGGAAGAGGGGAGCAGCAGGAGCCCCCTTGAGGGTGACCGACTCTCCACACACTGCCTTCTATGGGGGCTTGGCTATTTGCAAACAGAGGATTGATATCGCTTGTGGCTTTGAAGATACAAAGGACTCACACAGCTACCCCTAAGTGGTCACACTACAGTCCGCATGCCCTAGAACATCTAAATCTCTGTCTATTTTTAGGATCAGAGTCAATTTTCTGGCTTGGTATGAATTGCCAAAATGGCAGTGGAAGTCTATAGTGAATGGTGTTTCACTCCTAGTTATTGGGCTGGCCAAAAGTTCATTGGGTTTTGTTAGGGGAAACACACTGACTGAAATCGCCCTCCCTAGCCAGGTACTATAATAACCATCTGAATGAGTTATTTTATGACAGGAGGTCCTACTAAGGAACACAAAACTAATAAGCCACCACTAAGGTGTTCATTGGAAGGACTGATGTTGAGCTGAAACTCCAATATTTTGGCCACCTGATGCGAAGAGCTGACTCATTTGAAAAGACTCTGATGTTGGGAAAGATTGAGGGCAGGAGGAGAAGGGGATGACAGAGGATGAAATGGTTAGATGGCACCACTGACTCAATGGACATGAGTTTGGGTAAACTCCAGGAGTTGGTGATGGACAGGGCGGCCTGGTGTGCTGCAGTTCATGGGGTCACAAAGAGTCGGACATGACTGAGTGACTGAACTGAACTGAACTGACTGAAGCAGAAGAGTTCGGGGGAAAAAGGAGATGCCACATGTCCTTCCACCTCCCAGAATTCTTGCTGGCCTCCATCTTGGCTGAGTGATGCATGCACTCCATTCCTGAGTCAGAATGATTGGCCAAAGACAACCCAGAAACTAATCCCATCACCATAAAACCTAAGACTTTGAGCCACGTGGTAGACCAGTTCTCTTGGGAGGCCTTACAAATAGCTGTGAAAAGAAGAGAAGCAAAAAGCAAAGGAGAAAAGGAAAGATATAAGCATCTGAATGCAGAGTTCCAAAGAATAGCAAGAAGAGATAAGAAAGCCTTCTTCAGCAATCAATGCAAAGAAATAGAGGAAAAGAACAGAATGGGAAAGACTAGAGATCTCTTCAAGAAAATTAGAGATACCAAGGGAACATTTCATGCAAAGATGGGCTCGATAAAGGACAGAAATGGTCTGGACCTAACAGAAGCAGAAGATATTAAGAAGAGGTGGCAAGAATACACGGAAGAACTGTACAAAAAAGATCTTCATGACCCAGATAATCATGATGATGTGTTGACTAATCTAGAGCCAGACATCTTGGAATGTGAAGTCAAGTGGGCCTTAGAAAGCATCACTACGAACAAAGCTAGTGGAGGTGATGGAATTCCCGTTGAGCTGTTTCAAATCCTGAAAGATGATGCTGTGAAAGTGCTGCACTCAATTTGCCAGCAAATCTGGAAAACTCAGCAGTGGCCACAGGACTGGAAAAGGTCAGTTTTCATCCCAATTCCAAAGAAAGGCAATGCCAAAGAATGCTCCAACTACCGCACAATTGCACTCATCTCACATGCTAGTAAAGTAATGCTCAAAATTCTCCAAGCCAGACTTCAGCAATATGTGAACCGTGAACTCCCTGATGTTCAAGCTGGTTTTAGAAAAGGCAGAGGAACCAGAGATCAAATTGCCAACATCCGCTGGATCATGGAAAAAGCAAGAGAGTTCCAGAAAAACATCTATTTCTGCTTTATTGACTATGCCAAAGCCTTTGACTGTGTGGATCACAGTAAACTGTGGAAAATTCTGAAAGAGATGGGAATACCAGACCACCTGACCTGCCTCTTGAGAAATCTGTATGCAGGTCAGGAAGCAACAGTTAGAACTGGACATGGAACAACAGACTGGTTCCAAATAGGAAAAGGAGTACGTCAAGGCTGTATATTGTCACCCTGCTTATTTAACTTATATGCAGAGTACATCATGAGAAATGCTGGACTGGAAGAAACACAAGCTGGAATCAAGATTGCTGGGAGAAATATCAATAATCTCAGATATGCAGATGACACCACCCTTATGGCAGAAAGTGAGGAGGAGCTAAAAAGCCTCTTGTTGAAAGTGAAAGAGGAGAGTGGAAAAGTTGGCTTAAAGCTCAACATTCAGAAAACGAAGATCATGGCATCTGGCCCCATCACTTCATGGGAAATAGATGGGGAAACAGTAGAAACAGTGTCAGACTTTGTTTTTTGGGGCTCCAAAATCACTGCAGATGGTGACTGCAGCCATGAAATTAAAAGGCGCTTACTCCTTGGAAGAAAAGTTATGACCAACCTAGATAGTATATTCAAAAGCAGAGACATTACTTTGCCGACTAAGGTCCGTCTAGTCAAGGCTATGGTTTTTCCTGTGGTCATGTATGGATGTGAGAGTTGGACTGTGAAGAAGGCTGAGAGCAGAAGAATTGATGCTTTTGAAGTGTGGTGTTGGAGAAGACTCTTGAGAGTCCCTTGGACTGCAAAGAGATCCAACCAGTCCATTCTGAGGGAGATCAACCCTGGGATTTCTTTGGAAGGAATGATGCTAAAACTGAAGCTCCAGTACTTTGGCCACCTTATGCGAAGAGTTGACTCATTGGAAAAGACTCTGATGCTGGGAGGGATTGGGGGCAGGAGGAGAAAGGGATGACAGAGGATGAGATGGCTGGATGGCATCATGGACTCAATGGATGTGAGTCTGAGTGAACTCCGGGAGTTGGTGATGGCCAGGGAGGCCTGGCGTGCTGCGATTCATGGAGTCGCAAAGAGTTGGACACGACTGAGCAACTGAACTGAACTGAACTGAACCCTACTGGTAAAATGTCTTGCTTTGTCAGCACATATGTCTCCTCAGACAATTCATTTGCAAGTGTCGGACAAGAGCCCATTCCTGGGCCCTAGACGGGGTCACCCTTCTTGCAACAGTTTTTTTTTGTAAGATGTTTGGATATACATCCGAAGGAATTGAAGGCAGAAACTCGAGCAGATACTTGTGTACCAGTGTTCTCAGCAGTAATAATCACAAGAGCCAAAATGTGGGGAAAAAAACCCCAGGACCCATCAACAGATGATCAGATAAACAGAATGGGGCATATACACACAATGAAATAGCATTCAGCCATAAAAGGGAATGAAGTTCTGATACATGCTACAACATGAATGAATCTTTTCTATCTGGAATAGGCCAGATACAAAAGGACAAACATTGCATGATTCCACTTATATGAAATATCTTTATAAGGCAAATTCATAGAGACAGAAAGTAGATTAGAGGTTACCAGGGGCTGCGGAGGAAGAGGGAATGGGGAGTTATTGTTTCAAGGTCACAGAATTTCAGTTTGGGATGATGAAAATGTTTTGGAAATAGTGGTGATGATTCCACAGCTTGTGAATTATATCGGTCCCACTGAACTGTACACTTAAAAATAGTTAAAATAATTTTATCCTCTATGTTTTACTGAAGCAGGATGGAAGGGGGAAGGGCACACTTTTTGAGAGAATGACATAGCCCAAGGACACAACATAAACTGATCAGAATCAAATGGGTCCAAGATGGCAGACAAGACAACTTTGACTAGACCTTGATCCTCAGTATATGCTCACTCTAACATGGTGGCTCAGACAGTAAGGAATTTTCCTGCAATGCAGGAGATCTGGGTTCAGTTCCTCAGTCAGGAAGATCCCTGGAAAGAGAATGGCTACCCACTCCAGTATCCCTACCTCGGGAATTCCTTGGACTGAGGGGACTAATAGACTACAGTCAATGGGGTCGCAAAGAGTCAGACACAGATAAGCAACTTTCACTTTCAAGCTAAATGACACACCCAGAGGCTCTGTGACAGCTCCAAGGCCAACCATCAAAGACCAAAAAGTAAATGGTGGCCCAGTTCCTAGAATTCTCCACCCCTTCCCCAAAATAGTTGAAATAATCCTGCCACCCATTAACCTATAAAATTCAGTCAGTTCACTTCAGTCGCTCAGTCATGTCTGACTCTTCGCAACCCCATGGATTGCAGCATGCCAGGCTTCCCTGTCCATCACCAACTCCCAGAGCTTGCTCAAACTCATGTCTATCAAGTCAGTGATGCCATACAATCATCTCATTCTCTGTCAGCCCCTTCTCCTCCAGCCTTCAATCTTTCCCAGCATCAGGGTCTTGCCCAAGGAGTCAGTTCTTCACATCAGGTGACCAAAGTATTGGAGTTTCAGCTTCAGTCCTTCCAATGAATAGTCAGGACTGATTTCCTTTAGGATCGAGTGGTTTGATCTCCTTGCAGTCCAAGGGACTCTCAAGAGACTTTTCTAACACCACAGTTCAAAAGCATCAATTCTTCGGTGCTCAGCTTTCTTTATAGTCCAACTCTCACATCCATACATGATTACTGGGAAAACCATAGGTTTGACTAGACAGGCCTTTGTCGGCAAAGTATTGTCTCTGCTTTTTGGTATGCTGTCTAGGTTGGTCATACCTTTTATTCCAAGGAGCAAGCGTCTTTTAATTTCATAGCTGCAGTCACCATCTGCAGTGATTTTGGAGCCCCCCAAAATAAAATCTACCACTGTTTCCATTGTTTCCCTATCTATTTGCCATGAAGTGATGAGACAGGATGCCATGATCTTAGTTTTCTGAATGTTGAGCTTTAAGCCAGCTTTTTCACTCTCTCCTTTCACTTTCAAGAGGCTCTTTAGTTCCTCTTTGCTTTCTTCCATAGGGTGGTGTTATCTACATATCTGAGGTTACTGATATTTCTCCCAGCAACCTTGTTTCCAGCTTGTGCTTCATCCAGCCCAGCATTTTGCATGATGTACTCTACATATAAGTTAGATAAGCAGGATGACAATGAAATTACCCAGCCCATAAAAGCTAACCACGCCACATTTTGAGGCCCCACTCACCCTCTCTGATGGCCCACATAATGTCTGTGGAGCATGTTTCTCTCTGAATAAATCCACTTCTAACCTATCATTTTGTCTTTCACTGAATTCTTTCTGAGATGAAACATCAAGAACCTGAGCTTCATCGGGTCCTAAAACCAGGTCTACAATTTCAGTTGGAAGAACATAGGTTAGAGTCCCAGCCTGAAGGATTCAGGTCCCAGCACATGGGTTCAAGTTCCCATCTGAGGTAAACAGTTTCATTACCACAATTTTTAAAAATATTGTGATATATCAGAAACCATTGGGTTGTATTTGAAAAGGGTCAATTGTATAACATATAAATTACATCTCAATAAAACTTTTTGGAAAATAGATATTTACTACAATTTATTCTGAGGCAAATTCAAAGAGCTGTATAAAGTAAAACAAACAAATAAACAAAAAAACCAATCCATAACTGGACAAGAAATGTGAATTTTCAGGTACAGCTCCCCTCGACTTTCCTCCCCCTGTAACCCAGAGCCACTCTGCCACTTCAGGAATCTGAATTTCTTGCCAACAATGTTCTCCCAGGATCTCAGTCATTTCATCTGGCAGCTGAAGACCCTACCCCAGAATAGGACAGGCCAGGAACAGTTGCTGTTGGTGTTAATCTTGCTCGTGCCTTTGGAACAGAGAAAGGCGAATCCTTGGAGAGGCTGGCTTCTGGGTATGGTTGGGGCTGGGGGCTGGGACCAGGAGAGTTAGGAAGCACTCACGCCCATCAGGATCTGGAGTCTGCTGGGCTGGCTGTGGAGCGTTTTTGCACTGGGATGTAAGAACATTTATGTTTTATGTGTCCACATCCTTGCTCTAATTAGCATCAGGATCCACATCATCGCCACCATCGTACTCAGCCACGGACCTCAGGTCTTGGGGCGCACACTTCTCTCACAGTATTCACACCGTGAATGTGACCTAATGTGAATAATCAGGGACCACAGCATACAGGAGTCATGAACTCAGACACCTGGAAGGTGCAGGTAGGAAACCCAGGCGAATGAAGCAAGCTCCGGGGGAATGTGGCAAACAGGCCAGGGCCTGGGACAGCTGTGGGGTGAGCTGCCAGTTCCGGCCGACTGAAAGTGGGTCTTGGGTTATGAGCTCTTCTGAATTTTCAAGAAAAGTCAGAATAAGGTTTTTAGGCAAAATTTCTTAATATTTATTTCATTGACAACTATCTCAATTAAAAAAAAAAAGAAAATTAAAGTCAACTTCCAGGTCTAAAAATACACATCTGCAGCCTGGATACAGCCTATGACCTGCTAATTTTCAACATTAGTTTATAGAATAGTCATGGTGACCAGGAAATGGCACTGTGCTTGCAGTAAGAAAACCAATATCTGCACATGCGCCAAAGGAGAACCCAGTACTGAGAGGCTGCCTGCTTTACTTTACCACTAGTAGTAAACACTGTGCTGCAATTTGTTTTGATTTTGTGGATATTTTTAACTATCTTGCTTCAACTTCATATTGATTATCTTAACAATGGTTATAATGAGGATGGTCAAAGGAACCACTGATTTGGGTTCGAGACCACATGAGGATTCTCAGGAAAGCAGCATTCCCTAAGCACTGAGCAGAACGTGCAGCCCTTGCAAATCACACTCTAGACCACTGACAGCCTTGCCCATCCCAGGAATGCATTTTGGGGGCAGGTCAAGAGCTTCAGGTAGATGTGGTCACTTATCAGCGCCACAGTTCCCCAGACTATGAAAGGGGAACACGAATGCCCACAGAGTCTTGGGAGGATTAAATGAGATGTTTACAGATATGTAAAGCATTTGGCCTCTTCCCTGATAGCTCAGTTGGTAAAGAATCTGCCTGCAATGCAGGAACCTGGGTTTGATCCCTGGGTTGGGAAGATCCCCTGGAGAAGGGAAAGGCTACCCACTCCAGTCCTCTGGCCTGGAGAATTCCATGGACTGTATAGTCCATGGGGTCGCAAAGAGTCAGACACGACTGAGCGACTTACACTTCCAGCAAAGACTAAAGCTGTCCCACCCCTCCCTACATGGCTTCACCATGCTTCGTACTTGCTTACCAGGTTTAACCTAAATACACAGCTCTCTTTGCTGCATCTACTGTGAGAATGGAGATCATTCCCAACAATTAGACTGCCAACAGTCCAGAAAACATCAAGAGCACTCTGAAGAGAAGCACAGCTACTGTGAAGGACCCCGGAGGGACCCTGCAGAGGGAGTTCAGTGACAGCAGTGCAGAACTCAGTCTCTTTGTGAAGAAGCAGCAGCAGCTCCAGCCTCAATAATGGTGGGGCGCTACTCAACAGAAAGGGACTGGCTGCTGTTTGCACTCTCTGTAGCCATAGACAGAACACAATCAAGGGTGCTACACTGAGCTTTTGTTACCAGGTGACATCTGTGTATACTCACTTCTCCATCCAGATTATTTCCAAAATTTCTTGGACACAAGATACATACACAGGGTTTAGATGAGGCCAGGTGTTGCTTGTTAAGTATCTCAAGACCATAAACATGAATTAATTCTGGAAGGAAACAACATTGAACTTACATCAAATTCAGCTGCTTTGATTCAGCAAGCCATGGCTGTCTAAAAGCAAAGACACTAGAAAAATTCTGGATGGCTTCTATGTGTCTGAGAAAGGAGCTGTTTCATGGGGTGATTAATAAGATCTAAGTAGTTGAGAGCAAACCAGTGAATCCCAAAGGAAATCAACCCTGAATATTCACTGAAAGGACTGATGCTGAAGCTGAAGCTCCAATACCCTGGCCACCTGAGACGAAGAGTTGACTCACTAGAAAAGGCCCTGAAGCTGGGAAAGATTGAGGGCAGGAGGAGAAAGGGGCAGCAGAGGATGAGATGGTTGGATGGCATCACGACTCAGTGGACATGAGTGTGAAAAAACTCTGGGAGAGAGTGAAGGCCAGGGAAGTCTGGCGTGCTGCAAAAAAATGTCGAAACATTCAGATAAGACTTAGTGACCAAACAACAACAAAGTTGTCCAGCTACAGGCACCAAGAAAACGCCAGATGATCCCTCAGACCTATCTGCGACATTGAATGTTTTAAAGATGAAAGAGAAGCCCTGTATTGAAAAATACTGGACAGACAGATGAGTGGCGCCTGCCAAACCTGAGCTCTATATTCAATGGTCGATTCTCTTTTTTTCCATCATGCCGCACAGCGTATGGGATTCCCTCACCAGGGACTGAACCTGTGCCTACAGCAGTAGAAGCGCAGAGTCTTACCCACTGGACCGCCAGGGAAGTCCAGATCCTCATAACTTGACAGCAGATTCTTTTTTGAGACAAACTGTATAAGGTCTCAACACAGTCATGATTACTGGTATTCTTTGTCTTTGAAAAGGGGGAGAGGGGATGTACGTTGGGGCCTGACATGGACAGATGTGCGCAAGTGGGCAAACAGAGCCGCCAAGCTAGATGAAAAGGCTCAGGGGACATTCTGACGCTTGAGAACCAAGGCTTCCATCTCGGTCTCTCAAAACCAGCCAGTCAGCCCTCTCCCCAGGGAGGACCTTCTGGCTCTCGGGTATCTCTATCCACTAGAGGGAAAGAAGCGAAGAAAAATGATATCTGTTGAGCATCATTTGCTTTTCTTCTTCCTTTCAACTCCTTCCTCAAATACATCCCACCCCAACACGTAATGGCCAGTGAATCCTGTTCCTTATTCTTCTGAAAGACCTCTTCTCTCCATTCCCACTGTCACGGCTCCATGTGGGCCTCATCAGAGATTGCCTTAGCTCCCTATCCTCCAGGCCACTCACACTGCCTGCCCTAAAGTATTTTCCGAGGGACCAGAGGCTGGGGAAAGGAGAGGCTAACCCAGTCATTCCCAAGCTTAGACGCATTTACAATTCCTCTCCTTCAATTCCTTCCTCAATGAATTGAATACAATTCAATTCCTCTCAAGGAAAAGAAACATTTCCTTAGCCCCACAAGCCTCTGGAGCTTCCTCTCTCCTGTCTTATCCCTTCCCCACCAGGCGTTCCACACTAAAGCCACACTGCATTTATCATTCCTGTGTAGGCCAACCCCAGGCACCGTTTCATGCCTTTATTCAGGCTATTGCTGCTGGGCTTGGCTTTTCAAGTGAATTTTTACCCCAGTCCCTTAAGGCGAATGTCATTAACCCCATCTCTGCAAAGTGGCATGCAAGATGAGATCCTCTTGCTAGTATCCAAGACAAATGCCACAACATCACAGGCATGGACTAAGCAATATGCTATACTGGGGGAAGGCAAGCGAATCAAGCAAGGATCGACAAATTAAGTGGAAGCTAAGGTCCCTTGGATCCTTCTGTCCTCCCACAGAGAGACACACAGGGGCCAGGAAGCTTTGGGGCTCACAGTGCGGGTCTGCGTGGCAATGGAGGCCCCTACCCCAACCGTCACTCCTTCTTCACACAATCCAAGTGCCAGGACAAACTCGACACTGATGCCAGGCAGTCTGTATTTGCCTGCTGTTTACAGGAGTTGTCTGAAAATGCCAACTGCCCAGATCTTAGGATATAAGACACCAATGTGGACACTAGAGACCCTCCTGTCAGGGAAAGAACCCCTGAGCCCCCAGGCTTACCTGAGTTGCAGCAGCTCCCAAGGGAGAAGGCAGGAAGGCCCATCCAGACCCAGATGGCTCAGTAGCCCTGCAACCCAGAGTAAGCACCCACTTTAGACAATTCCATTCCGGGAATGTCACTTTAGACAATTCTGATTATTGCATCACACAAGGAAACTGAAGCCCAGAACTCAAAGCACATGGGCAAGATCACACAGCTGGTAGATGGTGGAGCCCAGATTCTAAACCGGGTCTTGTCTATGATACTGTATCTCAGGAACATCCTTGTTATCCAACCTGTGGTCCTCAGTGGCTGTGTGAGGACCCCATTCTCTCCTGGAGCAGCCTTGGGGCCAGCCCACCCATAAGCACCTCTGTGGGAGGGAGAATCTGCTCCCCTGAGATCTTCAGGATGACTGGAGCCAACAGGAGGCCTTGAAGATAACAATAAACCAAGTTCACTTTGTGTGGCCTATCTCCTGAGATTTCTAGAAGGCAGGGTAATTTGGTTTTCTCTTTCAAGTTGATTTTCCACTTTCCAGTGCCAGAGCTGCTGCTGCTGTTAAGTCGCTTCAGTCGTGTCTGACTCTGTGCGACCCCACAGACGGCAGCCCGCTGGGCTCCCCCATCCCTGGGATTCTCCAGGCAAGAATACTGGAGTGGGTTGCCATTTCCTTCTCCAATGCATGAAAGTGAAAAGTGAAAGTGAAGTCGCTCATTCGTGTCCGACTCTTAGCGACCCCATAGACTGCAGCCCACCAGGCTCCTCCATCCATGGGATTTTCCAGGCAAGAGTACTGGAGTGGGGTGCCATTGCCTTCTCCTCCAGTGCCAGAGGCAAACCCTGAAAAAAAAAAGCCCTATACCAACTCAGGTAAATACAAACACCATTAACAACTTCCCTCCTTCCTTTTCCTAGGAGAGCAGAAACATCAGCTCAACACAGATAATAATGAAGTCCTGCTGTGAGTGTGTGTGCATGCATGCATGTTTGCATGTATATGTGTGTAGACCCCTCTGTGGGATTCTGGAAGAGTTCAATAAATATGTCTTTACCTCTATGGATTCTGCACCATCTGGTAGCTAACTTACAGGGGCCAAAGACTATCACAAACTCTAGCTGAAGGGAAACAGAACCATAGCAACTTAGACCCTACATTTGCTCTCATTCCAAAGTCTCAGAGAATTTAGTATTTGGGGAATCCCAAAAGTAACTTAAAGACACACACACACAGATAGCTGGGGGAAGCTGCTGCATGGCACAGGCGGCTCAGCTCTGCTCTCTGCGATGAAAATTGAAAAAGACACATGTATCCCATTGTTTATTGTAGCAGTATTAACAATAGCTAGAACATGGAAGCAACCTAAATGTTCATTGACAGATGAATGGATAAAGAAATTGTGATACATATACACAATGAAATATACTCAGCTTTAAAAAGGAATGCATCTGAGTCAGTTCTGATAAGATGGATGAACCTATAACGTATTATACAGAGTGAAGTGACTCAGAAAGAGAAAGATATATATTGTATTCTAATGTGTATATACAGAATCTAGAAAAATGGTACTATTAACAGGGCAACCATGGAGGAACAGATGTAGAGAATAGAATTATGGACTTGGGGAGAGGGTGAAGTGTATGGAAAGAGTAAGATGGAAACTTACATTACATTATGCAAAATAGATAGCCAACAGGAATTTGTTGTATGGCTCAAGAATCTCAAACAGGGCCTCTGTATCAACCTAGAGGGTTGTGATGGGGAGGAAGATGGGAGGGAGGTTCAAAAGGGAGGGGATATATGTAAGCCTATGGTGATTTTCATGTTGAGGTTTGACAGAAAACAACAAAATTCTATAATTATCCTTCAATAAAAAAATAAAAAAACTGCAGCCCACCAGGCTCCTCCATCCATGGGATTTTCCAGGCAAGAGTACTGGAGTGGGGTGCCATTGCCTTCTCCTCCAGTGCCAGAGGCAAACCCTGAAAAAAAAAAGCCCTATACCAACTCAGGTAAATACAAACACCATTAACAACTTCCCTCCTTCCTTTTCCTAGGAGAGCAGAAACATCAGCTCAACACAGATAATAATGAAGTCCTGCTGTGAGTGTGTGTGCATGCATGCATGTTTGCATGTATATGTGTGTAGACCCCTCTGTGGGATTCTGGAAGAGTTCAATAAATATGTCTTTACCTCTATGGATTCTGCACCATTTGGTAGCTAACTTACAGGGGCCAAAGACTATCACAAACTCTAGCTGAAGGGAAACAGAACCATAGCAACTTAGACCCTACATTTGCTCTCATTCCAAAGTCTCAGAGAATTTAGTATTTGGGGAATCCCAAAAGTAACTTAAAGACACACACACACACACACACACACACACACACACAGATAGCTAGGGGGAAGCTGCTGCATGGCACAGGCAGCTCAGCTCTGCTCTCTGCGATGACCTAGAGGCGTGAGATGGGAGGTGGGGCAGAGGCTTAAGAGGGAGGGGATACATGTATATATATATCTGACTCACTTGGTTGTACAGCAGAGACTAACACAACATGGTAAAGCTGTTATCCTCCGGGTAAAAAAATAAAGACGCACACACGCACACACACAACATCACAAGCTGGTGTTTAGTCTTTCTCTGGCCCAGTTCAAGGCATTTCAGGATTTATCTGTATCCCCCACTTTTCCTTCTCCCAGGCCTGTTGTTATGTTGTGCTTAGTCGCTCAGTCATATCCGATTCTTTGAGACCCTATGGATTGTAGTCCACCAGGTTCCTCTGTCCATGCAGATTCTCCAGGCAAGAACACTGGAGTGGGTTGACATGCCCTCCTCCAGGGGATCTTCCCAACCCAGGGATTGAACCCAGGTCTCTCACATTGCAGGCAATTCTTTACTGTCTGAGCCGAAGGCTCAGGCCTAGGCACAGTCTTTCACTGCCCCGTGACCACAGTATTGGCCTTGACCCTGCAGGAATCTTTGAGCCCTGCCTCTAAGGATTCAGGTGTTCCCCTGACCAGTCCCCGTGAAGGAGACATTCTCTGGGTTCTGTTGTTGCTGGAGTAATTTTGCCACATCTGAGAAACTGCTGAAGTGACAGCATCACCTGTCCACGGCTGGCTCTCTTAGCGCTCTGGCAATGCGAGCGCACGGCGTAGATGCAGTCAAGGCCACGGGAGAGATCCCTGGAGGCAGAGAACAGGCCGTGAGATGTGGATGGCATTCGAACAGTGTGGAAGGCATCTGGAGATCCAGCCTGAGAGATTCTGGAGGATGTGCAATTGGCCACCAGCTGCTGAAGACACAGGGACCCGTGCACAGATGGTCTGAGAGAGGGCAGATGATTCTGGAGTCGTTTCAGGCATGTACTCTGACCCACCCAGACAGCAGTCGGCCAAAGGACTCCATGGGTGTCCTCAACCCTGTGGTCCTCAACCTTACTGCCTTAATAATGGGTGGATGACAGTCAAAATATTTACAAAGGGCCAACGTTTCGCCTTTATAAATGTGTGTTTGCTTGCTGAATTCCCAAGTCTGGCGACAAGGCTTGGCTGTCTGAGATGACAGAGAGCTAAGATTTCATTCTCTAATCATCCTTAGTTTTAGTCGTGGGGACAAGGGAGTTGAATTACTATGCTATCATCCCCTGGAGATGAAACCCATCTGTTCCTGAGAATCTTAATGGAAAGGTTAGGCTTGTTTTTTTCCTTCCATATCCTCTACTTTGGGGAGAATAGATATTCTTCAAAAACCATTTGCTAAAAATCCAGATTTTCTGATCTGTGTATAATCTCGGTGTGTTTTTTCCCCCCTATTTTATCTTTATCTTCTTCCTCATTGTCATGACTCCGCAAATCACTTAAGTTCCCCCCACCTGAACACCTACCACACAGGGAATGTTGTTTCGAAAAGTCATCTTTCCTTTAATAGATAACTGCACAGAACAGCAAGGAGGCCCTCAGGGGAGGTGGAGTTATCGAGCTCGTCATGGAATTTGGAGAGCAAGCTTGCATTTGGGAATTCGACAGTCAGCAAAGGTGCCAGTCCTTTTTCCGGAGACCAGTCAGTCTTGGGTTGAATGTAAGAGTACACTCCTGATCTGCCTGAAGCTTCCATTTGCTGATTTTGACCTTTCCAACAGGGTGTGTCACCACAGCAAGCTTCCCATTGGTTCAAAGAGCCTCATTCAGAATCGGATGAGTAATTATGTGTTTTCTGGCTTCCCACCCCATTCTAATTAGTGTACTTATCTAACCAGCACCAGCAGGGGCTGCCACACACTCTGCATCCCTTTCTACTGAGTCTATGAAGCTTGTGTGACTAGACAGTACATGCTAATTGCTAAAAGTAGCCCTGGGAGTGTTTACAGGCTCCAGATCTCTCCTCCCCTTCCCTTCCTGCCCTCTGTGCCATCCCCTCCAGTCTTTCCTCTTCCTTGTCAATTTATGTCATAATAACACCTTGATCTTGAGTCATTTAAAAAAAAAAAAGCTTTTCAGTTAGTATCACAGCTTTGATCCCATCTAAGAAGACTTTGATCACACCATCCAGTCCCAATCACTTCATGGCAAACAGATGGGGAAACAGTGGAAACAGTAAGAGACTTTATTTTGGGGGGCTCCAAGATCACTGCAGATGGTAACTACAGTCATGAAATTAAAAGATGCTTGCTCCTTGGAAGAAAAGCTATGACAAACCTAGACAGCATATTAAAAGCAGAGACATTACTTTGTCAACAAATGTCCGTCTAGTCAAACCTATGGTTTTCCCAGTAGGCATGTATGGATGTGAGAGGACTATAAAGAAAGCTGATGCTTTTGAACTGTGATGTTGGAGAAGACTCTTGAGAGTCCCTTGGACTGCAAGGAAATCAATGCTGAATGTTCATTGGAAGGATTGATGTTGAAGCGGAAACTCCAATACTTCGACCACCTGATGTGAAGAACTGACTCCTTGAAAAAGACCCTGATGCTGGGAAATATTGAAGGCAGGAGAAGAGGACGACAGAAAATGAGATAGTTGGATGGCATCCCTGACTTGATGGATATGAGATTGAGCAATCTCTGGGAGTTGGTGATGGACAGGGAAGCCTGGCGTGCTGCAGTCCAAGGGGTTGCAAAGAGTCGGACATGACTTGAACTGAAGAAAGACTTTAGGGATGGGATGGCAGGTGGGTTGGGGAGCCTTGGGGCTGGCCTGAGAGCACAGATGGAAGGCTGAGAAAGGTTTCAAGAAAGATAGCCTGCCCAGACCATGACCTTGACCCCGGCTCATGAAAGAAGAGAGGACACAGCCCAGATGAGACTTCTTCAAAGTGGAAAAATGACCAAGGTCTGACCAAGGGATGAGCAGCCTTGATGAAGGTTAGTCCAAAGCCAATGGCAGGTATTTGCCTAAAATCGTGCTCTCTCCCTTCCTACATCTTCTCACTAGATTAGTGCATCTCAAAATATTTTAGCAACAGGATCTTCACCTGAAACAAAATTTGGGCAGAATCAACTGTTCAAAGCAGAGAGAAGTTCAGAATGTTGTTGTTCAGCTGTTGAATCGTGCCCAGCTCTTTGCAACCCCATGGATTGCAACACACCAGGCCTCCCTGTCCTTCACCATCTCCCAGAGTTTGCTCATACTCACGATGTCCATTGAGTCCGTGATGCCATCCAACAGCATGGCTACTGTTGCTGACCAAAATCTTGGCTTTCTCTGCCCACCAAAGGCAAATTAAAAATATGGAGACAGAGTCTGGAGGAAACAGAAAGGTGGGTTTTATACTCAGATGCAGAAAGGGGAGCACAGTAGGCTCATGCCTCGAGAACTGTACCCCGACTCTATGAGGAGTCTGGGGCTTATATAAGTCAAGGGCTCAAAGTCAGGAGTTGGTGATGAGGAACAAAGGTGATAGGATCCTGATTTCTTCCTCTTGCACTGTTTCAAAGACAGTCAGAAACTGCACTCAGTAACCCAGTAATTGAATCTGGCAGTTTGGTGGCTCTCACCTTCTTTCTGATATGGAACTACAAGGGGAAGGGTGTTGTAAGGATAAACATCAGACACAGGATGTACTTAGCATAGAGTCAAAGGAAAATTGTGAATTGTAGCTCCTGCAGAGTTAGGGAGCAGAAAAGCAAAGTTAGTTACAGATATGCTGAGTTAGAAGCGGTTAAAGTAAAACCACTAGGAATGTGCAGGCCTGCTCACTGTTCTCTTTATCATCTTTGGTCTCAGGAAAGAGAAAGAGAAAAACTCACTCCTATTTTTTCCTTCTCACTGCAACACTATCATCAAAAGTCACAAATAAAAAATGCTGACGAGGATGTGGAGAAAAGGAAACTCTCATGCACTGTTGGTGGGAATGTAAATGAGAGCAGCCACTTTGGGGAACAGTATGGAGGTTCCTCAAAAAGGTTAAAAACAGAACTACTACATGACCCAGCAATTCCGCTCCTGGGTATATGTCCAGGAAAACCAAAAATACTAATTTGAAAAGATACATGTAGCCCAATGTTCACAGCAGCAATATTTACAACAGCCAAGACACGGAAGCCATCCACGAGCCCTTCGATACATGAATGACTGAAGAAGATTCAGCACATAAATACACATCTTCTAACTCTATCTATCGAGTGCTCAACCATGAAGTGAATAAATGCTGCCATTGGCAGCGATATGGATGGACCTAGAGAATATCATGCGTGATGAAATGTGAGACAAAGACAAATCTGAAAAGGACACGAATGAATGTTCGTGCAAAACAGAGAGAGACTCACAGGCACAAGAACAGATGTGAGGTTCCCGAAGGGAAGAGGCAAGGGGAGAGGAGCAAGTCTGGGGTATGGGATTAACAGACACAAACTACTGTGCATAAAGCAGATACGCAACAAAGATATGCTGTAAAGCACAGGGAATCATAGCCATTATCTTTTATTTATCTATTTTTTATTGAAGGACAATTGCTTTACAGAATTTTGTTGTTTTCTGTCAAACCTCAACGTGAAGCAGCCATAGGTGTACATATATCCCCTTCCTTTTGAACCTCCCTCCCATCTCCCTCCCCATCCCACCCCTTTAGGTTGATACAGAGCCCCTGTTTGAGTTTCCTGAGCCATACGCCATTATCTTTTAATAACCTATAATGGAGTATGTTGTTGTGTGTGTGTGAAAGTCTCTCAGTTGTGTCTGATTCTTTGCAACCCCATGGACTGTAGCCTGCCAGGCTCCTCTGTCCACGGAATTCTCCAGGACAGAATACTGGAGTGGGTAGCCACTCCCTTCTCCAGAGAATCTTCCCAACCCAGGATTGAACCCAGGTCTCCACACACACTGCAGATGGATTCTTTACTGTTTGAGCCACCAGGGAAGCCCAAGAATATTGGAGTGGGTAGCCTATCCCTTCTCCAGGGAATTTTCCTGACCCAGGGATCAAACCAGGGTCTCCTGCATTACAGGCGGATTCTTTACCAGCTGAGTTACCAGGGAGTATAATCTGTCAAAAATACTGAATCCATAGCTATATGTCTGAAAGTAATATTGTGTAAATATTATTGTAATATAGTATTGTATACATATTATTATTATAATACAATATTTTATATCAAGTATAATTTTGAAAAGCAGAAGTCGAGCACTTGGGGGCAGGGGGCCCTTTCCATGCCTCCAGCAAATACAATGGGAAGTGTTAGGAACCACTGCCCTCTGGACCAGTAGCCTCCTTTCAGCAGAAGGACACTGTAATCCTAGCCTTCCCACCCTACTCTCCCTACCCCCAACCAGAGGGGAGGACAGATGCTCCCAAGTAAATGAGCTGAAATTCAAGTAAGAGAAATTCCTCGGGGCTGTTTACTTGGTGTTCCATGCCTGACAGGTTCTCCTGTGGCCTCTGGCTACATCATCCCCGGGGGTGCGGGGAGAGAGAGCAGGGGGGCGGGCGGCCGATGGTGCCAGAAGCCTGGGCAGCATTGGGTAGCAGTGCCGCTGGCCCGAGGAGACGAGGCATCTGATACCTGCCCACCTGCTTGATCCTTCCCACATCTCTCCCTCTTGCAGACAGATTCCTGGCTCTGTCGTGTGGGGTTTCCTCATGCCTTCTCTCCCATCCTATACCAAGTTTCCATCAAATCAAACAGCAGGGGACTTCCATGGTGGTCCAGTGGTTAAGAATCTGCCCACCAAAGCAGGAGACATAGGTTCGATCCCTGGTCCAGGAAGATCTTACATGCCGAGAGGCAACTAAACCCAAGTGCCGAAACAACTGAGCTTGTGCTCTGGAGCCCTGGAGCTGCAACTACTAAAGCCTGCGTACCCTAGAGCCTATGTTCTGCAGCTAGAGAAGCCGACCAATGAGAGGCCCAGCCACTGCAATATAGCCCCAGCACAGCCAAAAACAAACAAACATACAAATATCTTTTAAAAAAATAAATAGGTAAAAAAAAATTTTTTTTAATCAGACATCAGGGACTTGCAGGGGAAGAGCAGATTTGGAAATGTTAGTACAAAGACAGTCTTACTCTTCTTTTTAACTATTGAGCAACCATTAGCAAGCATCAGGCAAAGCCAGTGGAAGTCTCCTCCCTGGTCTTTCCCGGGGGCAGAAGGAGGAGTGCTGAACCCAGAGTCAGGAGCCCAGCTCTACTTCCAGCTCTGCTGCAAACCCTCCCAGTGGTCCTGAGCAAATGTCTTGACTCACTCAACTGGGCTTTCAAGAAAAAGGCAGTTTCTAAGGTCTCTTCCTTCTAGCTCTATCCTCATGTTTAGAGGGTCACCAATGGTTACTGCCTGGCGAGCCCTTAGCCCTGCTCTGAGAAAAGGCATCCAGGAGGCTCTTTTGGAGAAGTTACTTGGGTAATGTCCTGCCCAGGGCCAGCTGAAAGAGAGACGATGACCAGAAGAAAAGCAATTCACACACTGGGCCAAGTGAGGCTGCCACCAGGGAGGTTGCCTGTCCCAAAGGGGCCCTCCTTATTGATGGAGGCCAGATCCTTAGGTGCTCCTGTGTCAGGGGATGAATACCAGGGTCTCGGAGAGCATGTCAGAGTGACCACAGGAGACAGGGCGCTCTAGAAGGGACTGGACAGTGTCCACTTCCAGGCACTCCCACAGACAGCGCTGGCAGCACTCGGACAAGGCACAGCTGTGCCACTGTGGAGACACCCTCCAGGGCTCTTCCTCCTGTGGCCTGGCAGCCAACACCCATCACCTGAGGACAGCCGGGCCTCCTTGTCTTGTCCGTGCAACCCTAAGCACCTTGAGCAATTAATCTATTCTATTCAGTAAGTGGGTCATGATAGGTAAGGCCTGGGTCACAAATCATCCAACACCTTGAGTCCCATGTAGGGCAGGACTTGCTCCTAATCCAACATTAGATTAATTCCTTGTGGGTCAACCAGACCAAATATTCCTTTAGTCAGGAGCCCTGGGGACTTCTCTGGTGGCCTGGTAGCTAAGACTCTACACTCCCAATGCAGGGGGCCTGGGTTTGATCCCCTGTCAGGGAACTAGATCCTACATACTGCAACTAAAAACATCTTACATGTGGAAAGGAAGAGCAAAGATCCCAAGTGCTGCAAGTAAACCCAGCGCTACCAAATAATTTTTCTTTTTTTTTTAATCAGGAGCCCTGTATAGTTTATTATTAACTAGCAAGGTGATGTTGCCAAATGTGCTTGACCTCTGTCTTGTCTCCTCAGCATCTAATGGAGACAGTATCATTCAATCCACTCACCTCCTTAGGGCTGTTGTAGAAAGAAATCAAACGTGATCATGTATGTGACCCTTCTTAGGCATAAACAATGTGTATGAGATCAACAGTTGTCCTCATACCCAAACAGTGAAGGGCGTGACACAGCAGGGTGTGGACATTAAGAGCACTGGCTGGAGTCAGACTTGACTGGGGTCAGATCATGGCTCTGGCACTTCCTGCACAGGTGAGCTCAAACAAATGACTTCAGCCTCTCTGTGCCTCAGTTTTCTCATCTGTACAAGGGAGTGATAATAATAGCCTCTGCTTCAGAGAGCTGATAATGAAGTTGATGCATGTCAAGGGCTTAGAACAGAGCTTACCACAGGGTGAACACTCAATACATGTTCATTATACTAAGAGGACCATGTTCCTCTGGACAGAAGCACATTGTGTAGGCTCCACAGCCTTCCTGTGCGTTTGGGAATGAAGCCCTGACTGGGCGGATCCTCCTCCCACAGAGGCAGGCCGGGCCCCCATTCTGCTGCACCTGCACTGTGGGGCCTCAGCAGGCGCCTCCCACCTGAGAGCCTCAGGCTCCCCCCAGCAGAGAAAGACCATTGTACTGGCCAGTGGCACAATCATCTGGGTGGTTTATTAGTGGCGTCTCAGAGGAACCCCTTCCCCCTAGACTTCCGGGTTGTGCCTGAGTGTGGGGGCAGGGGGAGCATGAACATATATCACCAAATCAGGGCAAAAGACAAGTCCAGGGCTGAGGAGGGACTCCCTGGAAAAAGTACAGAGAACTGTTTTTGCCTTAAACACCTTTAAAAAAAAGGATTGCCCAGTTCAAGAAGGAGGGGACATATGGCTGATTCATGTTGATATTTGGCAGAAACCAACAAAATTTTGTAGAGCAATTATGTTTCAGTTAAAAAATAAATAAAATAAAGTTGGTACACTTTTAACTAAAAAAAAAATAATAAAGATTGCCCAGCCTTTCCTCGGGCCTTCGTATTCCTGGTTGGGGACACAGAAATCCCCCACCTTGAGTTTGAAATGAGGTGGACCTTTTAAAAGGACTTTAATTTCCAGAATGTAGCCTGTTCCTCTCTGCCAAGCCCTGTACTGGGAACAGCGGTCCTTGACCCCCTGGGTGGGCAGGAAGCAGGAAGGGTGGGCACCTAGCCTCAGTGACCTTTGCTCTGCTATTGCCAAGCATGTGACATGAACAAAGGAGCCTCAAAGCCTGGGAGCCTGGCCCAGGGTGGGAGTCTCCACCACACACCACACTGTTCCTGCAGCTGTTCTCAGCAAAACTGCTCGGTGACCCCGAGTGGGGTCTCCTCTGGAGCTGAAGGACAGGCAAGGGGAGTCCCACTGCACTGTGAGGGTCTCTTGTGAGTGTCTCGGACGCCGGCTGGATTGCCACACTGGCTGCAGCGTCTGTCAGTGACCTCCTTCTCTTTGATTTCGTTTTATTAAAATCTGGTTCATGTACCATATTATGTAAGTTACAGGTGTACAATGTAGTGATCAGTGACAGCCTTCTTGTGCAGCCAGAATGACATCTCTGGCCCCAAGTCTGGATTTCCTAACCCCCAGATGTGAGCTTCGAATGGTACTGCAGCAGTGACCAGTTCTCGGTATTTGCTCAGGTGGCATGAAGACCTTTGTGCTTGAATCAAACCTGAACCAAACTGTGGACTCTGCTAGCCCGGCTTGCAAGTCACCTCCTAAGTGATTCCTAACGATTGATACGTGTGATCTGAGGTAAGCCGCATTAGAGCTCCATCAACACACAACCCCCACCAAGCTATGGGTTAGAAAAGAAGGGAGGAGAGCTCCTGCCTTGACAGCCTGCGGCACAGGCCATGACCTTTGGCGGACATCATTTTCCTTCAAGGAGGACCACTCTCTTTACACCAATAAGAGGGTATCGGCACTGAGGTTTTCTCTGTGGAGGTCAAAATACATTCTGTAGATTTTGCCTTTTCCAATGTCAAAAAACATTTTTTTAATTTCAGTATTTTCTGAGGCAAAGTCTATGAGAGGTATGATATTGTTTTTACAAATCCCACTATACAACTAACCAAAGGCCCAGGGCATCAGAGGAGCGTAATTCATTCTCTCCTTCAACAAATATCTGACCAGCGTAGGACTGAAACAGGGCTTCGCAGTTGGCTGAGTGCTCAAGACTCTGCCTGCCAGCAGAGTCGCGGGTTCGATCCCTAGATCGGGAAGATGCCCTTGAGGAGGAAATGGCAACATGCTCCAGTACTCTTGCCTGGAAAATCCCGTGGACAGAGGAGTCCAGCAGGCTATAGTCCATGGGATCACAAACAGTCAGACACAGCTGAGCGACTGAGAACACACACAGCACAAGATTAAAACGGCCTCCAAAACAACGTGTCAAGTTCCTCTCACTAAAACACAGCCTGCAGTCACAAGATTTGCTGGTTCAGCAGTAGTGGTCAGAGTCCAAGTGAGACCTTTGGAGACCATAAATACAAAACCGATTAAGAAGTCTCACCCTAAATATTAAAAAAAAAAAATACTAAACAGTTTTTTAAGTACGAAGGGATGAAAACAAGGATCTGATTTTTCCTGTGAGGAATATTTCACTAGCAAAAGATCTCCACCCTCTAACCCCGCTCCCTCCACCAAATTTCTCATCTGGCCTAAAGGGTGGGGGTAGAGAGGGGTTGCATTTAAGGAAGTTATTGCTTAGAAAGTGAGAGATCTTTCTAGTGGGGGGAGAGAGAGAGAGACTTCCTTATACTGCAAAGTGGTCTAAAGGAGGCCATGACCATTGTAAGGCCAATCACTGGGGGACGGATGAGAATTCTCTGGAGGAGCTGAGCCTGATGCTGCCAATCTTGGGGTAGGGAAGAGACAGCAGAATCCAATACAGGAAGTCTCTGGAAGGAACTAAGGCTGTTCCAGCCTCTGGCAGAATGATCAAAAGGAAGACATGGAGCCCAAGCAGAAAATTATCTTGATTCATCCAGGAAATGAAGGACAAAAGCAATCACTCAGTTTCCACAGAGAAGTATGTGTGCATCCTTGGAAAAACAAGGAGAAACACTGGCTTTTAAGGTCAGCTTTAGAAGATCCTGGGCTTCCCGAGGGGCTCAGTGGTAAAGAATCCTTCTGCCAAAACAAGAGATGCAGGAGACCCGGGGTCCATCCCTGGGTCAGGAAGATCTCCTGGAGAAGGAAATGGCAATCCACTCCAGTATTCTTTCCTGGAGAATCTCATGGACAGAGGAACCTGCCAGGCTGCAGTCTATGGGGTCACAAAGAGCTGGGCACAACAGCCACTGAGCCCGTGCACATGCACTTAGAAGACACTAGATTCACAAGTCAGGGCCAGGTGAGTAGAGGAGCGGAGATCAGAACGCTGTGGAAATAACAGTAACATTTTTGGTTAACACAAGCTGAGCCTTCTGACCTCCAAGTCCTACAGTCTTAGATGTGCCATCCCCTGAGATTCATCCTCACTTGGCTGTGCACCAGGATGCTGGGTACATCGACGCTGTGTGGGAGGGACACCACAGGAGCCCAAAGAGGGAAAGGTGTGAATCCCAGGGTACCGCTTTACAAAAGCCATTTCTCCTCGACCTTGGATAGTTCTAGAAGAGCATGACCTAACATACAAGGGGCAGAGAGAAGTGTCCAAAGACCTTCAATTTGCAACTGCCTTGAGGTTTTCACCCAGTACTTTTTGTCTGATTGAACCCACATCTCCTGCATTGGCAGGCGTATTCTTACCACTGAGCCGTGAGCAAAGCCCAGTATCTCCTAGTGACAGTGAAGTCGCTGAGTCGTGTCCGACTCTTAGCGACCCCATAGACTGTAGCCTACCAGGCTCCTCTGTCCATGGGATTTTCCAGGCAATAGTACTGGAGTGGGTTGCCATTTCCTTCTCCAGGGAGTATCTCCTAGAGCGGACCTTAAAAGACAATGTTACTCCCTCTTGTTTTTCTAAGAACACACACACACACACACACACCTCTCTAAGAAAACTGAGTTACTGCTTTTGTCCTTTTGTTTCAGTTTCTCTCTAAACAAGTTTCTTCAGTTCACTGAGTCGTGAAGTCATGTCTTACTCTTTGCGACCCCATTTCTTAAGCTGTTAGGAAACTAGCAGTTCTGAAAGCAGGGGTTCCTGGACCAGCAGCACCAATATCTCCTGGGGGACCTTGTTTTAAATACAGACACTCGACCTGACCCCAGACAGAGAGCAGCAGAAACTTTAGGGGCGGGGCCAGCAACCTGTTCGGTTGATGCTGACACCAGCTCCTTTGAGAACTGCTCCTGAGCAGAATGCAGGCCCACTGAGCTGTAAGAGACTCAAATAGTTCACCTTTTCACTACTTATCGATCTCTGTTTGGCTTTTGTATTTAAACTTTCAGTGACATGTAGCTCAAGGTTTCTGGCGTTATTATGCATATTGTTGAGTCGACTATTCTAACTTAGGGGGTGAGGAGGAGGTACCTAGGTCAAATTTGTAATTGGATCCCCTGGATCTTTCTTTTTTAGGCTGGGGAAGTGCAGCAAATTAAAAAAAAAAGAGCTGTGGCTGCATTTGGCTCCCTCTGAGCTGTCTGGATTGGCCAGGCAACTGAGATGTGTCCTTAAGACCTGCTGCAGTTCTTTCCTTCCCTTTGGAAACCAGAACTTAGAGGACGGCCCGAGACAGGCCGCAACAGTTCAGACGGCTCACAGGCTGCCCTAGTTCCTTTTCACTTTTCAGGTTCATTTATCCAAGCATTTCTCAACATCGACC